>VUYV01000007.1:7065625-7101898 GCA_008711295.1 Anarhynchus alexandrinus | reverse complement strand
GGCGGCGGCGGCGGCGGACAGCAGCAATGCGGTGGCTCCGCCGCCCTCCCGGCTCGGCTCCCCCGGCCTCTCCCGCGCCGGCCCTGGCAACGCGCACGCACCCCGCGTCCTAAAAACCCGCCATCGCCGCATCACTACCGCACACACACACACACACACTTACACACTCACACACACACACACACTCACACACACTCACACACAGCCGCAAACCTCACTCCCGGGGGTACCCGCTCGCCTCGCCCGGCGGATCCCGCATCTCGGCCGGAGGATGCTCGGAGCGAGGTTGGATGCCGGGGTGAGGGGCTGGGGGTCCGGGGACACACACTACACACACACACACACACACACGACGTGCAGACGGTCTCCCCACGGCCTCCTCCTCCTCCTCCTCCTCTTCCTCCCCCCCCCCTCCTTCCCGGCTCCCTACGGGGATAAATCCTGCTTATTAATGAGCAGGGATCCTGAGCTTTCTGCTCTGCCTCATCTCCCGGCTCCTGGATCAGGGTGGATTTAAAGAGACAGGAACTGCGTCGCCTTCGCCTCCCACCCCGGCTGGGCCGCAGCCCCCCGCAGCCCCCCACCGCCTCGCCGCGGGATCCGGGATGCTCCCCGGTTTTTATTTATCCCTTCATCTCTCCCCTGCCCCGTTCCTGCTGCTCTCCCACTGCTTCTTCGATGCGACGAGGGGCGGCCGTCCCCTGCCAGACCCAGGGGGGGGTGAGGGGGTGGGAGGTGGAGTGTGTCCCCATTTTCAGGTGGGTGGGTGGGGGACACACGATGGGAAAAGGGCCAAACGCTTGGTTCCGCACTGCCAACGCCAAGTCTCTGGGCAGACTTTGCTCCGTGCCGGGTCCAGCACGCTGCAACTGCAACACAAATTATTTATTCATGAAAAGGCCGTGCTGTCGCTCGGGGTTTATGGCAGCGGTCGGGGCTGTATCCCCTCCTGGCTGCACCTCGGTCCCCTCCCTTCATCACAGAGCATCTCAGCAGGGTCCTTCCTTATCCATCGGGAAGGTGCAGAGCAGCAGGGTTCTGTCCGCAGATTCTGTTTTGTTCCTGGGATTGCCGAAGATGTGAAATCCTCCCCGGGGAAGCGGTGACAGCTCGCTTCGTGCCTCTGGAGCACGCGGGGTCCTGGTCCTGTGACGCACCCCCTTGTTTCTAAGCGTGCCAAATATTTGCGGCATCGGGGTGGCTGTGCGGGTCTGTGTGCATTCATAGATATATATATATTTGTATTAATACACAAGTGTATTAATACACAAGTATTAAAGGGGGAGCTCTGTTCAAGAAAAATTAAAAAGATGCTCACAAGTGCCTATAAAGCAAAATCTGGGCAATGTATGAAAACACAGTTCTTCTGGAAAATCTCCGGTGGGACTGCCAGGCGCACCGGCTCGTATTCGCATCCTGCCATCACCGCCAGCGTTACTGGAGTGCTAGTTTTGAGCCAAGACTATCGACTCGCATTCGAGACCCGGTTCGGCCGGGACTCCAAGGGGAAAAATGAGCTGTATAAACCTTGGTGATGGAAACCCGCGGGATTTAGGCACGCGCATCCCCACTGGAAGGGACGGTTACCCTCAGCACCTGCCTCCATTGCCCACCTAGTAGGAAGTTTCCTGGCTCTTCCCACTCAGGTTGGTTTTTCTGTATCGATGCATTTTCCTGTCCATCCATTGAAACACATCACCACCCTCGCTGGGAAGCAAACCTTCCTCTCTGCCAGAGCGGGAAGGAAGAGATGCAACCAGAGTGGGTGGAAATTTTCCCACTGAAGCATTCTTTTCAGTTGAAAATGTCTTTTCAAACAACACCGAGTCCTTTATGAATGCAAGAACCGTACTCATTATACATTGGAGGTTTTTGTTGGGTTCCACCCCCCAAAAAAATCCCACGCTTCAGGTACTGCATTTTTTGGCAACTGCAAACTCCCATTTTTTTCATGGAGAGAGACTTTGGGTGGGAACCCCCAACCTTTCCAAGAAAAACGCTACAACTGAAGTTGCTTAAACGCATATGAAAATTTTGGCAGAGAAAAAAAAGAAATTCCAGCCCCCTTCTGTTGTTTTCTCAGTAGTTTTACACAGTTATAGTAGTTTTACATGTTAATTGGCATGTTAATTAACGGCCAGCTATTCCTTCCGTGGAGTTCAATGGGGTATAGAGACCAGAGGCTAATGCCTGTGTGTGCACCAAGGTGTGATACACCTCCGACCAACGCGGGATGCTGCTCCTAATAAAATAGGTATTTAAAATAACAGCACGTCTAATGGTAACTGGTGAAAAAGAAATCACTAATAACAATCTGCTGGGGCAGCAGAGGGAGGAATGAAATTTACTGGTGAAAAGCGCTAGTGCAGGGCTATCGGGATGGCGCGTGGTTTTAAAATTAGTATTATTTTGGGAACAGCACCTTTGTGGCTGACGAGTGGGAAGTTTCTACACTAAAGTTGCAGCCACATGCTACATCTTCTTCTGTTTGTGACCTGATTTAGGTTTCATGGTGTGCCCGTAGCCTGTCTTGCTGCCCTGTGGCTGGAGTGGAGGGTTTGGTGAGAAAGGGCCATCTTGGTTATTAAAGGGTTTAAAATGGGCTTCAGGAGGCTCCAAAAATTGCCAAAAGCCATGTTGGCAGCCAAATAAAGAAGACTGCGGGAATACCAGATGAAGGGGCTGGATGGATGATTACAGACGCCAAAGCAATCGTGGAGTGGTGGTCGACCATGACACAGCCACGCTGCTGTCCCTCAGCCTATCCCCAAGTAAATCTGGTTTTCCCAGACTTTATTGAAGGGTCAGGATTTAGTTTAAAATAAAAACTCACGCCCTAATCGTCTGCAGTCCTTACTGCCTCAGGGAGTCCTTTCCAGACCAGTTCGTATTTCCCCGGTGCTGCTGATGTGCGGGCGGCTGAGGGAGAGGAAATTCCAGATAAGATTTCACACCAGCCCTGAATTTCCCTCTGGAAGATGTTTTTGCCACCGGCGAGCGCCAGGTTGACCTCCGCAGACGCTGCCATGCCAGGGCCGGAGCCGGGCTGCCCTTAAACCACAGAGGGATTTCTCCAGTACATCTGGCTAACTCTGGAGACGTTTCCCCAAAGGGTACGGACGGCGTTAGGTAGGGCTGTCAAGTTATTTTTTAATAATCAGGTGCAGGTGTGGATGAGGGGAGTGAGGCAACATTTGGGATAAAAGAATAATGATGAAAAAATACAATACAAAGCAAATCAGCTTACGATAAGTAACTGAGCGTGGATGGGGGAAGACCAAATCGCAATGGGCAGCGGGAGCGATGCAAAATACAGAGAATGAAATTAGCACCTGCCTATTCCCGGTGTGCCTTGCAGGCAAAAACGCTGGTGGAAAGGCACAGATCTCCGCCCCTGGGTGCAGAAACCCGCCTGGCCCCGCAAGGAGCGGGACACAGCCCAACGGAGCCGCTCGGGGAGGGATGGGGATGCAGGCAGGCAACGGGTTTTCACAGACAGTGTGGTCCAGAAAGACAAGCGCAGGGCATAGGGCAGACCCAGCCTTCGCAGAAAACCCGCTGGGAAGTTTGGCTGTGCTTAGAAAGGAAAAAAAAAAAAAGAAAAAACTGCCACAGAGCAAAGGGAGAGGGAGGATTAGCTGGAGGAACCCATGCTGCTACTGCATCCTCAGCGTGAGAACGGCGGGGTGTATCTCTGAAAGTCCAGCTGCCCAGAAAAACATCTCCAGCATCCCAGGAAGGCGGGCAGCTTTTTTTTTTNTTTTTTTTTTTTTTTTTTTTCTGGGAATTTGATCCTGCCAAGCACAGCAGAGGATGGGGAGAGGAGGAGGAGGGACGGCGTGCTGGCCTCCCCCAGCCCAGCCACGAGGTGCGATTCGAAGGCTTCTCAACTCAGTGGGCCACCACCCACGGGGGAGGATGTTTTTTTGGCACTAGCAGCAGGGCTTCGCAGGACCTCACAAATGGCAGGCAGCTCCTGGGGATGCCCAAATGATGCTGAAGGGGAAGCACATCAAAGCGATCTTAAAAAAAAATCGCCTCTGTTTCACAGGAAAGGAAGAAAAAAGGCAGCTAAATGTGGAATTAAATACCAGGTTGCTTAAGCGGCGTAGGGAGGTTTGTGTTTTCCCAGGATGAGTCTGTCCATGGTGGAGCTGTAGAGCTCAACTGACCTCCATCTCAAAGGGGAAATCTCCTGGGGGGTACTCTGGCCACCAAGCCGGGGGCACCTTAGTCTGATAACATACGGAGGAGGAACGATGGCACTGGCCCACACTTGTCCCAAAAAAAAAAAAAAAATACAATCGGGAAATCACAGGACACAAAGAGAACGAACAGCAGTGGCAAAAACTGTTGGGACAAGGTGGAATTGCTGAATACACATCAAAGCCCTTCTCCCAACGCCGCCGGGCAGCGGGGAGATTTCTCTGGCCGGAGTATTGCAGCCCTGTGTTATAACCACCTTCTCCATTTGATTTCCACTGGTACATGGAGGTCTTGATCTGTCGGTCCTGATCCACATCCCGCTGTGGGACTGGTTTGGGAGCAGATATCTCCTTCTCCCAAACACCGGTGGTCCCAGGCTGGTTTCAAGTCATTAGCAACATGGAAATAGATGATCCAGAGTGCTTCTGGATCAATACCCCAGGAAATAAACCCCTATGCTGCAGCAGGGACTCAACACAACCTGCTTCTTTAAGCAGCCACGTCCATAATATCTAATAAAAATCTTGTGATCACTGGAGACTTCAGACCGAGCGATGGATGCTGGAGGTCTCCAGCTGCCAGTATTAAAATATCCTTTTGAATTTCTGAGGGGGGAAAAAAAAGATAATTTCCTAATGCAAAAAATATTTCCTCCGACATGAGGGAATTCCACATTCGACCTCACCCTGGCAGGTGAAGATGAATTTCTCACTGTACTAGGCACAAGCACGCATGGCTTGATTACATTTGTTATGTGCAAACGAAGTAAAGCTCAAAGCAGTTTTAGATATATATATATACACTTGCCACTTTAAAAGGTCCCGTTTCCCAAAGCAGAAAATAATTACGAGTCAGATCAATTTGGAGAAAGACTTTAAATGAAAAATGTGTTGAAAAGGGAGAAGCCTTTAAGAATATTTTACCCAAAAAGCAGCAACGGAGACAGAAATCTTTGTTAAAAAAAAAAAACCATCGTGGCTTGGAAATGAAGTGAAAGAGCCACCAAGACTAACACATAAAATATGAACACATGAAAAGAAGGGAAACTGATAGTAATTAATAAACCTCAGAAGCTGGGGAAATTAAAGACAAGGATATTTTCCAAGATTTTCAAGAAAAGGAGCCTTGCATTAGCAGTGGGCCGGTACTACACAGAAGTAGGAGATTTATCAATCACATCGAAAAGGCAGAAATGCTCAGTGCAGGCTTCTTCCTGGTGTCTGGTGGCAAAAAGGCAACGTGCTAATGAAATACTTTCCAAGAGTACGTACGTAGCGGGTAACGCCGAACAGCAAGCTGAGGGAGCTCAATATTTTTAAACCAGCAGATCTGAATAACTTGCGAGAGTTGTAAAGGAGGTGGCCAAGGAGCTGTCTGGATAGTTAATGGTGATTTTCAATAGGTCTTGGAACAGTCAGTGAAAGTACTAGAGGACTGGGAAAAAGCCAGCGCCGTGCCCACGCTTGAAGGGGTGAACAGGACGCTGCCGATTTTAAGCCTTTAAGCCTGGGAGGGATCTTGGACAATTAATTGAACCACTAACGATGAACTTCATAAATGAAGAATTAAAAGAGGGTGATGTAATGAATTGCAAACGGGAGTCTGAGGGAAATAGGCAGCGGTGAGCTCAATGTCTTTCACCGACGTGGCTACAAGGGTGTTAGGTAGAGATAATCACAGGGATGCAATATCCTTAGCTCTCCGCACAGCCCTTGGCTTGGGCCCACGCGACGGATTGATAGGGAAACAGTACAAAATCAACAGGGCCTGCATTAAATAGATTAAAACCGCATAACTGAGAAGGCTCAAAGTAGAGTTGCAAACAGCGAGGGAGCGTCGAGTAAGCGTGGGTCCGGAGGCATCGCCGGTGAGCAGCTTTGGGCTGCAGCATGCCTGGGTAAGGTAAGGACTGAGGTGATCTGAACGTCCCGCCCGTGGCACCAGCATATGCAGAGGAGCTAAACACTGGGGATCAGAGCAACCTGGGGAGAAGAAAGAAGAGGAGCCCAACATAAGAAGGACATGGACCTGTTGGAGCGGGTGCAGAGGAGGGCCACGAAGCTGATCGGAGGTCTGGAGCACCTCTCCTATGAGGACCGGCTGAGAGAGTTGGGGTTGTTCAGCCTGGAGAAGAGAAGGCTCTGGGGAGACTTTATAACAGCTTTCCAGTATCTGAAGGGGGCCTACAGGAAAGCTGGAGAGGGACTTTTTACAAGGGCATGTAGTGATAGGACGAGGGGGAATGGCTCAAACCAGAAGAGGGGAGATTTAGATTAGATATTAGGAAGAAATTTTTCACTGTGAGGGTGGTGAGGCACTGGCCCAGGTTGCCCGGAGAAGCTGTGGCTGCCCCATCCCTGGAGGTGTCCAAGGCCAGGCTGGATGGGGCTTTGAGTAACCTGATCTGGTGGGAGGTGTCCCTGCCCATGGCAGGGGGGCTGGAACTAGATGATCTTTTAGGTCCCTTCCAAACTAAACCATTCTATGATTCTATGCTTCTCTATATCCAGCTCAGAGCCCTGCACGGTGGGACTCTCCAGAAAACACATCTCCAGCAGCAGGGGCTGGAGTCAGTGACTCAAACTGTGGCATCCCGCAGCAGCCAGAGGGATGGAGATGCCCTCTGGGATGGGATCAGACTTGATACGGGTGTTTTTAAATAAACAGGGCACCTCTGACCCTGGTGCATAACTGTTTTGAGGCTTGCTTGCCTTGCGTGTCTGCGCTGGGCTTGAGCCAGGGGTACAGCCACCACCTTGCGAAGACCAAGCACCAGTGCCAGGGTATTGCCGAGGTCTAACGACATTAGATTGAAATATGCAGCTTCGGAAACTGGAATGATTTTCATTTTCGCTTCCCGCTCATTTCCTCCCCCAGTTAATTGAATTCCAGGCGTATACAATCACCTGATGTTGTCCCCAAGTTTTCTCTTATCTACTTGGTCTCCAGCTAAATTACCCCCAAAACCAATTAAAGAACAGAATGATATTGCAGCAAGCAGGACTACTGCTAATCTTCCGGTAGATTGTAGCTTAGGAAAGTGATTGAAATGGTTGGAAATTACATTACTTGAAGGAGGTCGGCCTTCGAGTTGTAAGTAGCATTTTTCTTTTTGAATATGCGGCCGCTTCAATGCTAATAATCTCTCACAGGTCAACAAAAGTCAAGACCTGGGTTAACCAGAAAGAGAAACTCCTGCGTGTCCTTGGGTTTAATACCGGTTTGCGAAGAGCTTAGGAGAAAAGGATGAAACGTTTTGCATTCTGCAATACCACTCATTGTCTCAGAGGGGAAATGGATTTGCCGAGAGAGGAAGGACAGGGATGGCTAATGGGCATGTTACAGGCATGTGTACAATAAATTACCTTGATTGTCTTCTTTGTGCTGGGCATGGGCTAAGTGCATTTACTGGTCACTGAATGTATCGCATTAACCTGCTGCATACAGTATGTGTCTGTTTATCCTGCCAATTACTGCAAATCTAATCAGCTTTAGCTGGGTAAAAATAGAGCCAGTTTCCGTGTGGAAATCAAGAGGCACAAAAACAGCAGCAAAGAAGCTGATCCTGATCAACTGAGCACATGGGAGGGAAGATTCGCAATGCTGGGAGCGTGAAATGTGTTATGATGCTTTCTTCCTCGTGGCCAGATGGATCTTTCCCCCAGGCCCGCATCCTCCCCGGCATCCATCAGGCAGCCTGAAGGAGGGAGCTGGGGGGCGCGGGAACCGCAGGCAGGCAGGGACCTCCTCCACGCACTGATGTTTCAGGAGCGAAGGAATAGGGCTGCAATCAGCTGGAAGGGATAAACGAGTCGAGACTGATGCAGAGGTCTGCAAGAGGTATTTTGCAGTAAGTAAGGGCAGGTGATACGGGTTGTTTGGCACTCAGGCTGGGGGAAAAAATCATGTTGCTGCAGGTTTAGATAAATTGGTTAAATTTGGATGATGACCAGATTTGGGTTCCTATGTGCTGTGGCACATACCCAGCAAGCGTTTTTGGTAAAATCAACCCGCTATCCTGTGTAAAGGCCCGCGAAGCAAATACCACACGAGGAGAAAAGGAGCAGTACGTGGCTCCGCAGGTGGTGGCATCTTGTCCTCCTTCCCTCCTTCCATCCCTCTGTGATGTTTGCTGAAGGATGGAGGTAGCTTTTGCCCACTGTGATCTTGGAAGCCCAAAAATAAAGCCAAGGGAAAACAACGTGATTTCCCCCCAAGATGTCTCATTTCCCCTTTTAGTTTACTGGCTCACCCTACAGTAAATGCACGTTGAGCTGTTTGCTCATGATAAACCCCGGCCCCTTCTCACCCCAGGTGACAAACCTCTGCAATCAGCAATACAATAACGTCATTTATTTGGGGGAACTCAGCTTCCTCAGCCACCCACATCTCCCCCTATTTTCCACCCTGCTCGTCTGCCCGCCGCTCTCGTGGAGGGCTGGAATACCCCTTGGCGTGCCAGAAAACCCAAGGGGAATTATTTTCCATAGCTGGAAGACGCCTGTAAATAAAACCAAGGTAGCCAGTCTTAACCAAACGAAACACGGCCTTCATTTCAAGCCTCTGAATTTTATGTCTGAGACCAAGGAGCGGGAACGCTGCCGATAATTAAGGGACATCTGTCACCCGCGCGTTCCTGCTGGTTTTGTCAGGAAATGCGGCTGACATAATGTGAAGAGAAGAAACCTGCTTCGGAAAGCGACTTGGCACGCTGGCTTCCATCTTCATCGCTGCCATGTGCAAAGGCTGCTCCTGCCCGCCCATGGTGGAGAGGGCCGGAGGAGCTAACGCGGGGCTCGTCGGCCTGCCCACCCGCCATGGGTTACATCCCAAAGCTTTCCCAAACCTAGTAGGAAAAGCCACGTCTGCTCCCTCTGTCCCACCTCAGTCTTGAGACAGGCTTCAGCCCGCCTGAGTTTTAAAAAAATAAACAACTCAGTGGGGGTTCTTTTGTTTTGCTTTGGAGGGTTTTCTGGAAAGAGCTTGGGTTTTTTCCAGCTTTTCTTAACAGCCACAGAAAGTCACCTTTTTGTAATTTGGAAAGCTCTCCTGAGAACTTCAGGACTTCTAGAGCTGCGGGCTGCAAGTATTGGCCAAAATGGCTTTCCTTTTTTTTTCTCAAGCTCCCGACAGACTGAACACCAATATCTGATTTTGCCAGTGGGGAAACTGAGGCAGAGACCAACGACACGTTTTGGCGAAGGTCACACAGAACAGCAGCACCGCTGTTCTCACACACTCACGGTCAGAAAGAAACACTCGCTCCTCTGGTCTGCCCCTTTGGAAAAGGTGCCGCTTCTGAACCCCGGGATCAGGACTCCCTTTTGATGGAAGAAACAAGTCCCTTTCCTGGTTTTCAGTAGAACAGGAGGCTATCGGTGCTCGGCAGCGCATCGTGCATCGGCGCAGCTGCTCCTGTTGCTAGCACGGACCATAGGATTTTTAGGCAGGGTTTTCCTCTCCACAAGCTCGCCTGCCACTCGCCAGCCTCAGCAAAGCCAAACCTTAAGCTTAAAACTGTGGACACTCAGGCATCAACCAAGTAAAGAAGTAGTTTGGCACCTGATTAGAAAGAAGGGATTATGTTTTCAGTTTAACGGAGAGGCTGATGTACAAATTTTTATGTAAATAATGAATGTTTGGAAACGCTTTGAGCATTGCAAATGGTAAGGACAGCGTGTTTTCCTGTGTTCAGAAAGCCGGTGGCAGTAGTTCCCAGAATTGTTTGGACTGTAGCAATAGATTTATAATTCATAACAAAGAAGAAATGTCTTTCATTGAAGCAAGACGACACAGCAATGTAAAAAAGTTGACATTACTCATATTTTTTTTCTTATGAAATACCGTCATGCAAGGGTGTTCAAGGATCTTTCTTTTTCTGAGCAGATAAACAGCTATGGAAAGATTTATTCTGTATTTGATGTAGTTTTTCAAACAAGGTTTGTTTCTTATGGCCTGTTTTGCAGAGGATTTAAGCAGATGCACTCTGCAGTCTGGAGTAGCGTATCTAGACTGTCTAAACACACGAAACTCCTTTGCTTCCCAAAAGCCAGCGTAGAAAGCTATCCTACACATTTCATGCGTTCTGTTCAAAAAAAAAAAGGAAAACACAAAACAAACCTCCACAAAACTCAAAGCCAGATTCACGGGGTTTCAAGATCTGCTTAAGGAATCAGCAAGCAGGATTCAGGAGCAGTGAACAACAGAGTGTATTACATGGTACCTATTAACATGGGATAATCCAGGAGGAAAAGAAAGGGCGAGGGATAAAGGAACATCGCCCTAGAACAGCGAGACGTTTAGAAATCAAGCCACGAGAATTCTAAACCACCAGATTAACTCAGCTGTCACTGTCAAGAGACACCCCAGGCACAAAGCACGGGAGGCCGCAGGGATGAAGAAGAAAAGGGTATTTGAATTCTCACTGTGCGGAAACGCACACCTTGGTCCTGCCGAACCAGAGCACGCGGTGCAGATAAATCCCAGCTGGGAACTCTTCTGAACTTGGGGAAAATTTGGATTTGGACCGAAACTCCAGTGCTCATCCCAGACGCGACGGGATGAACGGAGCTCCCCGAAAGGAGCGGAGCTGGAGGCTACATTCCCTGTCCTTCATCTCATTCACTCCTTACCCAATTTCATTTTCAGCCAGGAATGCAATCTTCCTCAGGCTTCCACCTCCTAGAAATATCCTTCTTCTCACAACCACCCCAAGCTCCTCCTTTACCCTCTGCTCATATTTACCAGTATTACCTGACCTTTCCCTCCAAACTTCCTTCGTGATTAAAGTCACCAGGTTGGATGGAGCTTTGGGCAACCTGGTCTAGTGGGAGGTGTCCCTGCCCATGGCAGAGGGGTCGGAACTAGATGATCTTTAAGGTCTCTTCCAACCTAAACCATTCTATGATTCTATGATTTTCAAGAGCCTGTGAATTTTTGACGGTTAATTCTGGAAAAGGTCTCAGACTAAAAGCACCAAATTGAAGCAAATTTTGCTTCAATTTCTCACTTATCTTGAATGCCCCAGGGCCTGCCATCTTCATTAGGAAACTGAAGAACATAAAGGGGTCTGAATTTTTAAAGGAAGGGGCCCAAGTCAAACTCTGGAGTGAAAAGCCTCCAAGTTATTTCTTGAAAGTGAAAATTTGGAAGAAACTGGCTTTCAAGCCACATGCAGGCACCCCACTGATGACCTGAGCTGTTCAGCACTCAGTTTTGGTCTTGAGCTCTGAATGTATTGATCCTACGTGCTTGCACATAGCTCTGGAGTGCTGCAGAGCATCCTTTGCTCCTACTGACATGCTGGCAGCACTTGTCCCCATACAGGATCCATCCCTAAATCTGTGTACAAACCTCCAAAATTGCAACAGCCTGCTTTCCCTGCTGGGCAGAGGGTGGCAGAGGGGCATGTCCTAAAAAGGGGAAGTCACAACCTGGGAAAAACCAGAACCATCTGAAATGAAATCCTGGCCCAGCTGAAGTCAATGAAGGTTTCGTCACGAGTTTGAACAAGGCTGGGATCTCGCTCCGTCTGCAACAGGCGTCTGTTCTGGTGTCCCAAAAAGACCTCTTTAAACAAGAGCAGCCTGCCCATGGTTTTCATCAGGCTCAAGTATTTCCTATGTTTATTTTCTTGGCCAAGCCCCAGATTTGCCAATTGCTGTACGCTCTGCCGGCCTGCGCTCCCTCCGACGCAGTCAGATGTCGCGAGCATTTTCCCTTCCTATCCTAAACCGCTGAGCTGCACCGCTCTCAGCCAGAGTCCCACCCCATGCTCCTCCCCAAATACCTCTGGTTTATAGTTACTCCACAAAATGCTTCGGGATCGTTTTGGGAAGAAAGGCGCTCCAGCAATGTAAGATGACACCATCTTTCAGTGGCTCTTTCCATGAGGATGTAACTGCAGCCCGGCAATTTGCTATTCCCGTCCCATGAAATCAGAGCGCTTCAGAGGTATGAGAGGGACTGGAGACTTGGGTACGGGGTTTCTTCTTGCCCCCTATGCCACGGCAGCCAGGGAGCAGCTGGAGATGGGCTGCCCATGGAAGTCCACCTGAGCTGGCCATTGACTGCGTGTGAACCACAGTTTCTATCCTTGTGACACCAGGGAAGCCACCACGACCAAAAGGGTGGCCTCAGCAGACACCAGCACTCAGCCAAGCACCGTTTTATGGCAAACCTGCTGTCTCAGACAAGTCACTTGCTCCTTTACCACCCCTGTTTTTTCGTCTGTCAGCTAGAAATAACTGCCAGCACACGATGCTAACTTTTGGGTCCAGAAGGACCAGTTTCCTCCCAGAGCCAGGGAAAAAATCCAGCTGTGTGCTGGCTGCTGCCATGGCCCTCACCCACCTGGTCAAGACACTGCTGCTCCTGCTTTACGCTGAAATCCCGAGCCGGACAGCACAGCTGAGGCTTGCCAGTGGGGCTCGGGGTCAGCCCTTCATCCCATCTGCTCTGAATCACCCACTGTAGCTGGGACAGGAGCAGACGGCTCCAAACCCTGAGCCATGTTGGCTGAAGTCCACAGGAAAAGCTGTCAGCGTGTGACGCAGAGCCAAGCAGCGCTGGGCTTTGGGATCTAGACACACTAGCCTTGCCTTCCCATCACTGCTCTTACCTATCACTTTCCAGCCACCAACCCCAAAAAGCTTCACACCCCCTTGTTAACTTGCCCACCAGGAAGCCACACGCTCCAGAAGAGCACTGTGCTGGACAGGCCGATGGGGAAAGCGAGTCGCAGGGACGGATCTGCCCAGTGTTGCACCATGAATCACTGCAGAGGCAGGTCAAGGATGAAGGTATCTCCCAGTCCAAAGCTTCATCTTGCTTTTCCCATGTGTTAGCAGCAGCGTGCCCCCCTGCAGCTGCACTGTAAAGAGGAACCAGTGTCCCATGCGTAGCCATCTCAGCTCTTTCCCTCGGTCGCCTTGGGGGCAGGAAGAAGAGCCGGAGTCTCCACACTGCCGGGAGCGACTGACTGATCTGAATAGTTTCACTACCACTTCTGCCACAAAACTATAGTTCTTCACATTGTTTTTCCAAAGGTTCACAACCAAAGAGGAGACTTTCATCCCGCTCTGCCCGTGCTCCCTCCCAAAGTCTGCATTTCTTTTCAAAAGCCTAAATTGGGAGGACTGGGTTGCTTTCCCCTTTTAAAAATTTCTCTTTTTTTTTTTAATCTCATGCTGTTAAGACTGATCTCCTAATTTCTTTGGATTGTCATTTTTTAACCCCAGAGATGATTGCTGCTAATAATTCAGCAACACCTGTGTTGAGAAGGGGAGACCAAGTCCCGTTGGTTGTTTAGGTGGTCGAACACACTGCATTTTGAGAGCTGGAGAGCTGTGCACACCCCTCCACCCAAGGGAGGGTTGAAATATGGGTGCATGTCTGCTGTGTACAGCACAGTCTTGAGGCTATTCTGCTCCTCTGAAGTGGCATCTCTGGGGTGGAGAAGTGGATCCATTTGGTAACTGGTCGGTTCGTGTCATACCTGAGGTTGGGTGATTTTTGGCAGACTCAGACTAGAAGATGGGGGTCCCATCCTTTACTGTCTGTCCTCACCGCTAGACCCAGAGCACAGTGATACCCATACAAACTATTTTTTCCCACAAGAGCTACCACCTATTCCTTCATTTTTTTGTGGTTAATACTTGGGGTTTTTTTATGAGGATTTCCTCTTCACATTCAAATAGCGCCCCGACTCCCTTGGCAGCGTGGAGATCCCATGCTCTCCACATTCACTTCTTCAAAACATATCTCTGCCCCGCAAAACACCCACCGTGCAGATGAGATCCAGGAGACACCCCTGACATCTCACAGTTGAAGGGCTGGGAAGCGCTANTTCTATGATTCTATGATTCTATGACATCTCACAGTTGAAGGGCTGGGAAGTGCTGCAGGAAGGTTTTCCTTTTCTGAGAAGGGACTGACGACACAGGGGCCGTCCCTGACAAGTGTCAGTCACCCCTTTTTCTTACAAGCATCCAAAAGGATGCCACAACCCCGCGTATATGTCTTTTGGGCCTAACAACCCTGGTTTCCAGGCAAAGCCAGCTCTTTGCACATCCGTCCTGTTGTCATTACCTCCTATATAGGGACAACCTAAACTGGGGAATGCTGGTCTGCACCCGAGTCTCACCAGTGCCACATGAAGCCCAGTAAAGACGTCTCCCATCCCCAGCTGATGCTCCTGCTCACACACAGCGGTGTCAGGAGGGCTTTATTTCACTGAGTTTGCTGCTGGCTGTCACCTGCCGACGTGCTTTTGATTTACAGCTGCCACATCAACCCTTCCCCATCCACATTTCAGCACGGCAGTCATGTTACTTTAGTTGGCCTGGTTGGGCAGTACGAGGATTGGTGCCCAAAATGGGCATGGATTTGCCTGGTCCCAAAATGTACAGCACAAAGTCACGTTTTCCATGATTTCTGGGGTGTGCAGCAACAGTAGGTTCCTGGCACCCTCTAATGGAAAAGATAAGTCACTGAATTACCGTTCCCCCAGCCTGCGAGTCTTGGCTCCTGTATTTCTATTTTTAATCTAATATCACGGTAATAACTTCTAGCCAGGCACGATACAGCCCGTGCCAGCACGGGCACGGAGAATGTGCTGAACAAATGTCAAGGCTGCTCTGGGGAAGGAGAGGCTGCCTGGCGATCGCCCCCCGAGCCCTGGAAGCCAGCGCGCACCGGGATTGCTGCTTTACTTATGGAAATGCAAGGCAATAGCTAATCAGCTCTGACATTTGTGCCTTGTTCGTGAATTTAAGACACATGCTGCTGGGCTAGTCCTGTTACATTGCCTGTCCTTCCCTTTCCTCCTCCTCTCCCTTGGCCACATCGATAGGGCGGCATTTTCCAGGATATTTTTCCAAGCTCAGCAGCCTGGAAGCATCTCAAATCTCTGCCCAGGTTAAACCAGGCTCTGGAGCTGGTTCGTAAACAGAATTACTGCTTGAATTATAAGGGGTTTTTAAAGCTTAGCTCTTGCTAGAAAGTGACACCTACAGCCAGAGAAGTTCTGCGCGTGGCCCTTTGGCAGAGCTCTCCAGAGATTTGTCCCCGGGTGGTGGGGGACACCTGACATTTAGAGGCACGGAAAAAGCCTGGGCGGTGGCAAGCACAGCGTTCCTGCGACGATCCGGCAGCCTCGTGCAGCCCACGGCCGGGCGGAGGGGACGTCACGCTGCCGGCGTTTGGCATCTCATGCAGAGGCTTGGCTTCGGTCTGAGGATCCCTAGGTGGACCATGGGGAAGGACTGGCTTTTCCTCGGGTGGCTCAGCGAGGTCCCTGCCCCAGGTAAAGCACGGCACTTCTGCCAAGTGCGAGTCTGCCCGTTGCTGACTTGCCAACAGAGGATGCAGAGTGTAAATAGGACCCAGCCCATCAATCACGCTCTTGTCCTCTACACGCTCTACCCAGAGATAAATAAAATCATTTAAATAACTGTTTAATACAGTAAAATCTAATTTCCAGGAAACACTGATCCATGCCGGTCTCAAAGCTCTGAATTTACTGCAGCACGCAGGAGGTTTGCAAACTTAGTTGCGTAAGGTGGTATTTCCCTTGGCAAAAAACTCCCCAAAAACAATGAAAGCAAAAGAAAAAAGCAAACTGCCCCGAGCCTGGTATATGTGCCATTGCTGACACCAAGAGTTTAACACCCCCATAGCTACCTGCGCATCTTTTGTCTCACACCAGAGCAAAAAACAGGCTGCAAAGTGCCAGATCATAAAAAAAAACCCCAAGAGTAAAGGACCAGTATGCCCTGAGGGCTAGCTGAGACCGTCAGATGTATTTTACCAGTAAGTTTAAGGCACAGTTGAACACAGACCTCTGGAAGTGAAAGCTAGTACTCAAATTCAGCAGGTCTCTTCTAAAATCCCTTTAAAATCCTTTTACTTTTAGAATCCCAGTTTCCACAGCAACAAGACACACAGCTCTCTGCGGAGTTTAGGGCTATAAATAAACCCTAGATCTATAGTTGTGATATTAGCTATGAGGGCTTTAAAAAATGGCATGTGGTAATGAAGTGAAAGGATCAGTGCTGAAAGGAAACAAATTTAATGAGGAAAAGATGGTTCCTATCTCAGTTTAGAGCGTAGCTTTGAACAAAGGAAAACTGACAAAACACGCCGCCTGGGAAGATCCTGCCTTTTCTCAGGGTCGTATTGATTTCAATCGAATTGTTGGAAACGGTGCCTTGCAATCTTCGTGTTACATATGTTTAAACTCTGCGTTTAAATGGTCGTCTCAAAAAAGAAGGAGAGATGGCCATTAGCCATTGTTTTCACAGCCTTTCTCTTTCTGGGGAAGCAATTAAGCAGCAAACACCGGGCCAGGTTTTAATAGCCTCGTGCATATTGCACCTTGCCTGCCATGCCAGTGACTCCACTGGCTCCGCTTTAGACAGCGTCCCGATTTAGAAAAGGACTTCTACGTGTGCTAACTTTAAACACATATTTTAATCCTAATTGCTTTTCGGAACTGGGACCGTTGGCTGCTGCGGGACCGCCTGCAGGGGAAGATGCTATTCCATGAGACGCAGTCAGAGGGCAGGAATTTGGTCTGCTGGATCTAAAGAAGTGCTGTCCTTACCCCTTGACATCAGCGTATAAACAAAGACGCAATCCCATAAGGAAAGATAAATATTAGCTGTGTTAGAAGCAAAGAGGAAATTAAATAACTATCACATGGCATAAAAACAAGCTTGTCAGGGGAGAGAGAACTGGTGGTTTTGAGCTTGCAGAACAGATTTGTATACAGTAGTGAGGAGGAGGAGATGAGGAAGGAGAAGAAAGGAAACACAAATCAAAGAGTTATTTGGAGTTTCCTCTATTACAGACAGAAGGTCCATGTTATTCTAACAGATGTACCGCATGTCACCAGTTTTCTGGTGTTTGTTATTTTAAGGATGGTCTTAGGAAGAAAATAAATTCCACTCTAAGGCTCTTTGATATCCATTTTAGGCAGTCTGTGGAGAGAAGCCCAAAGAGTGGGGCTGGGGAGATTCCTCTGGGCTGAGCTGGTGCCACATCCTCTGCTCTCTCCCCAGCATGTGATTTTACCGAATTGCTGGAAAGGAAACCCACCAGCAGTCCCACCTTGGCTTGGGTCAGGTTGGGGCAGAAACCCACCAGCAGCACCATGGAGCTGCATTGCTGCTGCTCGCCGAGGGATCAAAAGAACTGGGAGAAAAAACGTGTTATGACATGGATAGACTTGGGCAAAATGGAGGCAAAACTCGCGTGTGTCTACGTGTAAATGGGAAGCTGCCACCTGGCCAGCAATTCTCTACACAGTCCCCAGTGAAGACACCTCTGCCTTGGGCTGGGGGGGACAGAAGGGCTCTGCAGCGAGACTGGGGTAACTCATTTAAATGTGATCCCTTAGAGGTCAACCTGGGATTGGAACGTGAGGCTGGGTTCTCCCCGGCCTCATCGCCAGCAGGAAAGGTTATGTGGATGATGGTCTGCAGTTGTGCCTCTCCAAATTAATTGGCTTTGCAACCCAGAATAAAACAGGAAGCTGAATGACATCGCGGTCTCCCATGAGCAACACCAGAATCAGGTTTTGCTTCTCCTGAAGGTGTTGGTTTGCCCATGGTAAGAAAAGTAAGATGTAAAGCATGTTATTCTGGTCACTAACACGAGCAGTCTGATGGAGACACCATCCGCGTACTATAAATCTGAGAGTAGGACAAAGCAGCCTTCTGTTGAGGAAGGTCTTATATGAGGCAGCTCTGACAAAGGCACATGTACCAGTTTGAACTGATGTCTTTTTCTAACATTGCCACATTCCGAGCAAAACTGTGCTGTAGGAACTTTTTGGTGGGAAAAAAAAATCATAAACGTTATCCTTACACAGAAAAAAAAAAAAAATTAAATGCCCAGCTGCAAGTTCTGGGCTCAGAGTGCAAACATTTAATTCCTGCACCTTCTGCCCTTGTGACATTTCTGGATCGATTTGTGTTTTCTAAAGGGCTTTCAAGCTTCTGTGCTCCTCGGTCCCACCTAGTCTGGGCAAAAGCAAAGAAAAAGAAGACATATGAAAAACCTTCCCCTTCAGAGAACACACTGGCATAAGACACACGCTCTGGGACTGACGGTGCATTTCTTTTCCTGCGATTAATTGATCATCGTGTAGGACATTTTAGAAGTAGTCCTTTTAATAGAAGACACAAAAAGTTGGAATCAATAAGCAATAGTAAAAGGAAAAAAAAAGGCATTGCAGAGGAAGCAGGCACCAGGCCCATTCTCTGAGGGCTCTGTCCTGCTCCCACTGAAATCAAAAGGAGTTTTGGAGTTGGCTGCAGTGGGAACAGGAACAGTCCTTAAGGCACTAATTAGTACAGCTGGCTGAATAATGCATAATGAACAGTTCATTCAGCTAATTTCATCTCTTTTTCTATTCATGATTTGCCCGTGAACCAATCCCAATTTTCTCATTTTGGTCGTCATTCAGAAGTTATTTGTGGGTTTCTTCAGGAAATCATCCCCAGCGTGCAATCCCAGTGCGCATCGCACCATGTAAATATGAGATGGTTGCACAGAAGGGGCTATCAGGTAGGGCAGATGACATTATCTCTCTTGCCCAAGCTGAGATTTCCGTAACCAAGCGTACCATGAATTTCCAATGCTGCAAAGAAACGCTGAACTTTAGATTCATATTTGGTAAATACTTCTGCACGTTCCTTTTCTTCCTCGTGCCTTCTCCTTGAATATTTTAAAGCTGATTAACGGAATACCGACCAAAGGCAGAGGGATATGATGTGCAAACACCCCGAGGAATGTCACTGGAATAGTCAAGTAAATAATTCCAGACTTTCCTTTCCAGCTGTAAAGTGATTTGGCTGTAGCTGAGAGTAAATTAACATTGTGTAATGGACGAGAGTTGGAATCAGCCTGCAGATAGGAGAGGACAACTCCACTCCAGGTTGCTGCACATCCCTCCTGAGCTGCCAGAGCAGCACCCTGCGCATGGGGCGAACGTTGGGTCTGGCAACCTGGACCCCGATGTGGCAAGCAGCTGTGCTAGCTCAAGTAAAAGGAAAACAATTGCAACACACCCTTGTTTTGTAAAGAGTCACCCAAAATGGGACTTTCCTGGGGTGAGATTAAAGTATGGAAGACTTCAGGGATGGTGGGGACAAGAAGGCTGTAGCTTCAGCAGAGGCTGAGACATCCCCGTCCTTCCAGCCATGCAGAGCAGGAGACGGAGGGACAGGCCAAAGACAGGGAAAACCAAGAATGTTTCTTTTGCAGCAGTTTTTGGGACAGATGCGAGGAGTAAAGGAAGGGAGCTGGGGGAAGCGTTTTTGGCAGCCAGGGACTGTGGATTTTCACACTGAGGCAAGCCCCACGGGGAACTGCGCAAAGCCAGAAGGTCTGCCTGGCTTCTGGGGCCAAGAAGGGATGTGCCAGGGCTATCCCGCAGGGGAAGGGACACAGGGGACACAGGGCGAGGGAAGTTCAGGGCTGACTCGCGCTTTGAATTTCGAAAGGTGACAGATGAGACAGGGTGGTGATCGAGGGGGGGACCTTTACTCAGGGAGAGGAAAATCTTATGCCTTCAGCTGGAAAAAAAACCTGAAAAATCCCTAAAGACACGTCTGTGCCTGCCAGAGTCTATCAGCAGAGGGCAGTGACACTCGCACACACACTCTGTGCGCACACACACACACATCCCCGGCACATCACTGCCAGCTTTTAATCCACCCTGCTTTTGCTGCTGTCACAGCAAGGACACCTTCCACCACCCCTGCCCAAACCAAACGCAACTTTTATTCCTTGAAAGGCGTACCGCAAGGGATGCTGCAGGCCCGACATCTGGCCTCTCGTTTTTTTCTTTTTTTTTCCTCCCTTTTCCCAAAGCCCACGTGATATTTTTCTATGTGCTTCAAAGCTGGGGTTTGTTTGTTTTTTCAAAACCGAGAGCTCCAATTCCAGCATCTGCAAAAGACCTTACAGGAAATAACCCCTGCGCGCAGAAGTAGTTGAGTGAACATGCAATGGCAATATTTATCTTTCCCTTCCCTGTAACGGCGCAGAGGGCACGCAACGCTATTGCTCCTGTCACTCACCGCATCCCAGCAGAAAAGGAGACGGGGCAGTTTAGGGTGGAGCTGCAGGATCAAAAGCCTTCACCAAGGCTGTGAGGAAGAGGAATGGGAGAGGTGGTGGATGTCGGGCAGGTCAGAATAGGCAGTTTTATTCGGCAATGGGGAGTGAGGTTTTGGAAAAGAGCAGCCGGGAAGGGCATGTGGGGAGAGGCAGGGGGTGATCGGCAGTGGAAACTTTGTGGAAGGTGGGATCGAGCAGAGGAAATGCAAGGAGGTAGTGCTGAGTACCACAAAGGAGCCAGCAGGTGAAAGTACACAGGGGTCCCACTCAAAACAACACAGAGTTGGTCTGCCAGGTTTTATGTACGTCGATGTACAGAAGCATGCTTTCTCTCAGCACATGGTCCTGGGACAGCATTCAATCCCAAAAGGGGGGAAAGCTGGCTTTGGGTGGAACCCACATGAGGGAAGGATCCCCGTTACAGCTAACTGATACCCAGTGAGTCCAAGACAGCAGCAGGTTCATCTATGGCTTTGCAGGTCATTTTGGGAGAAGACTTTGCGTTTCCAGGTTGAACTCCTGGCAGAAGGGCTAAGACTTAAGCCCCATTTAGGAGGTCCAAAAATGCCAAGCATGCAAAAACTTCTGTCCATTTAATGACAAGCGTTGAACAGCCTCCTAAAGGAACTGGAAAACTTTTAAAAGGTGATAGACAAAAGCTCTGAAAAGGTTCCTCTGGAGGAGTTCGGTGGGCTGGGAGCATTGGACACAAGATAGGTCTGGGTAACTCAACCGGCCTGTTAACCAGCAGCCTCCTAAACAAAGCTCCCCCTCCCATTTCAACAGATAGAGATTTTCATCTCCTGTTGACTCTGTAGATGAAAAACTGAAATAGCTCCTTTTACGCTGGACTCAGTTACCCACCTCACACAGATTTATTTTTTTTTCAGTTAAGTTTTATATGCTTTTTCACTTTCCATGTTGCACTGAGTCAAACTCTCATGAAGAAGAAATTACCTTCATGGATTTGGCTACGTTTACTCTGACATAAAGGAAAAGGAGGACTTCAGCCATGCTCCTTGGTTAAACAGGATTGAGCAAACCAAAGTACAAGAGTTCAGACCTTCGAGATGGCAGGTGAGAACTAAAGTAGATATATCCAGTGTTGAAGAAATGGAACCTCTCCCCTTGCCTGACTGAAACAGCTTCTGCATGTGCTGAAAATATGAAAACAGAAAATAACTGCACTCTGTGTTATTGTTTACTGATTACTCTGACAAGGAATCTTCCTCAGCAGTTTTTCTCAAACACACACAAGGAGACTTCACAGGGAGAGAGAAGATGCAGGAAATAGGATGATCTGGGGTTGAAACAAGGAGCCAGTCTTCATGTCCAGACCTTACCTTACCTCCTCTTACAGGTAACATGCCTCTACAGGCACCCCAGAATAACCCTCACTCACAACACGCTGCCTTAAGCAAGCGGTAACACGAACTCGTACAAAGTTGATTTATCTTGCTGAGGGCGGTTCCTTGCTTTGCCTACCGGCTAGCCAGGAATTCTTGGTGGCTTGTGACAGAATTGTATGTCATACTCCTTTTGGTTTCCTCAGGCTTCACTTGAAGCCAATTCTCATCAAGGAAAAGGCTCCCACTTCATATACAACACTTCAGATCAGAGTTTGTCTTACTGTCTGCTCTAGCTGTAAACCACAGACTCTTTAGCAGCAAAATTCTCATTCAAATTGTCGTTTGGGCTTAGGCATAGACCTGGTTCGCAAGCAGAAAAGTTTAAACCTTCAGCTTGCTATAGACCAGGCAATCATCAAGATACCTGACTTTGAGCACAGCGTAGTGCTTTTAGGATGGATTAATGCTGGGCTAAAGAAACTAATGTAAGCAGAAAGACCACAAAAGAACTCAGCGTCTTTATGGCTACTGCCTGGCCCGTGCTGCAATTCAATGCAAACCTTTCCTAAGGGACTGAGAGCCCTTCCTCTGTTTTCCGCACATCCCTTCCTCTGGTGGACAATACCGGGCACGGCAGGAAAAGGAAGCACATATGGTTTGCACTCAATGACGGATCTCTACAAGGAAAGGACACAGAGAGGCTGTGGGATTTTCAAGGACCCTCTCACAGCAGGAGTCTGCAACACAGAAGCAGAGTTGTGTGGCTTTACAATATATGACATTATGCAACCCCAGTAAGTGTCCTTTGACTGCTTACTCTTGCATTTCAGTAGGACTTCAATAAACGCAGTTGATAGTCTACGATATTCCACAGGGAAATAAAAAAGGATAAACTACCAGCATTTGGAATTTTTGTGGTGCAGCAGTTCATCTTAGCAAGGTGTATAATGAGATTTCCAATAAACCATCACCCAAAGGAATAAGCTTTTTTCTCTTATGCAATACCAACAGAAGTGTTCACACAACTCATGTGACAGCAAGCAGCCCGCATTTGGGCATCGTGTGCATCCCATAAAGACCAACTCAAGACAAAATGCAATTGGGCTTATAAAAACATCAGCCTTAGCTCTTTTGTTTATCTGCGTTGCAGCAATATTGCACTTGCTAAAATAAAACACACAGTCCGTCTTCCCAGAAGATTACAAGCATATAAAAATCAAGTCTGGAATCATCCTTTGCCTGCCTGGGGCTGCATTTAAAAACGTTATTCCTGGCCTGCTCCACTTGAAGATTTCCACCCGTACCATTTATCTAGCTGATGCGCAGGGCTACAACAGACATACAGCCGAGTCCCATGGAAAAACATAATGAAAGAAAGAAATTATGTGTCCGCCTCTTGGTTGCTGGATGCCGCCCGTGCAATCCGTAGGCAAATCTGAAGACAATAAAGCTGCTTCAAAACATGCATTGCTACACTGCTGTCAGCCAGAATCCCGGTTTAGAATGGAGAGTGGGAATGTGGGGGGAAAAAAATATACCATTTTAAGAGGCCTTTAGCGTCTCTTTAGTTCCCGCACTGTATTTAGAGACAATCTGAAGTCAACTGCCAAAATAGCTTTGATTGCAGAGCGCGGCTTGGTTCGGTGAGACCGCTCAGGCAAACGCTGGTGCCAAAGGCTTCACGGGGATTTTGGGATCACGCACCCATCGGCGGCTCACACCACACTGCACCCCTCCACTCCATCCTTGAGGCTCTTCGCCATCCTCAAACAGCTAAAGAAAGAGGGCATGGTAGCCATTCCCTCTTCTACACCGTAAGGCTCCTCAATGATGCTTTTGACAGAGAAGTGAGGGAAAAGGCATGTACCACCCTGGAGTGTGCAAAGAGCATGGGGAGTGCTCCCAGTCAGTGGACAGATTGCAAATGCTCCTACCACAGAGAATGGAATCAAGTTGGTCAAACATGACCCAGGAAGTCAGTCAGGATGGTGCTCCGAGGCACCTCTCCAGGCGGGCGCTGGCCAGGCCGCAGGGACAACCCTTGCCCTGGGGCGGGGGGAACACAGGAGCCCCAGGCCCGAGTGAGTCACCACAGCTCCTCTGAGGGGCCAGCCCAGAGCAGGGCAAGGCACAGCTCTGCCCTGAGGGGGAGGTCACTGCCTCAGACCTGGTCTCGTAGGCGGTAGCAGGACAGAGACCGAAAGACCACCCCCCCACACACCCCAATCGCCTCAGGGCAGCCCGCGCCCGCCGCCGCGCCCCTCCACCGGCGGGCGGCCGCAGACAAAAGGCGGTTGTTCCCGCCCCTCTCCTCTTTAAGGGTCCTTTCGTCCAATCAGCGCCGGGGGAGGGATCAAAGGGGGCTAAAAGCTGGCGATTGACAACCCCCCCAGACCCATCTCCTCTACGCGAGGAAGGGGGCGGGGGATAGCGTTCTGGCAGCCAATCCCCAGGTGCGAGTAGACGCCTCCGCCAATCGGCAGGGCGGTGGGCGGGGCCCGCCGCGGGGTCAGGCCGGGAGTGAAGGCGCTCCATCGCTTCTTCGGGCTTCTCCCTCCTTCTCTCTCTCTCTCTCTCTCGCGCTTCCCCCCCGCTCCGCTGCCGGCTGGGACTTCTCACCGCGGGATCCCTCCGCCGCGGATCGGAGGTGCGCGCGCGGCCCCCGTCCCCCTCCGCCTGCTCGCTGCCTTCTAGCGAGGGATTATTTCCCGCGGTTGTGGCGGCGGCGGCGGGGCGGCTCCGGCGGCGGCGGCGGGGCCCAGCGCGGCGGGACGGGCTTGCGCGGAGGATGGAGGCAGCCGGCGGCCGGCTGAGAGAAGGAGCCGCCCCGTGANGCGGGTTTGCCGGGGGGGCGGGAGCGCGGAGGGGGCCGCTCGGGGGGTGTCGGGGCGCCGGCCTTGCGGGCCCCCCTCGGGGCGCTGCCGCCCGCCCTCGCCGGCGCTGCCCCCAGCAGGGTGTGCTCCCTCCGGGCCGGGGGTAGGCGAAGCACCATGGTGGAGAAGCGGTGCCCGCGGCTGCAGCGGGACGGCGTGTACCGTTGGTTCTCCGAGCTGCCCTCCCCGCAGCGTGTGGAGTTCCTCTGCGGCCTCCTGGACCTCTGCATCCCGCTGGAGCTGCGCTTCCTGGGCGCCTGCCTGGAGGACCTGGCCCGCAAGGACTACCACTCCCTGCGCGACTCCGAAATCAAGGCCAACAACCCCGCCGACCTGGGGAGCCTCACCAACCTGACGGACGAGGTGGTACGCAGCAAACTTTTGGTCTCTCTCGCCCTGCTCGGGTCTGCCCACCGAGAGGCGGCCGGGGTCCTCTTCCGTACCCTCACCCACATCGATTCGGTCATCAACAACTATGGACTACAACTCAATGAGGGCCGCACGGGGGATGAGTTCCTGTTGCTCTTCACGATGGCATCCAACCACCCTGCTTTCAGCTTCCACCAGAAACAGGTGCTGAGGCAAGAGCTCACCCAGATCCAGAACATCATGGCCAGCACCAGCAAGAATCCCAGCACCTCTACCCTCAACACCATGGCAACCTATCCTGGCTGCCATAAGGTGGGTATCCTGCTTTTGCACACCGTAACGGTACTGCTGCAGGGCACTGGGTCGTGTCTTCAGATGTGGTTTTAAACCTTTCTTTTAGTACAGGCATTCTAGTGATAAATGGCAGCCTAAGACACTGGCAGAGATTGCTTGCTTGGTTGACGATGGGTACAGTCAAAGAGGGGATGCATGGAGTTTTTATGGGCTCATGACATTTAAATGAGAAGGGGTTCACAAGGTGATCAACAGGCAGCACTATAAACCTTAAGTGATTGCTTCTGGCAGTACATCTGCTGAGGGGACAGTCCAGCCAGTTCCATGGAAGACTGGTGATTTAGTAGGGGAAACAAATGTGTAGTATCTCTGGATTTGTGAGCGAGCATCTGTTTAAAAGTTTCCCTGGAAGAAGTTGGAAAGGAGGATCAGCTTTGGGAGTAGCTGTCCAGTGGCAAAGGCATCTTGGTGAGTTTGGGTTTTGTTTAGAGGAATGTTATAGCAAATATTTTGAGTTTCTGATGCTAAACTTAAAGAAATGTTGTGGTTGCCTGTCACCCTGAATCTCTTGGGTATTGATCCTTGTGTCAGTGGTTCACTGTCGTTAACTTGCTGTTCGTTTATTCAATTGCCAGCAATTAAGCTAGGCAGTAACATTTTAAGAGGTGCTGTTAGTAATTAGATTTGTTACTGACTGCTTAAAGTACTCTTAGCCTGCTACAAATTAGGGAGTCAAACTGTCTTCTTGACTGAATCTAACCTGCTTGAAAGTTCAAACGAAGTACCAGTTAAGTGGGTGCATGTGATCAGTTAACAGGCTGTAGCTTCTGAGGATGTACAAATCTCAGTCAGCAAATAACTACGTTGCCCTTCTATTGGGAAATATGGTGTATGCCTAAAGCCTGTGAAAATCCCTTTTTTGTAGTAGTATCCTAAATAAAGCTGTTTCTGAGGGCTTAGTAGAGATTCCATTAAGTTGAGCATTGAAATTCAGATTGAGACAGAAATGTATGCTTGGTCTTCTCTTGAATACAAATTTCCTTCCAATTTTGTGTTTCTTTGAGTACCGCTGCTTTAGCTATAAAGTTTGGATGAGTATTATTAAACTTCTTATTTGTCTTAATCTTCCTTTCCTATGTCTTTAAACAGTGCTTGTTCCTGACATTTTGTTTTAAGGAGAAAGAACAGGGTATGGGAATGCCTCTTTATTCAGTTTAAACCTCTACGTGAATAAAATATAGATGGAAAGAATATTTCACACAGAATGTAGAAGAGTATAATTAAAACCAGAAAAAGCTTCCTTTCAGATACTTAACTACTTTCCACTTCCCTTATTCAAAAGATGCACGGACTCTAGGTTTGAAAGGAAAGACTGTAAATCATATACAAGTTTTCCCAAAATAAGATGAGCAAAAAAAGATAAAATTATGCAGGCAGGAACATTTTTTAGAGTATGCTTTCAAAGCTTCGCAAATAGTGCATGATTTATGTAGCTGAAAAACTCCGGCACTATTTATGTCAATCTAAAATGGACGGAGAATCCATCCTACCATTTTTCGTGCCAGCAATAAAGCATACAGGACAGTCATTTGAGTATTGGTAGGTTTTTTTTCCTTCTGAACTCATTGAAGGGTGTTCTCTTAAAAAATACTTTTTTTTTTTTTCAAGAAATTGGTGTTGAAGAATACTGGTGGCTAAGTAACGAATTGTTGAGAGGGAGGGGAAAAAAGGTGACTTTGCATTCACAGTCTGGAACATGCGTTTTGTTTGAACAGATGCAGATTTCCTCTTTTAAGTTTGTTAAATTTTTTCAATGTTGATAGCTGGGTAATTTTGCTACTTTTAGAGTAAGCAGTTGGCTTAAAGCAGGAGTTGGATGAAGCAAGTGGAAAAAACACTGTCTTTCTCCATTCAGCCCGGTTTAAATATGCACAAATAAATTCCAATGCTGTGGACTTAGATCTTGTGATGTTACCAAGTTATGTTGTGACAATACTTGTGTTGTAACATCACCTAGAAAAAAAACAATGCAGATGTCAAGAGAAAGTGAGCTGCACTGGGCTGCTGCCTGCCAAGAGTTCTGCGCGCTTCGTCCTCTTCAGAATTGGAGGAAAATTTCTTGCCTGGAGCCAGCACTTTCTCATCACTCTTGTTGCTTTACTACAGCTTGAGCTACCCTAAGCTGGTACTTGAAGTCAGTGCTGTGTGTTAAATTGTATGAATGCTGCTCCTAAATTCTCAAGCGCAAACCTCTTTGAGCTCATCCTTTGAGAATGAGCTGGAGAAGTGGTCACCACTTGAGGTCCTGAGAAACTTTTGGAAGCTGGAATGGAGTGGATGTGTAAATGGCACGCAAATAGGGAGCGCTTTGTGAACAGGGCTAGTTATCCTTCAGCATTTCCCTTGTGCTGAGTGTGGGAATAGGGACTAACACTTGTGCGACTAGCTGTTTTTCTGTATAACTAGAGGTCCATTACAATTACTGATGATTTACGTTTAACTTGTTTATTCAGGGAGATGCAACAAAGTTGAATGGTGCTCTTTGCAGAAACAAATGGAAATATGCTGCTTCTGCTTAGTCAGTCCTATTAAAATATGATCCAACTTGATATTAGCTGCAGCTTTTTTCCAGAGAATTGTAGCTTGCAGTCCTCTTTCCATCGCCTATCTCTTTCACATCTTACAGCGAAATATCTCAAAAAAAACTTGTGTATAATAGTGAAGAGACTGAACAGTTGATACAAAATTACTGTAAACATTTCATGATTCTTAAAGCTGCTTTGGCGTAGGTGGACACATTTGAAGTTGGTTAGTGATGCAAACCACTGCTTTTTGCTGTTTTTTACTGTCTGCTGCAATTGCTAACAAGGAGGCTCAAAACAGCTGCCAGTATCTTTTTGCTTTAATTTGTGCTTTTTGAGATTATTCTTGGATTATATGAATCTTAACTTTACAGGAAAAGGTGGCTGTGGCTGGCTTTAAGTAGGTCAGTAATTATTAGATCCATGGTCTCTACTTGATAGTACAAAATGAACACTAAGTTTCCTTGCCCTAAGTAGGGACAACACTGTCCTCTCTAGAGCAGACTATTGCTTTAGTCTCTGTCAAGATGATAATTTCTGCTCCTTGTCTTGTCCTGTATTTTCTTCTGGGTTTGGGTGGTGCCAATGCTTGCAGGACTTGAGTTATGGATTCTTCAAACTTATTGCTTGTAGGCATAAAATCAAAGGTGGTTTTATGGTTTTTAAAAATTGAAACAGTGCAAATTGTCTTCCAATGAAGCCCAGGCATGTATCTAAAGAATCAGGTCTTTAAAAACTTTTGTTCCTGGAATTAGCCATAATGGGATTATTTTGATCTGGAAATGATGCAACTCAATATTCAGGCTGGTTTTGCACCTTAAGATGCTTATTCAGCTGTATTTTATACCTTTGCCACAAAGGAGATATAATGGTTTTCTGGCCAGCACGTAGAGCCTAGCATCTGAAAGCTCATGTATGTGCTGAGATACAGTGCTTAGAGCTCCAAACTGCTGCTCTTTTGCTAGAGAAGGGGAAGCTGGAAGCATCAGGGCACATGAAAACCAGTAGCTGAATGTCTCCTGCTGTGCACGTACGCATCCAGGTACTTTGATAGGAAGTTGTCACTGCTGAATTTGTGACCCGCAGAGAAGGGAAAAATGTCTCAAAACTGTCTCCCAACATCCTGAACCACCCATTCAGACTTCTGTTGTGTATGACTTGTGACAATGAACATCTCTTTTTGCTATAGGTGAAAACTTGATGTTTTTATTCATTCTTGGTTGCTTTGAGGCTGTAGTGATGCTGTCTTTACAGAACCCCTTAGGCTTCTGTCTTGAAGATAATGACATACCAGGATATACCATTTGGATACTGGCATTTATCTAGCCGTAATAATATGAATCTCTGCATGGGCTAACTTTTTCTCTCAAGAAGTCTACATGCATTAGTAACTTCCAGAACTAGAGGAGAAGTTATTTGTGAGTCTGTCACCTTGTATTTCTTGGAGTTGTTTCATCTACTCCTTGAGATCATTCTGTAAAAACAGGGAAATAAGATAATGCTTTGGCTGCTTAGCGCCTGCTCTGCTCGCTGACTGACAAGAGCTCTTCAGTGCAGTTAGTGCAATGATCTGGTTGTGGCTTCAGCTGCAGAACTGGGGTCATAAATAGTAAGTCTGACTACAGTTTGTTTGCAGCTGAAAGGAAATAAGTCAGTGACACTGTAGTTATGTGGCCGTTTCAGGTTGATATCTGGTGAATGGGAAAAAGGGCTCTTGCCTAGTCAGCTTCCAAATACTGCACCAATGGCTATTTCAAGTTTATAGCATAAGATGCTATTTTTCACCCGTGCTAATTCCCTAGGCTCATCTAAAACTTAGAAATAACTAAAGACATTGGGAGCTGCATAGAGCTGATGTTCTGAGGCGTCCATTTCAAACACCTTCACCTTTCTGCACGGTTTGCTACAGATGATTGAAGTTACATATGCCATCTTCAGAAATATTCAGAGATTTTTATTTCATCTGTGGAACGATGAGTTGGAAAAAAAATATTATTTGTTGGGTAGAAACAGTCCTTAAGTCCTCACAGAGTTGAGCAATCTAGCTATTAAGTGATCAGTATCAGATGCATTTATGGGTTTTATGCTAGCTTTGTAGGGATAGAATAAATGATAAAACCCCCTAATTTTTAGCCTTCTAACCCACTGAAGGTATTTTGTAGCTTTAGTAGATTACCATGTTAATAGCAGTTGCTAGCTAGGATTAAGAGGTGTTTACTCACCAATATCAGTAGTTGCTATCTCGGGAATGATCTCATTTTCAAAAACACATGAAACTATCTCAGGAGCTGTAGGGGCAGGTCTTGTAGCTTCCAGCTGGTGACACGTTTTAATCCTTGCGTGTCCTTTTAGTATTTGGGGTACTTGAGGCAACACAGATTGCACATGCCTCTTGATGTTCCAGTTAAGAAATGCAAGGCTTCCAGTTCTGGCTCATTTCTTACTTGTATTCTTGTTTGAAAGTTTTTCTGATCAAATGGTTCAGCTTCAAACCTGCAATATTTTCAGAAATGAGTTTAACATATAAAGGGATCCTTGGAAGACAACGGTCTCGTGTAGTTACAGTATTAATTACCACCAAATTCACTTTGCCTAATCATGTGTTACGTGATGAACTTGAATTTAAGAACCTAAATTAGTTTGCTTGGGAAATGCACTGTACATCCAAACATCAGGGACAGGGCAGCCGAAAAATTTGTGTTGAGCTAATAATGATGTTGTTTTTTCCATGAACTGTTTTCCCATTTTTTGCGCAGGCTGAATGAAGTTTTTGTTTTAAGAGTGTGTTCTGCTGCACTTTTTTAATTTACTCTTTCTTTCTACTAATTACCTTGTAACTGTTAGTTGTCAGTTAAGCAACATTGAAGTAGGCGTCATCTCTTCTGGAATCAAAATGCATGTGTGTTATTCCAGAATAAAAAAATGTGCAATGTAAGGTGTTGGACATTTTGAACTGTACCAGACTTCAAACTGTTTTAATTGAATCAGTGTACAAGCTGTATGCAGATCCTCCTTGGAAAAGCAGAGCCAGCAGTAGTTAACCACACCTAACAAGCATTCCAGTGTCTAACTTCAAAGGTACTGAACAGCATCCTTGTTTGGAAGTATTTAGCCATTTGGTTTAGCGTGGTTTTTTTAAACGTTTGAATTGCTAAAACTGAGATCCTGTCATGTTTTAGCTGGTTATTAGATACAGCACTGCCTCTTTCTAGCAGGGTAGAGCTCTGATTCTTCTATGGACTTCAGTGCAGCAGTACCTGTGATACTTCTAAGTGTGTTCTGGTAAAGGGACATGTATAGTCATCTTCTATATTCAAATACTGCAGTGACTGTGTTTTACTACTTGCTCTTGAGCCCTCTTTCTCAAAAAAAAAAAAGTATGTTATTCCTGAGAATACAGATAAGAGTTTCTGTGAATCCACAGAAACTTATTATAGAAATGCTAGATCTAGTTTGTCTGTTGAAATGAGAACCATTGTCACGGTAAAACTAGAATTTTACTTTACTCTTTGGCAAAAGAATTGGAGCAAGTTGAATTGGAAGTTGTTCCCTATTTAGATTTAAATGGTTATTAAATCTAGCAAAGAGATGTTGATATGGTTGAGATCTGTATTTCTTTGCATAGGTTTTATAATGAGCAAACATTTAAATTCCTTGCTCTTGCTTTGTGCTAAAATAGAATTTTTCCTTTAGTCCTATTGGTATGAGTATCTAATAATAAGCATTGGAAGGGATAAACTTTTTTTAACAGGTGTTCTGGCCAATATAGGGTTTCAGGATTTTCGTAAATAGCTGAAATGATCCAGAAATAATAAGATCAATTACTTAAGGGTAAGATCTTAATTTTAATTAAAGACCTGCCAAGTCATGGTGATAAATAGTGAAAGTGAGCATTTTTCATGCATATTATAAATTATTTTCCAGTGTCTTACTTTTTCTACTGTAAGTAGTTTTATTATACTCAAGCTATTACTTAAGTGGATATTGAGGAGAGGAAGGAGGGGGAAATTACATTCAGTACATTTGTGACTTGTCAAATTACTTCTGCCAAACTTGTTAATTTGTGAATTGTTGTGGAAGAGACCAGAGTGGCAATGAACCGTTCCACCAAGGAAAGGCTTATGATATCATTGCTTGGATTATACTTCAGCAGACTTTAGAATTGCTGCTTTGACTGTCTTTTACCTCCCAACTGTATGTACTGGCCCTGTGGGGCCAATTTCCCACCCATGTGCTGGCAACATAAATATGGTAGCTCTAAAGTCAACATAATATTAATGTTTTAAAGGCAGATGTCATTAAGGACTAAAGGCTTGTATAGCAGATAGGAACATGCTACACTTTGAATTCTCTTGGGAAGTTTAAGGTAATCTTCCCTTCTGGTGGCTGTGCTTTTAGCTTTTGGTAGCATTCAAGTGAGGAAACAGGGACATAATTGTACATCAGTGCTGGGATATAGAGCAGTAGTATCTCTTTCAAGGTCTGGTTATAAGCAGTTATCTGTTCTGATTTTGAGATGTTTTTAATGATTGGTTTGTAAAATTCAGATTTGATTTCTTTGTTTTGAAGGAAAAATAAAATGTATTTCTTGTCATCTGTCTTTTTTGAAATATGCCTTATGCACCAGGAGTCTGGAATGAAAGTGCCTTGAATTAGCACAGTGTGAGTGAACTGGTTGCGCTTGCAGCCTGTCCAGTAAGCTATAACAAATCATGGAAGATCAGGTAGATGAAACAGGCTGTTGTTTTGTAGCTTATTGTATTAATATTGGTGTTTCTTTCTGTTGCCTTTTATAGAGAGTTTTCCCCTTTGGAGTTCAAACTTAGTGTAACTTTTCAGCGGGAAATCCAACATATTCTGCCCGTCTGGCAAGCTCATACAGTTAACTGTTGGAGACTGTTGTGGTGGCAAAAAACATTGCATTAGCTAATATTAAATAATTGTAAAACTTCTTTGCAGAGCGCAGCTTCACTTGTTTGGCTTAGGGGGTGAGCGCACATCTCTGTGCAAATGAGAGTTGCCAGGTGTTTTCAAATGCTGCTTTTGACTGTCTTGAATGACAAACATGCAGCACAATGTAATTAAAGTCTAGTTACTCCATGGTAGATTTATGTTCCTAGTATTAACAAAGTATTCACAATTCTTTAAGTAAAGTTTTTATTAGTGGAAATGACTTAGTCTGTAAAATATAACCCAGACTTTTTTGGTCCATCTGCTCTACTGAATTTATAATGGAGCCTTGTAGTAGGTATGTGGTTGTCCCATAGCGTTTAAGTTCTTCATGCCTTATTTCATTTCAGTACTAGTCTCACAGGACAAAAGCATCTGATCTGTTATCCCATTTCACCGTGAATTGCCTGTTCACCCTTTGTGTTCAAAGATGGATGCCTTTCTACCAACTTCCGTTAAGAATAGGTGTGGGACCTTTTGTAGCTGTTGAGAAACATGGACACACCTGACCTGATTGCACCTGGTTCTTACCTCTTTTATGGTAGACCGTGGCTGTTGGAAAGGTGTAAATTTCTAGTACAAACCAAACACTTTCAGTTGTATTCATGTCCCCATCCAACAAAACAACTGAACATGTAAATTTGAGTGTTGAGCGGTGTTGAGGACTTCACTAGGTATGTGAAAAATTGGGTGTGTTTGTGAGCGTTCCTTAAACATCCTTGTGGAAGGGCTCAAATCTTCAAAAGGAGTAGTTTTTAATTTTGTTCTTCTAGTGGGAGAACACTCAGGTATTTGCATATGTAAGTAAATGCAGAACTGGTGCCTAAGGCTATGGTTTCACAAGCAGCTGGGCAGACTAATGGCTTGTTGCTGCAAAGAGGAAGATGTTTGCTCAGTCTTGCTCCTCCTGGTTTTGTAGTCTCAGTAGATTTTGAGTTTCAGGTCCTTGCATTGGTTGTTCTGGTTTCTGGCTCAGATTTAGCCTACTGAACAACCTTATGCATCGTTAGACTGACACCTGAGTGTCAGCAATGCAGTTTTTTCAAATTATTTGGGAACCTGAGTTATGTACCTGTGTTGGGAAATAGCAGCTTATCTGCCTAAGCATGCAAGGGCTCTATCCTTGCAATGAAGCTTCTGCTGGGGCATTTCTGCAAACAGGATTGTACTGTGTTAAAGACCTTGGTGTTAACCTCAAAATAAGCTGCTGTTAATACTCACTAATATGAAACTGGCAGGAGTGAATGGAGTTGACTGTTTTCCTCCCCAGACTTCAGTACTGCAATTCCTGAGTGCACTCTTACGTTATCTGTGTCAGCCTCAAGCATGGGGGTCAGTTTATGATTATGAAAACCCTTTTTTTAATGGAGACTTCCAAAGCAAGTATTGGCAGAAGCATTTATCTGTGGGACTTTCCCAGTATATCTTTGGCCACTTTTGAAAACTGAACATCATGTGAAAAAGTCTTTCTGTGTGATCAATGGAGAATGTGTTCCTGTGGCTTTTACTGCAGCCCTAGGATCTCACTTAACTGACACATTGCTTTTGTATTTTGTTCACTTTTCCTGTGTAATGCATGACCTAAATTTCATACCGAACTAGGTATAGAAATCAGTATGTTATTCCCTCAGATCCTGTATCATTGTTTTCTTAAATTATACGTAATGTTACACTTTAGTAAGCTGTGTTGATTTTTAGTATTGGCTTCACTTCATACTAAGTCAGCAAATACTATTAAACCATGTATTTTCTGTGTTCTGTTTAGTTATTTTTAGAAGGAACATATGATTGCTGTTTTGGTAAAATTCTTACCACATTAAGTTTGACTTCTATCAGTCCTGTTATTTTTATGAAAGACTTCTCTATATTAAATGTTAGGCATTGTCCCTGGGGAGTTACTGAATCTGGCTTCACAGATTTACCATTTTCCATATTGACTTCCACTGTCTTGGAGAGGGGCAGAGCCACTTCAGGTAGCAATGGCCAAAAGAGAAACACCACTTGTTGAAGTAACTGCTCCTGGTGGTTTTGTTGTGTGATTATTTTTTTTTAATGTGTGCTTTTTGATGGATCAAAGGTTTTGGAGAGCTTTCTAGAACTTTTTTGCTGACCTGAGAAGATCTATGCCTGTTAGTACATCTCTAATGCTGAAAGGAAAATCTGCTGAAGAAAAAAAAAAAATAATTGTTTGCTGGCAGGTGAAATGAGAAAAATGTGATAATGGCTAAAATTCTAGCAATGACTTCTGATACCTTAACATTTTTGTCCTCAAGCCCTGAGTCAAAGCAGTTGTTTCTCTTCGTGGCTAACTGCTGGGGGCGGAGGGCTTCAGGGTGGCATTCTGGGATCCTTCTGCCCAGCACATGTTGGGAAGGATGCACTTTTCAGTGACTGATACCAGTTTTGATACTGTCTTTATTACTATGGAGAACGCGGCACAGAAGAATTCAGGCTGAGCCTCAGTTAGTCGTTAGGTAATGATGAATTTTCTTTGTTATTTTCAGTCATGGCTGCTACTTGAACTTGGAATTCAAGAGACAAACTAGGTTTTAATCTGGAAAATCATAAGTTCATCTGTGAGCCAGATGCTTTGCCATGGAGGGAATAGACACAACATTATAGTTGAGTAAAAATAGTTTAAGAATCTCTTTTGCACCTGTTTGAGTGATGCATCTTCTAGAGTCATTGAATAAGCCTATGTGCCACTGTGAAGTTAAACCAGTTTATGAATAATCTAATTAAACTGTGGATGGGTGTAACTGAGGGCTTTCCTTCTCCCTGGCCCTCTACAAAACGCTGTGCTAAGGGTAAGATTAGGTATAGTGAAGAATATTTCTATTGCTTTAAGTCTCTGGGGTTGCTGTTGTATTTGATTAGTCTTCATGGACTGTTTCTGCTGATGTTCTCGAATAATTTAAGTTGAAAAATCCAAAGTCTTCTGTTCAAATGTCTGATGCTGTGCCCTCTGAGACCTTGAATGATTCGTGAATTTTTCTGCATTTATAAAATGTCACTCCTGTGGTTTGTTATGATGTATAGCCTGAACGTTTCTGGCTTCTGTGATGCCAGCTTCTCTACCTTCACTGTGGGCTGTTACTGCTTTAGAAAACAAGCCTTTAACAGTTCTTGAATAGCAGATGCTTATTATTTAATGGCATCTTGGCTTTCTTCAGAAGTGTTACAGATCCTAAAAGGTACAAAGCAATTTGCTTAGCATTTCTCAGAATCTTTATCTAACTGGAATGCCGTGTTCTTTAATCAGAATCTAGTAGACTACTTAGTCGTTGTTTGTGCTGAGCCCAAACTAGGGGTTGCAGTAGTGTTCAGATATGGTGAACGTTCCTCCCAGAATTTATCTGACACTGAGTTTCTACAGCTGAATTTGGACAAGTCCTTCCTGGGCATCTACTGTTAAGCTTTTGCTAGTGTTTCTCCTAGGACAGTATCTTCTCCAGTTCATAGCTGATGGGTTATTGTTCCTCTGTGTTTTGCTTGGCCTCAAATTTAAAAAAAAAAAAAAAA
>VUYV01000007.1:6960502-7065502 GCA_008711295.1 Anarhynchus alexandrinus | reverse complement strand
AAAATAAAAAAAAAAAAAAAAAAAGCTGTTACTATTTTGGAAATAAAACTTTGATTTTGCAAAACATTTTTCATTATTTTCCTTTTCCTAAACAAATCCAAACCTTTGCAGTATTGGTATGTTTAAGTCAGTGGAAAAAATTATTTAAAATTTGGAATGAAGGCTTTAAGCAGTCAGATTCACTGGTTATAACACCATTCAGCTCACTAACAAAGCGCTCCATTTGGAACTAATCAGAGCTTTGTGATTTTTTTTCTAGGCCAATTTGAAACTTCTTTGCTTTGATGTGCGACTGAATCAGATAGTATATGAGCTCAGTCAGTCAAGACATATGGGCTAAATTAATCTTTACCAAGTATATAGAAATTAAATCTTTATGGAAAGAATTGGAGGTTATGTATAAACAAAATGCAAATTTTAAACTGCACGCAATGCTTATTGTGAGGATAGTGGAGAGAAGGGAATACAAGATAGGAGGCAATATATTGTAACAAACTGCTTGTTTAGAGATTTTTCTGAAACCATGTGGCTCTGTTCCTTCTCAGTTTCAAGTACTGTAAGTGTTTATATTTGCTGATTGTTCTGAATATTTGGAACCGGGTTGTTTAGGATAACACAGTCTTGCCTGAATCTAATTGTCTAGCTTGCTCTGTTACTTGGTTGCTCTTCTGAAATCTGCCATTGCCAGGAGGATGGTGGTGTCATTGCTCAGTCCGCTGGAACTTCCTCTCAGCAGCAATCCACTGGAGTGAGAGTTTAATGAGCTCCAGGAAAGAGACGTTGTGAGATAAGATTTGGTAAAGACTGACTTTGGCAAGGAGATTTAAACTATTTTCCACCCTCCAAGCTTAAAGTCTAATGGCTAGTCTTTCTAATGTGAAACCTCGATACTAAGTTTTTGTTATTGGTGGAAAGCTGTGTTGAAGAAGCCTACAAATAAACTTTATTTTTGATCAAAAAGTTAGAGTAACTACTCAAAAGGAAAGCAGGTACTGTAATCCTGCTTTCTTCTGATGCTTATCTTTCTGGATTGATTTCCTTGCATATATAAGCTTTTTTATGCATGTCAAGTATACCAAGTCTTTCAGTTGTGCTACTGCCTTAAACTGCTTATAAAGCTATAAACATCAGTCTTAAAATAGAGCTTCAATAGGTTTATTGTATAGAGGCTAGAGGTAGGGATGTGCTATTTTTGACTTAAATTGTGTATTCCAGTTGATGTCAATATGTGAGGCTAAAGGTAGGCTGAGCAAAGCATTGTTTTAAGCGTAAATTGTCCTAAATCATGGCACTGTCTCATGTAATCAGGATCTGAGAGCGCCTTTCTCCTTACAGGGACCTGTAGTCGCTGGTATTAATTACTGTGAATAAAGGATAGCTTCTTTTCTTATGTCATGATGCACTTTTTCTCCTGTGGCTTGTGAAAAGCTAAAATCCATGTTAAATTCTAATTACAGATCTCCATACCAGGATTTCACATTGGTTCAAAATGTGGCAATTGAAATTCAAGTAATGCACTAGTTAGCATGAGTGCTTTTGTTAGTCTTAACTACCTCTTAAAGCACACTTTCCTCTTTAAGATACTTAAACCCGTGTGTTCAGTACTGCTAATGTAACTGTTCATCCACTTCTGCTTCTCATTACCTAGAAAACAAGAGAGTAATTGCCTTGCTTATGAGGCAGGCACTGAATGTTGTACTACAAGTAATAGATGTTTTTATGCGTTGCTACATAATTATGAATGCTCTTGTGGACAGCAGCTGAAGTGGGCAGTGTTCAGTTCTGCTTTTTCTAATGACTTGTGTTTGTTTCTGTAGTTTTAAGTAATGGTGAAAATGTTTTCTTACGCTGAATGCAGTTTAGAAGGTACATATTAGGCTATGAAGTGTGTTTTGATGATGCAGCCTTCTGCATGGCACACTTTTAGTGTGCAATTTTTCATTGAAATATGATCATGATATAGCAGGCTTTTAAATGGTAAAGACAAGAAAATTGCGTTTTTGCTAAACTGGAATTAATTCCTTGTAATCTGTGTGGAAATACTTTGAAATGCTTTGAGTCTGCATCTGTGTAGATAGGTGACATAACATAAAAAGGATATTTTCCAAGAGCCATTTTCTGCTAGTTTTCTTGTTGAAAAGTTAAGAACTGCAGTGTGGTGAGGTTAAGGGTCTTGCAATATCTCTACAATTGACTGCTGTATGACTATTGTTTAAAAAAGAATTATACTTTAAGTAGCTTTATAGATTAGCTAAGATAATCTAGATTTGTGAGTAGCTGCTGACTAAAACAACTTCCCTCAACTGTTACTTGTGGAATATCAATAGTAACACCCTTTGGTTTTAAAAGAAGCAACCATCTCCTAACTGCCTTAGAAGTGGTTCTGCTCACTCTGGAGGAAGGTGTGATGTGATGTTCGCGTGTTCCCTCAGTTTATTTTATTGGATTTTTGTGGTTTTTTTCTTCCCAGGTCACTCCAAGGTCTGAGACCCCCATCAACAGTGTCAGTAACAGTTTGGAAAATGTACTACATACATCAACACATTCCATTGAGGAGTCATTACCCAAGAGGCCTTCGGGGAAACACTCCAAAGGTGTGTCCTTTTCCGCATGCGTATTTCCAATGGGGGAATGAAGTCGTGTCTCTTAATAGCGATTAGTGTTATTTTAATTGATTGAAGACTGGAATTTTGCTTCTTTACTTCTGGATCGGGTTGAGCAAAGGACGTCATGGAAGGGTTTTTGTAGGAAGTATTAGTGCATCAGTGAAAAATGGTCAGTGAGAGACAAGTATGCTTATTCTTCTGTTGGGAAGTACGCAAGAAAGTTCCTTACGAGTTAAAATACCCGCTTAGCTCTCATGAAATACTATACTTTTAAAGAGTGAATATCTCTGACACTCCACCTCTCATCCTTATAGTAGCAGGTTATTTCTTGGATGAAGCATATGGTGATGAGTGGTGCTTTACCGGGGAGAAGGCATTTAAAACAGCAGTTAGGCTTCCACTTCCACCTTTCTCTTGGTTCCCAAGAATGTGTAAGTGAGAAGCTGAGGGAAGCGGAGTGGAGGATAGGAGAGAGAGCTCGCACCTTTTATAGCACATGTGTGCACCCTGAATGTTGTCACAAAATAAGTCTTATTTTTGTAATGTTATATTGCATGCTGACCTGGCTAAAAACTGGGCTTAGCAAATTTGAGTTAATAAGCATGCATTCCATTTCCACACTCCAGGCTACGATTACAAATATTAAAACATCTAGGTTAAAATGTGACTAACAGTATTTTTGCTTAATGCATACAAAAAGCACTGTTAAGTGAGGAAAGTCTTTGAACTGTGAGCTGCTATTTGTGTAGAGCAGCTTTTGTGAACTCTTTGTGGTAATAATAAAAATAACTCTGTATGGCAGAACTGATGCAGGGGAAATATACCATCACATTACCAGCACTAGTATATTGCCTTCAAATATCATTAAAAATACTGTCATGTACCATATGAATTGTTTAAGGTGGGGTTTTTTTTTGTTTGGACTTGATCTTCAGAGTTCTGTTTCCTTCTCTGCCACTGGCTTGCTGCATACCCTTACAAATGTAGTTTAATACCACGTAAATTGCGATCGAGCGTTTTGGAGCACATCTTCGCTCAGAAGGACTGATACAGATTGCAGAGGGTTAAATGTCCCAAGGAAATGTTCTTAGCTTGCCTCCACCAGACCTCTTTTTCTGTGACATACTCGACTATAATCCCAGTAGCTGTAAGTAGCAATAATTTTTTACAGCAGAATAGTGCTGTAAGTAGCTAATTCTCCAGCTGTAAAAGCTATCAGGGTAGAAGAAAATGCAACACTAAGCAGAAGCATGGCTAGGTTTGTGGCTTCCGTCTGATGAAAAATAGGACAGGGTTCAACACTGTTTTCTCATTTGTACTCAGTGACTGCTATTCCAGTACCATATATGCCAAGATTAGTCATGGTACACTGTGAAAATTAATTAGGTTTTCCTCTGATCTGTTTTTCTCTTATAGAATACCTGCTTAGTTTTCAGAGAACGTAGCTTTTTAATTTATAGATTGCCTTAGTGATAGTTGGTAAAAAGTTGTGGAACAAATACAGTTTTCTGCTTTCTGGTTCACCAGCAGCAAAGATTGTGTTGAGTTCTCCTTGATATATGATGATCTGTCTGGTACGGAGTCCTGCCTCTTAAGGCTGGAGTACAACTGAAGATTATTTGCCAGTCTGGAGTCACCATTGTTCGCTTACAGATTTGATTCTCGTAGCAGACAGACACATTTGTTAATTTAGCAGGACCCGCTAACTTTTTGACCTACAGCACATGAAATTCAGTCATGAGAGTATGGGATGGACAGGTTGCTTGACCAGTTGTGTAATTCTTGTGTTGATATTTTCTAGTGAGTCTTTCAGCCAGCTTGAGGGGACAGGGTTTCTTCTCCCTTGTGGTCAGAAACAGTGAGCTGCCTAAGTTCATCATGCTTTTCTTGGCAAAGTACTGGAGCTGGAAGTGTCTCAGTTAAAAAGTCTGCAGCTGAAACAGATGCAAAACGAGAAAGCTCATGAAAAGTGCAGTATCTGTTGTGCTTAGTTGGATTAAAGACAGTTTGTATTAATCCAGTGAATGGTTTTAATCCTGATTTGTAGAAATGTCAGTAATATAACATACTCTGTGTAGTTGAACAGTGAATGGGTTTGTAGTAGGCTTGGACCTGAAAGCATTCAGTGGTTGTATTTTTCTCTAATCCACACTTTGAAAGTGGCATTTAGCATAAAATATTTCAAGTTTCTACATGGGAGGGAGATGAGAAGAGTGGAGTAATTGTTGAATACTCTAACAAACTGTGGTGGAAGTCTGTATGCACTCGCATTTGCATTAAGTGCTTAGATGGAAACATTCATACATGCTTCATGTAGAGACTTGTCAAATACATAACTTCTGAATGATTTCACCATCCTATCTGCACAGCATATTGCTGCCTTGAGAAATGAATTTATGAAATGAGTGTCAGTCTGAGAAATCCATAAACATTTCCTTTTATCTGAGAGGCCCAGCTAACTGTGGGAACACCATGAGGCATCGGGGTAACGGATCCATGCTATAATGCCCAAGTTATTGGGAGTGGTGACCAGCTGGGGGCAATCATATGGTTATTTAGCAAAATTAACCAATTTTTCTATGCCGGTCCTTCAGTCTTGGCTAAAGTCTGTTCTCCCTTCTGCATGTATCAGTGCAGGGTAAACCAGATGGACATTTCCAAAGTAAAAGTTGTGACACTGGGAAGAGCTGTACCTGTTGACATAAGCATTTCAGGTATCTGTGCTTTATCTGGACTCTTCTTTTGTAAAATAAAGTTCAAAAATTTGTCCCATGCAAGTGTAGGAAAAAATACAGGTGGGTATTGACATAGAAGGATGTGGAACCTCTTCTGAAGTCTAATAGCTGTAACATGCAGTATAAATTGTGCTTTTTACTCATATTTTTTCATCGGTGATTTAGGGTTGTTCAAACCTGTTTTTACAGATGTGGAAGTTATTTTAACTGGAAGTAACTTTGGGAAGCGGAGACTTCTTAGGGACTGACTATTGTTGTGCTTGTAAGCTGCAGACAGGCATATTTACAGGTTTTTAAGGTATTGCCAGATCTCACTGGTCAAGGAGAACAGAGGGAAATACAGATAGGTTCTTGTGTTACATGTAATTGACATTCCAAGAGGGATGTGTTGCTAGATCTTTGTCTCTCCACTGTTTCTAGAATGTAGTCAGGTTTTAACTATAGTTAAAACCTCTGATCCAAACAAAACATTCAAATTCAAATGAAGGCTGGGCATTTTTGGCATACTGGGTGAGTGAGTGCCACACTGTCTCCCTGGTGTTGCCCTAGGCTTTTTTCCATAATACTACAAGAACTGAACTCAGTGCAAATAGAGCTGCAGAAGGTGTCAGTGTCAGAAATGCTGATTCCAGTTGCAGAGATGAGATTTTGTGCTTGCAAATGCTTGCCTGATGGGCAACGGTGCAGCTGGGTAATGATGGCCCCTTCTACAGGCAGGTTTGTGTTTCCCAGCACAATGCCAGCAACTTTATTTGCCCCATTGGTGGGTCGGAAGCAAAAAGTATAGAGAGGTCGCACCCACAGGGAGGAGCGGACAGGCCAGGTGACCCAAAACTGACCAACAAGGTATTCTATCCTATCTGCATCGTACTCAGTATAAAAGCTGAGGGATCAAAGGGGTCAGCCTCTTCTTCGGTGGCCAGTGTCCGAGGAGGATTCTGTCTGTTCTGCTTTTGATCCTAGTCTGTGCGTTTCTGAATCCAGATCCAGAATCCAGTTCCCATCTGTCACTGAATCCAGTCTGGGACTTTCCCAGAGCCTCCCAGTGACATGACCATCATCCTGGGAGCTTAATGCTGGTTTTGTATATATTGTATGCATTTCATTATTTTATTATTATCTTTTCTTATTAGTATTTCATTAAAGTAGGCTTGGTTTTCTTTTCAACCCATAAGTCTCTCTCCCTTATTCTCTTTCCCCTTTCTTCTGGGAAGGGAGAGGGGTTAAAGAGAGCATCTGTTGTTTGTTTAGTGCCCAGCCCAGCCTAAACCACGACAGTCAGCAAACTTGGAGGGATTCTGATAAAGGCACTGAGGCTGGTTGTCTTAAATTTAGGATTTTACCCTAAACTTTCTGGGGAGCCACCTCAGAACCTTCTTCCAGTAGCAAGTGACCCAGGTGGTTAAAGAAGGTCACTGGTTAAAAATAGTATATTTGCTAGCAACTTTTGTTTTGCAGGCAATCCTGTGCTGATAGCTAAGGGAAATTCAGTTATGCCAAAGTCCAGAAGGAGCTGTCTGACCTACGGGAAGTCCCATTCACAGAGCTTATTTGTAACAAACCTATGGACGTAGAGTTGTTCTGGCCTTGTGTGGCAATTCCCACAAGAGAGTAATTATGGTTATCAAAGCTCAATGAAAAATTCAGCTTATTTTGTTTTTTTTTAACGATAGGAATTTCCTGTACACCAGAGATGTTATTAATTACTGTTACTGTAAGGTTCCAAGCAGAAGGATTTGGCCATTAGGTGGATAGCACTGTAGGCAAATACTACTTTGCATGTGCCGTTTTAGCAATGTATTAAACATGGTCAGTGACCACAGCATATTTTCCAAAAGCACAGTGGAATAAAGTACATTAGACCAGATGTTGAAGTGCAGAACAAAAGAATCTTTATAATAAAGGCAATGTAAGTTGCAAAACATTACAGTACGGAGACTGTGCAGTCTTCATACTGTAATTTCTCATAATACTGAGTAAAATTTTGATTTGTCACAGCCTCTGTTTTAAATTTTCTGCAGTGGAAGTTCTGTGTTGGTATTTATAAGATGTTCATTATTGCTTTAAAGCTTTCCAGGTGGCACTTACCACTGTGTTCCTCCACAAAGAAGCCTGGAAGATGTCTCCTCGACTTAAGTCTCATTTTCTGTGAGGTGACAAAAATTCCCCTATTCTTGTGTTTCCTGTATATTTATCTTGCCTTTCAGATATTGCCACACAAAACCTCAAAATTGTCTCTAAGCCAGTCTGATTTCAAATGAAGCAACTGTTGAAATGTGATCCTTATATAGTGAAGCTGAATCACAATTCTTGCAACACATGCATCTAATGATAGGCACAAACTGCTTTCTATGGACAGAGAGGAGTAAAGCTTTTAGATGTAAAATGAGTGCAGTAGGCTTTATTCTACAATCTGTACTCCATTTAGTACTCCTGATGAGCACAGTAAAACTTCTTGCTTAATTGAAGGTAGGCTATTAGTCCACATCCAGGGTCCTGCAAAGCCTTGACAGCGTCCCAGGCTAGAATAAATACATAGAATAGCACATGACTTACTGAACAAAAGGAGCTGCTGTCTGTGGACATGAGGAAAAGCAAACTTTAGAGAAAATGCATCTCAGTAATGTAGTGATTTAATTTTGGATTAATATTAGGATATAAAATATATCCTTGTTCGCAGTAATCCTGTTGACCTCAGGTAGGATATGAGTTGCAGGTAGGTCAAGCTGATTGTTGTGTGCAGCAAGCTTTGGTATCTAAATCGTTTCATTACAATAGTCAGCAGAAATGTGTGATGTAAGCTATCCAGAACTTCTAACCACTATTTTTCCTACCCAATTTGTTTTCCTTGGCAAAATGTATTTGTAAGGTCTTGCACCTTTTTTATCTCCCACTTCCTTGACTCATCCTTTTTCCACAAGAAATTAGACTGCAGGAGTTCTCTTAGTTAATGGCAATCAACAGTCTTTTCCTCCTGAAATGTCTGACACCAGTTGTTCAGCCTGTTGAAGGGAGGGGAAAAAATATAGGGGGAGAAAAGCTTTGAAATCCTTTTGGTTCAGGGTCCAGACTTCATAGTGCCTTGTTCTGCATCAGTTGTGTAGCTGGATTATTCTATTTTTAAGTAAATACATCATCTCCAGCAATATTGGGTCAACTACTGTTAGGGTAGGGCTTAAAGAAATATTTAGGCTATGATAATCCTTCAGGAAAAATCTCCCTCTACCAACTGTATATAATTTTTCAGCTGTTTGTATATGTCTTTGTTCATTTTATCTCTGAAGTAGAACTCTGCTTCAAACTTCAGCAATGTAGGTTGTTAGATCACACACAAGGCATTGCATTCCTGACTTACTATCTCTAATGTATTAGTTGTTTTATGAGTATCAAGTATTTAGAGTTAATTCTAGCAACCAAATCCAAGGATTAGTGTACTTCAAAATAAATGTTTTGATGTTGCATATTTTCCCCTGTGCTAGAAGATTATTGTATATTAAGAAATTTCTTGAAGCCTGTATGTTGCATAAATCATGCAGCTTGGTCTTCTGTAGTTGGAGTTCAATTAAGGTTGGAGGTGTAATTCTGCAATAAAGGCAATACTTGTGAGGTTTTTTATTTTAGCTTATAAAATAATTCAGAAACATTGCATTTCATCTGAAGTTTTTACTGATTGTGCAGCTGTACTCTGTGCTCCTGTAGGCAGACAGAGAAGCCCATTTTATGTCCCCAAAGCCAGAGGCCAGGTTAAGTAGCTCACCCTTGGGCTGGGTCCGAGCTGTGAGTAGAGATCCACACTCTTGGTGCTGCACTTGGACTCTGGCAAATTTATGTTAACTGTTAATAAGTTAACTTTTGTACTCTCTAGAGGTTGGAGTCAGTATTTCCTCATCATCCTTGTTGCCTCCCTTTCCGCAAAACAAGGTTTGTCAGGAGAGGTCTGGCTTTGCTGTGACAAGATACAAAGGAAGAAGAGGGGAGAGCAGCATGGGGACTCCTCTACCTGAAGGAAAAGTAGGCTTCTGATCTGCCTACTCATGCAATAATTGTCACAACCTCTTTGTGCAAATAGTTAAAGGTGCTTCTTACTGAAGTTTGCAATTCATGGCCAGCATTCCTTCACGAGGGCAGCCCTTTGTGGTTTGCAGGCACTTTACATGAAGACTAAAAGGTCTACCCCTTGGCCAAGAGCTGCAGTGAGTTGGCTTCAGTGGAAAGTCATGCTTTATATATTTACCCATGGCTCTTTTTTGGGTTTGTATGGCAGAAGACTCTCTAATGCACATTTCCTATAAGCAGTTTTAATTGTGTATATACCATATGCCTTGTTCACATATTCATCTAAAATATTGCTTATATCAAGCACATACCTAAGGACATTATCTTGAATCTGCTGAGTGGTTCTTTTTCTTCAGTCTCGTTTGGGCTTCTTGCTTGTCTTTCCTCAGTAAAGGTGATGGAATCACTCTGCTTGGGCAGCTCTGTCAGTCCCTACCTTATTAACTGTTGAGCCTGATGGTTAAATTAATTCAAATTTGACAGAGGTATTTAGAGTTTTTATTTACAGTAGCGTCTAGATAGAAGAGACTCATTCACGCTTCCAAGAGGAGCGGTAAGAACAGTTCATCCCTTATCCCATTTTGTCTGCCCAGCCACTCATTGTGTTTGTTTTTTCTGGCCTAGAGGCAACATCTGCTGATTGTTGCCCAGTCGGCTGTTTGAGAGACACCTGTGCACCTCTCTGTAGGGATGCAGGACTGAACTGGCATCCTGCAGAAGGAAACGGGTGTGCAAGATGCAGCTGTCTTGCAATGGTGAGTGTGCCTGGGGAAGAAAAGTAGCTAATTGTGTGTGTGTGTTTAGAGAATATGTGGAAAATTTGGAAAAATTTAAGGTAGACGTGGTAGATACAGAAAGTAATATTGTTGTAGGTTTGTCATAGGGGATACAGGGCTGGAGTCTCTGCAGAAGAGAGGAGACACACAGAATAGGCCCATGGGAAAAAGGCTTCGTTTTGGTCCTTACTAATTAATTTTGCTTTTATTTATTCTTATGTTATATAAAGACTTGTTCTGAATTTGTGTACTGGGCAATGTAATTTTGTTATTAAACATTAGAAAATGTCCAGCTTTCTGTAAAAGTAAGGTTTGACAATGAAGCACTTATTTTGAGTACTCTGGAGCCTGTTCAATTTGGTTTTAGTGGGAGTTGGATGATACTTCTGTTTATAATGATTTAGAATCAAGCTACACTGAAAAATAAAAATTCTAAGAACACTGTGCTGCTAAATTCAGCTGTGCCAAGGAATTTACCTTGCTGTAATGCATTCCTCGGGCAGATTCCTGATCTTGGATAATGAAAATGTAGTTGTCAATGTCTAATGTGAGAGGATTAAACTCATTTAATACTATTTGCCTTTTTCCATGGCTCTTCAGAAGCACAGGTGGCAACACTTAGGCATGTACGTTCCTAGAAGGGCTCTTGTATTGCCAGTTCACGTCTATGAAGTCCTGGAAGTGCCTGCTATGGCACATTAGTTGTTAATGCAGACAAAATTAATAGCCATTACATCGACAGCTATGGAAGCAATAGCATGACCTTCTGTCAGTAATGGAAACAACATAAGAAATTTGAGCTTTTAATTAAAATTGCATTAAATGAGCAAAACCAGTTTTCCTCAGATCTTTAGATAATGGCTTAATGCAGCGCATCTTCTGGAAAAAATGTAGCAGAGTCAGACTAAAATGAGTTGCGGAAACTTTACCTGATGTACATCTTGGTGGAACTAATGCTTAAACCTGCATTTATACTGAAAATCCTTTATAAAGGCAGGGGGTTGGTGAGAGGAAACTTGAAATTTAAAAACTTATGAAGGATAGAAAATATGTCATGCAGGACTTCAAGAAAAAATGAAGGTGAACATTAACTGCTGATGCTTGTCTCCTGGCAATTCCTGCTGCAAGCTGATGGCAAATAGCTCACTAGGAGTGGACATTTCTGTGTCTGCAGCTTGAAGATTGAGTAAGGGATGTGTGAAATGTTCAGAAATGCTCAGCTGTTCATTGCATCTCTTTAGAACTTAACAGCCTTTAACATCTGGAAATGTCTGTTTTGAAATAATCCGTTCCACTGCCATGTTAAACAGAGGTATTCAAGAATTTAAAATTAATGGCTTGCTTATCCTATCTAGATTTATATTTCCCTAAACTGAATTGGACACAAGAATATTGCTTTCAAGAAGAAAATAGGAGTGATTCACATATATTCCTAGAAAACTGTAATGTCCTTGCCCATTTTTTTTTTTACATACTGTCACAAGTGTACTAATGACTAAATGGCAATTTTCCTGCATGTGGCATGCTTAAAAAGCTTTTGTAGCTGGTTAGTTGTTAGCTGGTAGATGTTCTTTCCCTCCCTTATCAGTTTATTGTTAAATCCCCTATTTTCCAAAGCATATTTATTGTTTTCATATACCTTTACATTTACATTAGATTAATTCTTTTCTCCAAAAGGTGTCTCCCTGAAGGTAACAGGCTTAAAGTACAATAATTTTATCAATAGGTAGCTGGAGTTTTTACAGCTGGTGGCATACACAAGTTAAAAATGTTGTCCTCCCTTACAGATTTTGGGGTCCAGATCTGAAAATTCACAAGAAATTAAAGTAAATCTTAGATTTCTTGCTTTACTTTTGATGTCAGCATTAGGATTCTCACATTGGGGCTTTTCTCTGCAGACATGGGAGGCTGGCAATTTTTGAAAGAATCAGACCACAGTAGGGGAAAGATACGTGACATTGCAGGACTTGAGATATCATTAGAGAAATTGGTGATATTGGGAATTGGAAACAATAAATTCTGGTTTCAAGTAGGGCAGCAGGTCATGGGAGGAGATACATTATGCGTAGTGCCGAGCACTGATGTGACATACTGGTCTGGTTTGAAGAGGAGGAGGTGGGTGGAGAGGAAGGATGAGAACATGTCACAAAAAAAGTTGTTTACTTTGCCAGCAATTTTCTTTGCTTCCCCTAGTACTACAGCAAACATTTCTTTACTCTGCTTCCCTTCTTTCTAATCTGGAAGTGACCTTATTTAGTAAATGACAACACTTTATTTCCATGGAAGGGATCATAATTTGTCACATTCAGTATCTGGCACAAGGGAACAGATGGACTGCAAAGAAGAAACAACGAATGTAATAATACTTACGCTAGCGAGAGAGACCTTTTGCAAATGGTAACTCATGAGTCTAACTGCAGGGCGTGCAGTTAGAGGGGAGGAAATTGGTCGTGTTTTTTAAACAGCATTCTCCCGCACTTTGACTGCCAGCTGATGCCAGCCTTGATTCACAGGTCCAAAGACAGTGGGTGATTTTATTTTATTTTATTTTTTAGACTGCAGATTCAAACTCAGAAGGAATTGGTGCCTCATCCTTTGAGGATCAGTGTGCAAGACCTACCAGTTCTTGTGTTCTAGATATGGTTTTGCTTGTGATTTACTGTAGAGTCGTGTTTACATATCCATCAAGCTAGGGTAGTTCTTGCTTCACATCAGGGCTGGCTTAATGTCTGTGTAGGTCTCTGAGAAGAAACCTCAGGTTTATGTCAGTGTTTGGGATTTCTCTAATCAGTGGTCAGAAGGGCTCTTTGGACACTCATTGTAGACAGGCTAGCCTTTGTTTTGCTAAAATAGTTAGATGTTATTTCTTAAATTGTACATGCCTTCACTAACTTATATCTCCTTTTGCTAATAACCAAACAAGAAAATGGTGCTACTAACATTGTGTTCATTATAAATAGAAGCAAAATGAAGAAATGGATGAAGCTGAGAACAGTCAAAGCAGTGAAATTGTGTATTATAAATAAAATTGGATTCTTCTGTTTAATGCAGGCTTAATGTAGTTTTCATAAACTGCATCTGTTGAAAAATGCCAGAGCAGAGGCAGATATTGAGACCTGGATTAAGAGCTTTGACAGCTGTATGGGTAATGAAAGCCTCTGGAGTTGTTTGCGGGTTGATGCTAAGCAGCAAGTTTGGGATAAAATCTCATTTGGGGATTGCAGATTGTGGAAACTGGGGGAAGTTTAAGGGGTTATACTACCCCAAACCTCCATATAGCAGGTATCTTGTACTTCCCTTAAGCATTTGATGCTAGTGCTGTCAGGCGTGTTCCTGCAATAGAGGAGTTGTGGCTCTGATCCATATGGTATACCTGTTACCATGTGCCACACAAGTAGAGGAGGAGACAAAGAGTCAGCTTTGGCATTGTTGAGGTGCTTTGTCAGATTTAACTTCTAATTTCATTTTCTCTTGCTCTTTTATACTGGAAAGTCATAGGCTGTAATTATGCAAAACAATGCTTTTGATTAAAGTAAATTTTATTTCTCAGGTGCACGGAAATGCTAAGCTAAAAGGTTAACGTTTCATTTGCTTTCTGACTTGTTCTTTTATCTCCCTGGAAGAAAAACAACCAGTGGACTTGCTGCATTACTTCACTGCCTGGAGTGGATGCATTTCATCAGGGTATGGTGCGGATGCTATTTTTAACAGTAACTCAAAGGGGTAGCCCTGCTAAAATTACATCATTAATATACACAGCTGAAAGGAAATGGCATAAAGCACAACAGGGCTTTAGAAGATTATCTCTATTGTGTTTTCCACTTCTGTGGATGAATTATTCAATGTGTATCATTCAAGCAGAGATACAGTTGGACCACCATATTTGCAAAGCATTCAGACTTTGTTTTCTTGTAAACAGTCCTGTGGGAGAGTGTAATAAGTGAACTTTATCTGCAAAAACAGTAGGTATGAAATAGGTATTAGTGGCTTGGAGAGGTCAAAGTTTGTGTTTCTTCCTGTCCTTGTTGTTAAAAGGTTCGGGATTTGCTAGATATACTATTGCAAAAGATGGTCAGGAACTAGAGCTTTAAATTAGTTTTGCTAGAAGCGTGTTTGTTTCCTTCTGTACTGCATGCTGAAGAATCTAGTGGCCAGTGTGGAGATTCAAAGCTTCCAGACTCTGAGGTTTTTAGTGGATGGGGTCTTGTTTTGTTTCTGTTCTTTTCACTTCAGTTCCTGGGCATTCTCACTGCCTTGGCAAATACTAATAAAATCTCCTTTGGTCTTCTCTTCCCTCTTGTATTTGTTTCATAGACGTGTTACAGAAACAGTTGTCTAATAGTTGTACGGTATCTCAAAATAAGCTTAAATGCTGAATTAGAACTTTTTTCTGTCTCTTTGAATTACTGGTCGAATCTTGTCTGGCATCCAGAATGAGGGAACAATGATTTATACAAAAGTATAAAAGGGAACAAGAATATTAAAGCCTGAGACCAGAGACCTGAAAATCTACAAGGACATAATTGCCAACAAAAGGAGAACCTCACAGAAGTGGTTGTGCAGAGGGATATTTGTTTCTCACTGAACTAAGCACTTGAATGCATTTGTGGCTCTTGGCAAGACTATATGTACTCAAGGTTTTGCCTATTGTACATTAGTCCCTTAGTCTGGTGTTTTTAGGTAGTATGCTAACAGAATATATTTTCATTGTTAACAAGGTTTTCATGCTATAATTCTTTAGAAAAAAAAAAATTAGGCTGCTATAAAATTCCTTTGTCCTTGCTGCTCATGCTTGCTTGTTATTGCAGCCTTAGTCATGAGTTTCAAGATGCTGATACTGTTCTCAAAAATGCAGAAAACAGCACGTGCTTATTTACATGAGCATTAAACTATGCTGCTCTGGAGTAGCTGTCTTTCAAGTAAGACTAGCTGTGTGTACTCATGTGCCTTTGAGTTGGAAACGCACATTTCTGTTGTATTTTTGCTTCGGAGTTGGAAACTCTTAACTCCTTTAGGTCGCTGAAGAAATCCTTCAGCCAAGGCTGGAGCAGCCGGCCATCTGATCTCAGCGCTCTGGTGTTTTATCACCAGATTGCCCTTCAAGCCAGGGCATGCTGGCTGAGCAGCTGCTGCCCTATAATCTCACTGACAGGGGTCCTTCTATGCCGATATATGGTTACATGCTGCAGCCCACAATCTGTATTTGACTGTGCTGTAGGGCAAAAAAAAAAAAACAACCGTATGTTTATGTATAACTAATATATATACATGTAGTGTTCAGGTCCTGACTCGGTGACTTTCAAGCTTAAAGTGTTGCTGGGCAAATCCTCATTGGATGCAGTTGTGATTGATTACAGTTGTAATTGTTTTTATGTAGTGGGGACTGTGTCTTTTTAATAAAGAGTAACAGCAGATTATGGTTATCTAAGTGGGACCCAGAAGACTTAAATAAAATCTTGCGTGATGAGGAAAAACTAACGGGTAGTAGGCAACCCTAACTCAGTTTCCATTGTCCTCATTCCCCCCCCACAAAAAGGTGGTTTGTTGTTAGTTCAAACTGCACTCAAAGGGGGCATCTTGCATTATTTGAGTGGTGGGTTTGGTGTGTCAGTGTGAGACTCACTCTGTCCATCTGTATTTAGGACATTGCTCAAAACTTCAAAGCAAATGCCAGCTCGGATTCCCAGCTGTGGCGACTACCTGAATGTGTCATGTTTTCTCTCCCCATCTGCTTTCCTTTCAGGGTGCATTGGCAAGGTTTGTATTCTCTTTCTGAGCTCAGGGTAAGTGTCTGTTCCATGCAGACATACGAACTTCAAAGGCTTCAGCTGAACTGGGTTTGTTTCCTCTGGTGATGTATGGGGTTTAGTGAAGCCTGGGTTTCCTGGGGTTTGGTACACTTCAGCACAAAAACTGTGATTAGGGAAAGGGCCTACGCTACCAAGGGTGTTTTCCATGGAAAACTGACTTTGCTATTTTAGTTTTGTAGGTGAATATAGCATTCAGATTACAACTAATAATCTGGCTCGCCTTGGGTTTGCGGGGGTTCAGTGAATTATCTGCCAGAGAAAACCCTTTCTAGGGAAGCATAAGACTTCTCTAAGATGAGCTAACCTTCTTTTAAAAATAAGAAACAAAGCCAAGATTTTGTTTAAAAGTGATCTAAGAACAGTAAATAAAATAATCACTTGATCAGATAAAACTAGACTAAATATACAACTGCATGTTACTTACCCAGTAAGTTAAAGTATTTATATACAAAGCTGAACATCTCTCTTGATTGCAGAGATATTTTTACTAGCATGGGCCGTGTAATTAGATATGGGTAGCCTGCTTATTTTAATTGCCTATACAAGAATGTATGTTAGCGGTTACTGAGGCTGCTTTCAAACTGAGTGTTTGGGCTTACGGTCACTTTTGCAGGAGTACTTTTCAAAATGAGTTGTGCATTCCTCCCGAGAAGTCTACTCTTGTTAAATCGGAGAAGGAAGATGAGTCATTAGGCCAGATCTCTACGAAAATTAAGTACACAGCTGCATTCATAACTTACACATGCTTTTCTCAGTTGTATGAAAATAGTTAATTAGATGCAGTTACACGTAGAATTAGCCAGCTTGGGGAATTAGGCAGTAAATATATTTTACAAATTAAATTCTAAAGTGCTTTAAAAAACAAGCAGTTCCCCAGCCCCCAAGCAACAAAATGTGAGCACATGCTTAATCTTGAACACTGTGACTACTGTCTTTGAATTTGTTGTAGGATACCTTTAAGCCTTCAGTGTTGCAAGTGTTTACCTAAAATCGTGCTTGAAAATGCCAAAGTGTTTCCATGGTATTAAAAAACATAGTTAAGGATTCCTTTTTGGCTCTGTTCTGCCTGACATTATAAAGAGATACGTCTTCACTTGATTAGAGCTGCTTGTTCAAAACCAAATTGAGGAATATGTTTACCTGTTGCTCAATTGTCCCTAACTAATGTCAAACTCCTGCAGCCTTTCTTGGCTCTGTATCATAGCTCTATTTCTGCCCAGAGCATTATTGTATATATTTCAACAGCATATCCTTGGTTAAGTATATGTTTCAAGGCACAGCACCTGTTTAGTGACATATGTTGGTGCTCAGATTTAGTAAGGCAGTGGAGCTGTTACACAAATATGTCCAATACAGCAGCCCTTTCTGGATAATTTATTCTGTAAAAGCTTTTTCTGGCATTAGAAAAGAAAAAAGGCAACTTTTAAGGTAGTTGTCTATTCGGTGGCAATGGCAGGCAGTTCAGCAACAGTAATGCAAAAGTTAGTACTCTTGGCCTGAAATATTTGGTAAGAAAAACCTTCAAATTAATGTTAGAAGCTGCATCTTGATTTTGAAAGCAGCTGGCTGATTCTTCTGGGTTTTACATCTTCCTGTCCAGATGGGAGTCTTCTCTAGCCTTCAGTACAGCCAGCTTTTTGTTTTATTTAAGCTTTTGAATCCAATGAAGTTACAAAACCGTTCTTTAGGTTGATTGGCTTTTGTGGTTGGCTAAAGTGCTGACAGTATCATTCAGTATTACTCAAAACAATGTATGAGTTCAATTAAAATCTTAGAAGCTAAGATATACAGACAGTTTTTTAATATCTGTCTTTTTTAGAGAAACAAGGTCACTTAGTTGGCAAGTTAAATAAGCCAAGCTGAGGAAATAGCAGGAACATGAAAACTGCAAGTTTGATTGGGGCGGAGTGATACAATCCCAGCATATTATTCTTCCTATATGCTGCCAAAAGTAAGCTAATGTCCTTGATTTAAAAAAAAAAGAGCTGTGTAATTATTTCCTGTGGAATATTGCAGTTCATAGTCATCTGGCTTTTAATTTAAAGTAGGATTAACTTGTCACCTAAACTCATGTTATAAGTATGTGTTGTTCTTGATCTTAAATATAAGAGTTCTTCCAATTTAGAGAATTTCCTACAGAGAAAAATGACAATTCTTAGAGTGTCTCTTCTTCTAATGTTGCTGGTAAAAGGAATTTTTCATTATGTCCATGAAGCTTTAATTTCTAGTGTCTTCCTGTCTGTTTTTGTAGAGGCAATAAGCCAGCCACAAGACTTTCTTGCAAACTAGTAAAGCTGTTATGTTTGGTTATGAGTTTTTTCCTAGCTGTAGCTTCCTTTTTAAGCAGACGCCATGGAAAAGCTGCTGTCTGCTCTTCTACTTTTAGTCTTAGGAGATACCAGCAGAAAACGGGCCAGTGGACGCTGTTAGGAGGCTGAGTTGGGTCCTAACAAATCCAACATACTTTAAACTTGAGTTCCATTATCTCTCTTTTTCTCCGCAAAACCATTTGTCTTATGAAGAGAAAAAGATCACCTTAGCATTGACTTTTAAGAAACCACAAACTCTTAATCTTAAGAGAAGTAAAGGCCAAAAAGTGGAAATGCAGGGAGCAGCAGGTGATAGGACATGCTCAATAACTGCAAACCCGTAGTTCTTGGGTCATGTACTATCACAGACCCCGCTGCATCAGCTTCAGTCGCAGGAATGGGGGAGAAGTAGAGGCCTCTTCTTGTCCTGTGCTAAATTTTCCCTCTTTTGTTTTTTTTTCTAAATGAAAGCTGTTATGGTAATTAGTCCTGTCTCCTGAATTTGTGTTAGCCAGGCAGAATTGGTTCCTGCGGGATACTTGGTTTAAAGAATTTGGTAATCATAACATGACTGCTCCATTTGGAGTCTCAAGTGAATGANTTTTTTTTTTTTTTTTTTTTGCTGTGGTCAGTGCTGAGTTTCAAAGATACTGTAAATGTAGTAGTCTTCTCCCTGGAACGCAGACGTTGATTCCTGGATGGGTCAGGCTTCATGGAGTACTTTGAAGATACTTGATGTGGGGAGAATAAGCAAAGATCTTATGTGTTTTCATATCATTGACAATTTTTCTTCCCTCTTGTGGAAGGAGGGGGTAAATACTGTATAACTTATGGTTCAATTCAAGTATTTCTTAGCAAGCAGCTGCTTTATATTTGCATAAAGGTTTTGGGATCACTTCAGTGTCCCAATTACACCTCTTCACTGGATGTTTTCTCAATCCATAAGCACTGTATTATGTGAAAACAGGTTAATATCTTAATAAATTACCCTGCTGTATCTGGAGAGTTCTGAGTAGTGAAGAGAAATGACATCTCATTCTAATACAATAATGAAAGGTCATTCTTACATGACAACTCAATGTAGTGAACTGTAGAGAGAATTGCTTCATCCTTTGCTTTATTTGACTTTTTCTAGAAGAAGCAAAATAACATTTTCAAAAAAAACTTATTTCCTTACCTGTTTCCCCTCGCCTTTAAGGAAATATTCTAAACATAGTTCTTGATGCTCTCGAGTGGAAGCATTTTTTCCCCTCTAGGATAGCTATAGATGGACAAGCTCGTAGCTGAGTGATATGCACTTGTCACTTAAGTTAAATTTACCTCTGATACTTTTTCAATTGTTTGATACACTTAGATTTTAAGAATATATGTCCTGCTTTTTCATGTTCTTTCCCTCCCCAGAAGCACAGTAAGTATGAACATTACGTACCAGTGAGCATCTCTTATTATTATATTACTTGGACTCTGGCCCATCAATATTTTCATGCGGATTGGGTAACTCTTAAAGGGAGTAGTTTATGTGTGAGTTAATGTGTCATGAAAGAATCTAAGGTGTGCTTTTGCTGGTGGTTGAATAGGTCAAAGTTCAAGTTGAATGGTTTCTGTGTCGTCCTCTTAGTATTTAGTGATTCAGAGGCTGTTAGGTCCAAATTTGAAAGTTTGAGCCTTTGATGAAAGTGACGCCTTGGAGATGCTTCCAGTGAAATCTTCCTCTGAAGAAGTCTCAGGGACAGATCAATAGTGCCAGCTCTCTTTTGGCTTTAATGACAAAACCGTTACGAGCTAATATTGTAGTTCTCTGATTTGTTGAAAGGAACTGCAGTAAATAAACATGAGATTGACTTGATTTGAGGTCCTGGGACTTATCATTAACACCAAGCTCTCAGCAACCTGAAAGATGCTCATCAGTACCTGAGTTGTTTAGATCTCAATTCTCACTAATCTGCTGCTTTTACAGACTCTGTCCAACCATTTCTGTATGTGCTTTGAAAAACTAATATTTGATTCTGCAAGTTTTCTTCAGGCCTCCAGTATTCCAGTTAATGAATAATTCAAGTTAAGAAGGAGGAGGCTAGGGAAATAAAATAAATTTACTTGATCAGGAAACTTAGTATGTTTGTGGCAGAAAAGGATTAATGTATTTGCTGGTAAGAAGAGTATATCTTAGTTGTTTGTTTTGTTTTGTTTTGTTTTTCATTCTCCATCATAACCTAGATAAAAAGCTTTAAAAAGATCAGAAATGTGAAAGCAGGAAGCAAAAAACCCTCTTAAGCAGATATTTACAAGCAGTTTCTCAGCTTCAATTCAGTTGATCTTTCTGTGTAAAAAATACAGCCACCAAACTGTAATTTCATGTGCTTTGTTGCCATAAATACGGTTTGAAACTAGCAAATAAACTTTCCCCTGGTTTCCCTGACATTTGTCTGTATGTATGGGAATATAAATACTGGTGGGTTTGGGGGCTGAGTGGGGAGACTTTGTGGGTTTTTGTTTCGGTTTTTGTGCAGTCACTTGGGATTACCTTCTGATGTCTAATGGATAACAGTAATTGAGTAATGCTGCTTTTGAAGTATTTCTTTTAGAAAAACAAGAGGAGATGGCATGTGAAAGTCTTGGTGTTGCATTTTTGGTTACCACTTCTGTGTAAACAAGGATGTGGAAAGTATTTTATTAGTTCCTTTTTTGTTAGGTAGACCTTTTCAGCAAAAACTTGATCACTGTATTTGTGTTTGAGTGCTTATTTTCATGAAGGCACAACTTCATGAATGAAAATTAATACATCTTTAAATCCAGAAGCATCAATTATGATGATGTACTTGGTCTCCTGTATAACACAAACTAAAGAATTTTGCTTACGATCTTTTTCCTGCTTAAAAATAAAGTGTAGCATTTCTGCTTTTTTGAGTTTCACGTCTCAAGAGCTGCACAGATTCAGCCCAGTCTCATGACACTCAAATTTTACCACCTGAATGCTGGAGAACAGTATTTCCTTGCTACATGCCGTGCAAACTAAACCTGGATGCAGTAACTTAATAAAAAGGAAAATAACTTGCTAGGAATGGAGTAGAAATTACTCTTTCAGACTGCGTGGTAAATAAGTTTTTCCTGGTACTTTCAATGTCATTCAGTTTAACCCAGCTCTTGTGATGTGCTCCAGGCTTGCAGTCTTATCTGTAGTTTTCATCTAGTGTTGCACAGAAAAAGCTCTAGACTTCCATGTATGTTTTGTTTCGGTAAAATATTAAAAAAAAAAAAAAAAAAAAATTTTTAAAAATATTAATGAAAAAAAAAAAAAAAAAAAAAAGCACTGTATAAAGCTATTCATGAAATCAAAAGAAAAACATACTGGTACAAATTATATTGATTTGTACAGTACAACTGGTGCAATGGGTGTTTGATTTAATTCCAGAGTGCTTGTGTTAGTGCTGAAATATTGGATATTATTAAAAGGGGATAGCCTTCAGTCAGCTCTTGTGATTATCTTGAATTCTTTACTTTTTCAGAAGGAATACACATTCGCAGTGCGGATTGAGACATTAATCTATCTAGTCCTTTTACTGGTTAACAGTGGCTTGATCCAGAAGTTTAAAAAATGGGAATTATAAAAACCACAACCTGCAACAGGATATTAATGTGTCTTCCAAAAATGATGCTCTTGCCCACATCCACTGCATGTTCTACGCTGAGCTTGACCTGCCAGGAGCAGCTAATTCTAAAGCGTTTGAATTGGTCTCTCGCTTTATGTAGCTGCTGATGTTTTAGAAGGAGGAGGTCCAAGATCCTGCGCTTTCAGAGGGAGAGGTTAGTCAGTGGGTGGCATCAAGAAAGCCAGAGCATTTAATACCTGGTCGGGAGGAGAGGGAAGGAGTTGCCTGTGCCTTCAGAGAAACATCTACTGATCAGATGACAAATGCACTAATATCATCCAAATGGGTAAAAATCCCAGGCTAGAATAGGAAAACAGAACTGAATAAAACCTTCTCAGACTCACTGGATCTGTCTTACCTGGTCATTTTGGAACAGTGGGGAAAACAAAATAAGCACTACTTGAAAAGGAGAAAATATAACTTAAAAATCACACCCATGCGAGGAACTGACTCTGCCTCTGTGCTGTGGTGTTTCAAATGCAAGCTTTCCTGCTTAATACAATTCTATGTACAGTTGAAAACTACATGAAGAATGCTTCTCTTTTGTGCTTAAGGGAAAGCAGCAAATAAAGTAATAAGAAAAAAAACCTTAGGAAATTTGATTACAGAAAGTCTGAGTGAATGAAGATGTCTTTGTACTGTCTGCTGGCCTTTCAAAGTAGAGTTCAGCAAAAGACAAAGGTTCAGCTATTTAAAAATCTGATACCTAGTAACTACGAACCCATGCTTAGGGTTGTGTGGATGTGTTGAGGGAGGTGATTCTGCCCCTCTACTCCGCTCTGGTGAGACCTCACCTGGAATACTGTGTCCAGCTCCGGAGCCCCCAATGTAAGAAGACATGGACCTGTTGGAGCAGGTCCAGGGAAGGGCCACAAAGGCTGGAGCACCTCTCAGCAAAGGCTGATAGAGTTGGGGTTGTTCAGCCCGGAGAAGAGAGGGCTCCGGGGAGACCTTATACCCCTTTCCAGTACCTAAAGGGGCTACAGGAAAGCTGGGGAGGGACTCTTGATCAGGGAGGGGAGCAACAGGACAAGGGGTAACAGTTTTAAACTGAAAGAAAGGAGATTTAGATGAGATATTAGGAAGAAATTCTTTACTCTGAGGGTGGTGAGGCACTGGCCCAGGTTGCCCAGAGAAGCTGTGGCTGCCCCAACGCTGGAGGTGTTCAAGGCCAGGCTGGATGGGGCTTTGAGCAACCTGGTCTGGTGGGAGGTGTCCCTTCCCATGGCAGGGGGGTTGGAACGAGATGAGGTCCCTCACAACTCTAACCATTCTGTGATTCTACGTCCCAGTACTCTGCCCTGTTCTGAAGGATGCTACGGAACAGTTGTAACAGAGGGTGCTACAGCCTCGATGGGAGCTTCTACAGCACTGAAGTTTCACAAACCTCCTTTGTATTTCTGTACCGCTTTCATACGTCATTTTTGATCTCATCCCACTGTTTCACTTGCCTGCCTTAATTTCCCAGATAATTATGGATAAATCTTCATGACGAAAAGTCTCCTGTGCCCCTCTGCCAGTGCAGCTTAGAAAGTCTAGCAGGGAGGGAGGTATGTACGTATACACACACGAGCGCTTTTCTTGGATAGTTTTACAGGGGAGTGCTGGGAGCGAGGGGAGAGAGGAGCAGGCAGACAGGTATGTCTCTGAGATCTTGTATCGTGACTGATACCCCTCTAAGCTGCTCTGGTTGGGTCCTGCCCCATGCACAGCTACGAAGCCTAACGTGGAGAGCATAGCTGGACTACTTGTGGATGAGTTCCCATCGATTAGTTCCAGACGTAAAGCTCAGATTTAAAGTAGTGCAAATATACTTGCTCTGACCATCTCCTGAATTAGAAACATTAACTTTAAAAAAAAAAAAAAAAAATATCCCTTGGGTTGGGAAGCTTGAGTTTTGCTGAATTCAGCATCCCAAAAAGACAACAGTATCATGTGTCCTTAATTCCGTACAAAGGTTTTTCTGGTCATGGAATCATTTATAGTGATATTGGGTAGAGTCAGCTCTTTGAGCAATTTCCCATGCTTTTGAGAGTAAATGCAGTAAAAAAAAATATCTTGTTTTAGACAGCAAATTTAATATCCCCTGACTCCTGCTTGGTGGATGGCACCTTTTTCTTCCTGACTTTTGTATGATGGGTTGTTCTGAATACCACAAGTTAGATAATACAAAGAGTTTGTGAGAGGCCACGTAACAGAAACAACTTGACAAATTAAACAGGAACTCTAGAATTTTTTAGATGGATTATATTTTTTACAGTATTAGCTAGTTGGGATAAAATTCCTGGAGCGCTTTGTATAACATTAGAAATTATCCAGTCAGTTGTCCCTAGAAGCATATTGCTGTTGCACAATGAACTATTTTACATGCTCTAGAACACACCTAATCTTACAGGACTCAGTTTAGGATCGCTGCAGTCAGTGCAGAAATATCTACCTAATGGTTCACTTTGCTAATTGCAGTCATTTTCCAGAGGATAAATTCACTGCAGTAGATTGTATTAACTGGACAAGTTCAGACCAGAACTTTAGCTTGAAAAGGTCACGTAACTGTCAGCACAACAAAATCCACCAGGTGATTTAAAGTTTGTTATTAACCCACACGCTAAACCAGAAATGACTTTATTTTATATTGATAGGTGATCCTATGTTGCTTGAATTACTGTAAAGGAATAATGACTAGATAGAAGAGATGGTATTTGAATACTGTAGAAATGCCAACGATAAGAACAGTTTCAGTAAAGTGACAGTGGATCTGTGGCAAATGTTAAGTAACACTTGCTATGTCTTTCTCATTTTCTCTGTCCTACTCCACAAACAGATGCTGTGGCAGTTGACAGTAGGCTTTCTACATGTTATTTGCTCATCCTTCAGCTGCTTCACCAACAGTATGGTGATACCCCCTCTCAATACCCACTTTACAAGTTCTTTCTGATTATAATTCTGAAGTACATATAGTTCCAATCAATATTCAGTATATTTAACTGTGATCGCAATTAAGGGTGCCCTGAGTTCTCTTAAATAAGTGTACCAAGGTAGATTTTTCTTAAAATGGCAAGAAAACCTCAGAACCGTGTCCACGTTTTAATCTTCATGCCACTTCATACTGTCTAGATAGCTCATCAATATCTGGCATGCAGAAGATTATTCCTGTGGTGCTCAGCATGCGGTGTAGCAGCATGGTAGTACTGTAAAATAATTTCAGAAGCATGAGAGGAATCCACTGAAAATTTTAAGAGGAACAAGTCTCTACAAAAAGCATAATATGTAGGAGAAAGTAGTAAGTAATGAATTGACATTATCCATAAGCTCAGGGATTTATGTTACCGTAATTGGGAATTACATGGAGAAGGAATGGTTGACATAATCATAAAGGGAATGTTAGTTCTGTATTTTAAAAACAGGCACGAACATCTGTAGATCTATTAAAAATTTGCCAGTTCTAAAACTTTCACTTGCAAATAAATAAGACTCAAAGAGAAGGTCTTTAAAACAGCCAAGACCTAGGTTGTAACATTTTTAAATGAACAGGACACAATGAAAATTTTTAAATGGCCACCCTAGAGAATTCAGGTCATGATTGCTTTAAGGTAGAGGAAAATCACGCTCCAGACAGGCAATAGGGTGGCTTTGGCTGAAGTCTCACCATGGGGAATAGATGTGAAGCTGATGAAACAGGTTGCCCGGTGTAATGTTGTCAATGAGACTTCTGCACTGCAGTTGTTTTGTCAGGCAGTTATGTTATGAGGAAGTTATATGTGATAAACATAGGCTTGAGTCTTGTGGGTAATAGAGTGTATAAATAGTCTTGAAAACAGGTAATCATTTTGTAAATGGTGATTCCCCAGAAACAAAGTGGTAGGACTTTGGGTTTTGCTTGTTAGAACCACTAAGTGAAAACACAATATACACAGCATGCATCCCTTCAAGCACCTGTCGCTTGGAGGTAAAATTCTAGTGACTTTGTTTTAGTATAATTGCTTTTGAATTTTTAAGGCGATGTAAATTGGCTTTTTATAAGAAAAATTCTGTGTGTGTATCCCCAAGCGTGCAGTCAAAAGGCAGGAGAAATTTGCAAGAGCAATAGAAAGTCAGTAAAATAATCTTCATAAACTTTAGCACGGTGGAATTTCTGATCTGTGTGCGTTGGGAAATGAGAGTCTCCAAGAATGTAGCATATCAAATAGCTGATGCGTAAGATCGTGTCTTTAGAGGCTGCATATCATATGTGGAGATGGAAGCAGTGACCTGTACTGTTACTCAACCTTTTCCACAGTAAGATCCTGTTTTTACTGACAACTTAGTCAAATTGCAGTGATTGACGCTGAAATTTTCCATGAAACTGCAGTCAAGGAGGAATCGTGATGTCAACACAGCAATAAAAACACACTAAACTCCTTGCAAAATCAGCCCCTGAAAACATGGAGCCTTTTGCTCGTCTTCATTTCTCCGTGCACCAGTTTTCCCTCGGAGGGATGGTGTTTGCTTCTTGATGTTATTAAGATAAATCCGTGCCTATTTGTGTAGCGTTCCGTTATTACGCCGATGAGTGGTATGATAAGGCCATGAGGAAATAAAGAACTTTGCATGTAGGGTCCTGTTTTGGGTACAGGTTGAAAGGAAGCCTTGCTAAAGCTGCAACTGGAAGCCTCACGGAGCAGCGCTATCAACCTGCCTATCTGCCGAGCCAGGCAAGCCCGAGCTGCGCGCCTCAAGCTCTCAACGCGACTCCTGGCACTACCGAAGAGTCATGGCTTTTGCGTGCATTTAAGAATATCCTCCTCATTCTTCTTATCTCTTTGTTTTTTTCACAGTGAGCGTTGAAAAAGTGGAATTAAAGGGACTGGCACACAAGAAAAATGAAAGAAATGTTGAATATTCCTTTGAGGTAAGTTTTGGTGATTGGGGTTTTCTTTTTCTATGAAAGAAGGGGAAGGATAATACTTAAAGAGGAGTTAAATTTTCAAACCTTATTTTTAGATCCCAGAAACAGGTCTAGTGGAGCTCCTTGGGGATAGGTAGTAGTCATATTTTTTAATCAATGATTTGGAAGTAGTCAGAAATTGCTATTGATGAGTATTTGTGGATGATGCAGTACGGGACGCAGGCAAAATAAAAATATTCACTCTAATGCAGCAGGTTGTGACAAAGTATATATTTAGGGGAAAATATCACACCACGCTTACAGAATGGATATCAATGTGCTGGAGAGCAGAAGCTAGAAAGAATTTAAGTCCTCATCTGGACAAAGAAGAGAATTTAGGCTCTTAGGGCAGTGCTGCACATGTGGGAAGAGGTAGGATGGTCATTTATCTTTGCGTTCAGTGTTGAGGGGAGTGTGAGACTGGCATACGGTTCAGGCGTTACTGGTTTTAAAGGGGGTGTTGAAGAGTACATAAAATAGCTATGGAAATTATTCAAGGTTGAGGAAAATGCCATGTAGTGAGACACTTAAAAGAACTTGACTGAAAGATGACTTTGAGTATCATATAAAAGCATTTTCAAAGGGAAGAAAATATTTCATGGTAAAGGGGGCGTTAATCTAGCAGAAAAAGGCATAACAGGAACCGTTGTCTGAAAATTGAAGCCAGACAAATTCAAACTGGAAGTGAGAATAGTTTCTTTGGAATGAGAGTGGTTAGCCACAAGCTGCTAGGAGAAGTGGCTTCCCCCCCCATTTTTATGCAGCTTTTGGAGGTTCAGTCATTGCTCACAATTTCTGTGGAGGGATGACTTCATTCTGTGAAGCCTTGTGTTAATAGCGGAGACTGGATTCTGGGTGCTGGCGAGAAAGAATGACAAACCGCTTTTCTCCCATCTAGTTGGAACAGCGTATTCCAACATTTAGAATGCAAAGCCCAGAAAATGTCTTTGGTTTGCTTAATGAGGCAACGGAGCCAAACAGTTGGTGAGAAAAGGAGAACCCAAAAGAAAATGGACAGTAGAATTTCAATTATCTACAACTTTTACCAAAAAAAAAAGTTTTTCTTTAAAACTATCACCCCAAGATAGTTCATCAGCTCAGCATCTTCTTGTGATGTTGAGAATGTTAACCTCTTCATGACTTGATTCATGGATAATGTTCTGAATTTTCTGAATCCCACGATTGTTCCAAATGTCATCAATATTAGAAGGGTTTTTTCCAAGGGTTTTTAAAAATCTTTATGAAGTATGCAGTTGTCTGGACTCCAGTTACATATTACTGTCTTGTGAAACATCTTTTCCTATTATAAATTTTTCTATAAATACCAGAAATTACTTTTACCAGTATTTTGCTTGACAGCTTGTAACTGAAAGAACAGTACATAGTTTAGATGAGCTAATAAATTACTGTTTGCTGGGTTAGAAACGCAGCTATTGAATGTTTTGTTTAGTAGCTTGGGAATAGAAGGTCAATAGATAGAGCAGTTTAGTGTTTTCAGCATCACTTGGCAATGCTATTGTTCCCTGCGTTTACAGCTCACATTATTGTTTTATAAGTATTGAAAATTATAACAAGTTAGCAAAACATAAGTCGTTGCAAATGTCGGATTATTACAAAACTCGAAAGAGAGAGAAACTTCTCCTATATTTTCTGAATTTTCTCATGAATTTAAACAAGTATTAATATATCATGAACTTTGAAAAACAAACAAAAAACCCCACAGGCTTTGTAAAACCAGAAATGGTTTTCTTTCTTCTTTTTTTTTTTCCCCTTTTTGTGTAACAGCTCTGCAGAGAGGAAATTCCTCCATTATGTAATATATTTTGAAATACTCTCCTCTCACCAGTCTTTTTGGCAGCATTCTGATGGCTGGAAAAACTTTGTGTATGTTTTCAGTTGTCATTGAAACTCGTGTCATGCGAGAAGATGGCCTCCTGATTCTTAAACGCGTAAAACCAGCTTCTTCCCCTCTAGAACTGCTGAAGATCTATATGCCTTCGAACGCCTTGAATAGATGCCTTAAGTCTGAAGGGACTTAGCTGGCCAGTCTCACGCTGATAGTCTTCGTGCCAAGAAATCCTGACTTTTGGCTCAGTTAAACTAATCATCTACCAACCAATAAACGCCGCTGTATCTAAGAATGTAATGACTTAATGCAGAAAGCGTATGGGAAGAGATACTGAACGATTTCCCTTTTCTAGGGCATATCCAAGATGGTGTCTAAAGAGCGTAGCTAGAGCAGTAACTGCAGGTTTCACGTCTAAGGTTTTGCCTTTTTTTGCAGTGGGGTGATTTGCTGCCATCTTCAACTTTGCATGGCATGTGGAGTTGATTAATTATAAATAGGCACTGTTGTGCTGTGGTGAGTTGTTCATATTGTACATCAGATTCTACAAACCAGCTGTTTTCTTTAAGAATAACAATAATAATAATAAAAAAATTCCATTACTTAGGAGTCTGTTTCTTAATACTGGATGTCTACAGTGTGCAATGGCTGTGTAAACTATGAAGTGCTTTTTTAAGCATTCAGAATAGTCCTTAAGTATAATAACAGCAAGAACCGGGCAGCGAGGGAGGACTGAGTAATAGTTACTTGTGCACAAAAAAAGTTTTTCCTTATTGATGTCACATGTTACAAACTTTCTCGCAGTCTGTGGGGGATATTTGATACCTATCATTGATCTTTTGGAACCAAACTTAAATCCCTGACTATTAGTTACTAAACTGAATACTTCTTACTTCCTAAGGTCCTGTGGTCTGATTCTTCAGTGACGTTGGTAACCAAATCTTCCACTGAAGTGACTGAATTCATTTCAAAGGTAAAGGCGATATGAAAAATACTTTGAAAATGGAGTGGTGTTTTGTCCCTGTATGTAATTTTGTTTAATGATATTTTTCAAAATGTACTGAGATAATACAGATTAAATTTCATAAAAATTTTGACTTATAAATTGCTGTGCCTTGCATCTCATATGAGTAACAAGCCTTCTTTTCACTTATTATTTGTAATATCATCCACCTTTAGCTATCTCAGCTGTATCCAGAAGAAAACTTGGAGAAATTCATTCCTTGCCTCGCTGGTCCAGATTCATTTTACCTGGAACGGAACCACATGGACCTGGAATCGGACCTTAGGTATGCTGGGTTTTTGTTCTTGTGGGGTTTTTTTATCGACACTTGGTTTTTTTCACCAAGCAGAAGAATCACGAAATAAAAATATTATGTTCACATTATAAATTACTTCAGGAAATTAGAGCCTGAATCCTAAGCATTATTTCTTGATGTTCCAATAATTGCAGCACATAAGACTTTTTCAGGAATTCTTTCTTCAGAAATACAGATGGTAATAATATTCTGTATTAAGCTTCCTGGAGAATTGACATTTCCTCATTCCTTGTTAAAAACAAATAGAGGATCATTGGCTTTGCAGAAACTTGGTTTGGGCTCAAAAAATAGCCAAAACTGCTTTTAAAAAAAACCCCAAAACTCAGGAAAAAATAGTTGCCTGAATAGTCATCCTTCTGTATTGAGGGATGGGTTGTGGGGATTTTGTCTCTGTTGTTTTAGGTGGTTGTGGTGTTTATTTTACTTTAATTTAGAAAAGGTAGGTATGTATGTATATAGTATAGCCATTAAATTTTTGGAAGCCATTAACAGCCAAGAAAATTTTGAAGCCTTAGATAGTACCTCCTCACGTTATCACAAATCACCGGGACATTATCTAATCTAAAACACCATTTAAAAAAAGATCATCTGTGGCAGGTCACGTCACTTCTCGCTTTCTAAATACTGAAACAGTTTCGCTAGGAAAATTTGAGGGACTTAAATTATTTTCAGCTATTACTGTCTGTATCTATGCAAAGTATTAAATGACATTTAAAAATACTAATTAACTTTTGATAGAACTTCTGCTAAACACCTATTTTCCCTAAGTCAAGACAGACTTTTGTCCACCATTGGCAGAGCCACAGTGGATACTGTTTTTCCACAGTCAGAGCCAGCAGGTGCGTGCCTAGATTATTTTTCATGGCAAACAGCGTCAACATTTCAACCGGTTCCTTCTGTGCTTTGAGGATCACAGCCTATTGACGAGAATTAGGGAGGGTGAGAGAGAATGCGTGTTGCTGCTGCTGCTGTTTAGCTAGCAACAGTCTCTACAAATCTAGGTTAATAGAGCAGCAATCTGCGTTTACACAGCAACGGTTGGATCTTTGGAGCAGAGAAAGAAGCTGTTAAGTGCCACATATTTGAAAAATGCAGAAACGAACTGTGATTTTTCAAGGTGGAAAGCACATTCGTGTGTGTGTAGAGTTGAATTATTTTTTACTCAACGACTTTTTAAAAGTGACAAATAGGAATATATGGTCAAAATGCTCTCTTTTTTTACCAACTTTTTATACCTTTTCAGATTTGGCAAAAGGCAGTCAAGTTTGCATAACAACAAGAAGTCTAGTCATGTTGATAGAACACACTTTAAACATTGCAAAGTTTTAGGAGATTGCCATTTTTTCGCCCAAAAGAGGCACAGCAATCCCAGGGAAAATGTGACGTAAGTTTTACAGCCTTTTTCCCAACACTGCCAGACTCTACATCTGCTGTTTATCTCAAAGAGGAGAAAATTAAATAACAGATATATCTATATTTTATGGTTTTCAGGTTCATGAATTTGAAAGGAAATTTTCAAGTTTATATTTGAACATGTTCTGCCTTAGAAGTGTTCAGTGTTCCTAAAATAAGCATCTTTACTGAAACACTAAACAGAGTGAAAGCAACACAACGGTAACATGTGTTTAAGTAGTATTAAGGATAAGAATATCCATGTGTTTCAATTGTACTTTGAATCAGATTTGCGTGGGGTTAATTTGAAAGGTCTTTTATGTTTTAGTTTCAAAATTTCAAATTCAATTTCAAAATTTCATATGCAGTCTACAATGGTGATTGCATATGCAGCTGCAAATCAGATATAACAGAATGGGGGGGTTTGTTTGCTTTTGATGAACATGCAGGTATTTGGCACCATTACCTTCCCACGTGGTGAAAAATGACCATGTTAGAAAGTTCTTCAGCACTTCATCTCCTTCACAGCAACTTCAGAGTTCAAGTAAGTTTAAATGAAGTTTAAAAATGAATATTTTTTTTTTGTACTGATGCACATTTCATAAACTGATGCCATTTGTAACGTCTGTTCCCTGTGTTTAGATCCTGGCAACCCTTCCCTTTATAAAGTGGGAACTACGCTGGGAACATCTGGAAGGTGAAATATTTATTTTGTTTACATTTATTCTGGTTAGTTGTAAAAACCCATTACAGAGGAAATTATCTGTCTCTCCTTGGGGATTTATTTGCGTCTGCACTTCCATATTCATCTGCAGAAGATTTTAAGAAATTCTAGCCTTAGTTTGTGGTCTGCCCAAAACAGACAAATGGTGAGAATATTGGTGTAAGGTGCTACCATTCCTAGTGTTCTCATTTGTTCGTTCTTTAAATGTCTTAAGAAAACACATCATATAATAATAACTGCAAGATTTCAGTATGGGTAATTGCTTGAAGAAAAGTTTTGCAGTGAGTTGATCTCAAAGGCAACAAAACTTAGGTAACACACAGTCTGCAAGTCAAAATATAGCATGACACAGTTACTGGAAATGGAAGATAGAATTCAACTTCAGCTTCAAAAATAAAGGATATAAAATGTAACTACCACGGGACCAAACTTTCTACAATTGTGACAGAACCTCTTGTCATTGGCGGCTATGAAATCAGCAGTGGCTCTCTTGTCCTAAGAAATGTGTATGTTCAGGGAAGAATTTAGGGAAACCTTTTGACCAGGGTTATATGGGAGATGAGATCAGACGATTGCGGTGTTCCTGCTGGCTGTAAAACCTATGAACGCCCATTCTAAGCAGCGTTTCTCAAAAAGTTTAACGCTGTAACTACTAATTGGCATCAGCACTTCAATGTTGAGCTGCAGTGACGGATGGTTTCTCTGTGATCAGTTGTAATGGCCTCAATCGCATACTCAAAAGGAATAATGATCATCTGAATTGTAGGCACAGATCTGGTCATCCCCAGTCTTTGTGAGCAAAGGGAGACCAGAGCGTCTCCGAAAGGTTTTTTTTCTCTCTACAGCATTATTTGAATGTTTCCTTATACAGCAGGGATTTCCTTTCAGAGGGAGGAAGGAAACCTCTTCTAAGGGAGGTACAAGTCAGCCCTGGCAAAAGAAGGAAAGAAATTCTCTTGCCTTTTGTTAGGATTTAACAAACTCAGAACTCATTTTCTTTAAGAGGCGATTTTCCTTTTCTCCAACAAAAACCAGAACCCTCCAGGGAGCCAATATTGTGGGTTGTTTTGCCACTTCCACATGTAAAAAAATATTCCACAGGGTTATGTTTGGGCTTCTTTTTAATAATGCAAAGCTGAACCACGCCCATTCTCTCTAAACCTTTTTTTTTTTAAATCACGGAGAGGTAGTAGAACATATATTATCTGTGATTATGGAAACCTCTGCTTAAGCTGAAGATAAGGCTTACTTTGCCATAAATGGCACTGTTTTTACTGTGCTATTGAACAGCACAGGTACGAATTGGTGTGGGTTTTACCAGAAATCCTGGAAGTGGTAGTTTTATATGGCCGTAGTAGCTGAACTCGGGTGACAGGTTCAGTGTGCTAAATCAAATACTGTTGTTATTTTGCAGACCTATATGTGGAGTGGCTGGCATTCAGTCTTCTCAGAATCATGTTCAGCACTCGGCTGCTGCTCCCGTTGCACTACCCCATTGCTCCCACGCAGGAGGTACTGGCTCATCGCTGGCCTATCGCACCCAGATGGACACCTCTTCTTCACCCATGTTAATGTCTTCCAGTCCACAGACCCCTCAGACACAGGAGCAAAACGGGATCTTAGACTGGCTCAGGAAACTGCGGTTGCACAAATACTACCCTGTCTTCAAACAGCTCACAATGGAGAAGGTAGGGCAGTAGATTAAGAAAAGGGAGCCAGCTTTTAAATTATCCTGCTGTTCTCTGGTGCGGAGAGAGGGGCTGCAAACATCTGCACTGAGAATTGCAGAAGTTATTGGCAAACGCTATGAAGGTTTGCACTCTCTTGAAGCAGTAACGTTTTGATGAAAACCTGCTTCCTATTTTCGATGTGTGTTGCGTCCGGCACCCGGGCTGTTCAACAGCTGCCGCCCGTTTCAGAAATCTTCATCCAGTGATTGAAGATCCAACTTGGATGCTGTCTTAGGAGCTATTCTTTGGCTCCCTGCTCATCTCTTTGATGTGCAGTAGATAACTAAAATTTGTTGATTTTTCTTTTTTTATTTCTGCTTCTAGATTGACTTTTCTCCCAAAATATTTGGTTATCCTTATTTAAAAAAACAGATTCACAGAGACTTCTGACATGACTTCTACCTCTCCTATGAGGAGAGGCTGAAGGAGTTGGGGCTGTTCAGCCTGGAGAAGAGAAGGCTCCGGGGAGATCTTATTGCGGCCTTTCAGTCCCTAAAGGGGGCCTACAGGAGAGCTGGGGAAGGACTTTTTACTAGGGCATGTAGTNCACTGGCACAGGTTGCCCAGAGAGGTTGTTGAGGCCCCATCCCTGGAGGTGTTCAAGGCCAGGCTGGACGTGGCCTTGGGCAGCCTGGTCTAGAGGGAGGTGTCCCTGCCTATGGCAGGGGGGTTGGAACTCGATGATCTTCAAGGTCCTTTCCAACCTAAACCATTCTATGATTCTATGATGAACGTTAGCGTGTGCATAGACCTCCAAGTGAATGTGAGGTTTTTGTTTTCTGCAGAAATTCTTGTGGAAAAATGATCACTTATGTATTTTCATAGTAAGAGTCACAAATGATACCTACGTGTGCTGGATTTTATCTAAATAGAATACTTCTACAGCATTTACTCAGCTCCATCTGTAAAATTCATGTCCTCTACTGTCTTCTAGCCTTGAACGCCCTCCAGTGGACTAAGTGCTTAGGTTGAGCCAGGTCTAAATTGGGGTGGCTTTGTGCTGGTTATAGTATGTTGTATGTATTTAAATACAGTCTGTTACCCGAGTCTTCTATTTGATTTTCTTCATTATGTGAGGGGAAATATATAGTGTTTTTTCCTTTAATAAAGTAGGAAAACCGTGCATATTCTAGTGTGTTTTTAAAAAGCAGGTATTATTCATACTTTGCTGGCTTTAATTTTCATTACATTATATTATAAATGTATATATTTTATTTTCATATGCTAGGTTTATATTTTATTATAAAATTTAATTTTGGAGTATGTTTTCCAGTTAAACTGATGAGATGACTGCGCATTGATTTCTGTGTTAAATGACACACCTAGGAAAAGTAGAGTGATTTTTTAAGAAAACAGATCCTTAAACTCATTTATAGCACAAAGTTCTATTTTAATATGTACACAAATTACTTTGTTTTTATTGTGAATAGTTAATATAAGCACACACCTAATTAATCTACAGATGTTCTTTCATGCCAGTCCCCCACACTTTTATTCTACACTGATTCTATGATTTAAAACTTTCTTTGACTTAACATATGTTAAAAAAATGGCTCTAAAGTTGCCTTTCAGAATTGATCTTTACTGAAAATTTTAAATAAGAATGTTTCAGGCTGTAAAACTAAGCACACGTTTTTTCTTTACAAGTTTCTGAGTCTTACTGAGGAAGATCTGAATAAGTTTGAATCCCTCACCATGGGAGCAAAGAAGAAGCTCAAGACCCAGCTAGAGTTGGAGAAGTAAGTGGCAGGGAAAAACTGTCTTTTTAAGGTCATAAGATATTTAATGCAAGTTTTACAGTGGTTTTCGCTTTCCAGACCATAAACCTACCGGGATTCCCACCTGTAAATACGGATAATGCTTATCTCCCTTCCTCTGCAGTTGTGTCGGTTATTTTGAAAAGCTCTTGAAACAGGGTTTACTAGATAATATTCAATATTTATGGGTTTACTGTTGTCTGTTTGGGGTTGTGGTAAGGATAACCAAATGTAAAGAATTTGTGAACTCCATTTTAAAAGGGTACGACAACCCAGTTGTAACATAAAAGCCCATTTAGGTTTTGGGCTTACCACCTACCTGAGATTCATGAGGTAGGAGGGGATCAGGCAAGCGAACCACTGAGCTGTAGGGTTTGCAAGCTCAGTTGATGAACACAGAAAGTCAGGATACCCAGCAGGACTTTTTCTTCGTAAGACCTGACAATTTTTTGGGCTTCCAGTCAGTGCGGATGGAGCACAGCTACTTTGAGAGCCTCCGTGGTGTCCCGCGGTGACCTGAGCCAGCTGTGGCAGCTGCAGCTGCTCAGGCTTCTGCTGACTGCCGGAGCTGGGGTGCGGGCTGCCAGATGATACCCCTACAGGATCTGGACTTCTAACTTTGTATGGGAACAAATCACTGAAAGTCAGGGCTGTTGCAGGTCCCCCTGGTCTCGGGAAGATCACAGCTATATGTGGTGAAGGTGCTATAAAGAAGGACAGTGCTCTGTGTAATATTAATAGCCCTTTGGGGAAATGGATGCAACAGATTGTCCTATTTTTTACATCTGCACTTAGAGGGAAATGTTTATTCTGAAGCTACCGCAGTTACTTAAAAAGCAATTAAAAAATCCAAATCCATACCCATTTATCAAAGCTCCCTGACAGGATTTTTCATCAGTCTTAGTTTTTCCAGAGTCTTAGTTTTTCCAGCAAAATGAAAACCTTGGACTGCATTTGGTGTCTCTTTGGTTTTGGTGTGCATGGCTAGGTTTGGGACACGCTTACGTAATGTGTGATAGCATTTAGTCACCATTTGGCAATGTTTTACCTTTTACAAATAAGAGCATTAGTATTGTAATCAGATGGCAGATAGTCCAAATGTAACTGCTGGCAAGAAGCTATGGTCAAGATTGATGTAATTTCCGAATGTTTCCATTTGAAATTAACCTAACATTTTAGTGGATTATTTAGTGGGCTTTGTTTGCTTCAGTTTCATTCAGAAATTGATTCATCTGTTGTTGTGCTTTAGCCAGTTTTTGTTTCTTCATATCTTTTTCCATCACCCTATAGAGAAAAATCAGAGAAACGGTGCCTAAACCCCACAACACCTTCGTCAGTTACCAGCAGTGGTGTGGCAAGGGTTCCCCCTACTACGCATGTAGGACCTATCCAGAGTATTCGTGGCAACCATGCTGCAGGTAAGGAGGAGGAGCAGAGGACACTGATGTGCTCTCAGAGCTGAATATGTCCTGCCACAAGAGCAGGCTCATTCTTGTACTGCTTTCCTGCCAACCTGTCATAAGCTTTATCTTCCAAAATGCCATCGGCTTAATAGGGAGCAATCAAAAAGTCCTATTCCTGTGTATATGGAGTGCAATAAAAAGAAGTTTCCTCTTGACAGCTTCCACATGAATGGCTAGCTGCACTAGTCAGCGACTCTTACGCCTCTAGACTCTCAAATCTCTGTAAATCTCGAGCATCACTGTATGACAGGTGGTGTCATGAAACAGTTGTAATTGGGTCCTGTCAAGTAGGTGTTATCACTCTTGTTTGTGTTCCCCGATTGCTCACACACCCTTTATCCGCAGAGCTGCGAGTGGATGTGGATCAGCCGGCCCACCCACTGCCCCGGGAGGGCAGCTCTTCCGAGTACTCCAGCTCTTCTTCCAGCCCCATGGGGATCCAGACAAGGGAAGAGAGCTCAGACAGCGCCGAGGAGAACGAGAGACGTAAGCACAAACAACCAGAGAGGGTGCCCGCGTTGCCCAGCTTTGTCTAGTGAAGCAGTTGTATTTATAGATGTTTCTGTCTGTAGGTTTAGAGATTCACTTAGACGGTTCGGAAAAGGAGAAGCCAGTGATGTTACTGAATCATTTCACTTCGAGCTCTGCCAGACCCACGGCTCAGGTCTTACCAGTGCAAAACGATGCCGGCTCCAATCCGTCCAGCCACCACGCTCTGCCAATGCAAATGATGTCAGCGGCCTCTACTCATATCACCCCCATTCGGATGCTAAATTCAGTGCATAAATCAGACCGTGGCAATGCAGACATGAAGCTACTTTCATCGTCTATGCATTCACTTTTATCTTTAGAAGAAAGAAATAAGGTTTCTTCTGGGCCTAGGGGCAGCATAAAAATGGAAAAGAGTTTTGGAAATACCGTGGTGGATGTGATGTCTGCCTCTTCTCCCCACCAGCCCTTGCAAGTGCTGTCAGGGGCTGCTGAGAACAGCTCACCCACATCTACTATTAACTTTGGTCCTCGAACCAAAGTCGTACATGCCTCGACTCTGGACAGAGTGATAAAAACAGCTCAGCAGCCAGGATTAATAGTAGAAACGAGTACTGCTGCCACTGTAACATCCAGCACAGTCTTCCACGTGGCTCGTCCACCCATCAAACTCCTGGTGTCTTCGTCTCTTCCTACTGATTCTGCCATTGCCGGACAGACTTCCTGCTCCAGTAATATGCAAATAACGGTGTCCCCTGCAATAATAAATCCCCGGACTGCTCTGTACACAGCCAACACCAAAGTTGCCTTTTCTGCAATGAGCAGCGTGCCAGTGGCGCCAATGCAAGGCAGCTTCTGCGCAAACAGTAATGCAGCCTCCTCCAGCAGCCACCCCTCCACGTCATTTGCAACCATGGCGAATTTGCCCAGCTGCCCCGCACCCAGCTCCAGCCCCACACTCTCATCTGTTGCTGAGAACAACTTCTACAGCAGCAGCAGCAGCAGCAGCAGTAGCAGCAGCAGCAGCAGCAGCAGCGGATCCGCAGGGAGCATCCCAGTACCCAACCAGAACCATCACCACCATCACCACCAGCAGCAGCAACCGCAGCCGCCCGGCTGCATGGTGTGCAGCTCCTGCGGGTGTAGCGGGAACTGCGGTTCGAGTGGTATGACCGTCAGCTATGCTAACTATTTTCAGCATCCATTTTCAGGACCTTCCATGTTTACTTTTCCATTTCTGCCCTTCAACCCTTTGTGTAGTAACGGCTACATCAACACGCAGCAGTACAACAGCAGCACGACTTTCCCCGTGGTCCACACCGCCTACAACAGCGGTATAGCACCGGACTCCGTAATGACTGGGCAGTCGACGTTTGCGGTACCGCCAATGCAGAACTTTATGGCAGGGACAGCAGGGGTGTATCAGGCACAGGGAATGATGGGAAACAGCAATGGTTCCACTCACAAAAAAAATGGGAATCTCTCCTGTTACAACTGCGGGGCCAGTGGGCACAGAGCTCAGGACTGCAAACAGCCTCCGATGGATTTCAATCGCCAAGGTAAAAGCAGGTGGGGGGACTGACGCGGGACGTGGCTCACGCAGAGCGTTGCCCTTAGCCAGGGGGAAGGGCTGCGTACCCGAGGGCTGGAGGGAGTCTGATGGCAGTGCCCTATCTTTTAATTTCTGACTTGCACAAAAAGATCTTGTACTTGAAAGCTGGTGCTTTTGAGCTGTATTTACAGAAGTTGAAACTTACTTTTGTGCAGACCCAACAGGAGGACGGGGCCCAAGCAGGGCCCTGGGCCAGACCCAGGTGCTCCACAGGGCTTGTGCTGGTTTCTGGGAAGGGGAGAAGTACACACTGCGGGAGGGAGGGAGGGAGCTTCTGCGCACAGATCGCAGAGGAATTGCTGTTGCTGCTTACACCTTGTCATCCAGGTCATCGTCGGTGATAATTGCAAGTTCCCCTGGAAGTTTACAAACTGAACATCTCTGTTCCCCCTTTCCCTTCCTCCCCAAAATAGTAACCTAAATTAAGAATTACTGTTCAAATGCTTTTTGAAGGTCCCGTGTTTGCTGCTGTACTTATTTTGTAGGGCATGTTGCTTACGTGGCTATGGCACAGGCTTCTCCAGGAGAGAGCCGAAATCCTTAATTCTGGGAGGGAAACAACTCAGAGAGAAATGTTACGTTACCAAGAGCACCTTCTAGTCCCATTTTTCTTTTTTATTTTGATTGATATATTGTGTTGAGATAATTTGCACGTGGTGTGGACTTAAAAATTTACAAACTTTTGAATGGAGCAAACAGCACTGAGGTCCTATATTTTACATTCTGTCTTGTCTATAGTGTATATCTGTATAAGTTTTTATACAGTGCAGACAAGATCTGAAGTATTTGACCACTATAAATTAACTAATCCGGAGAACTTCAGAAATGTAGTCTGCTGGCTTCTTAAGCTGAATTTCATGATTTCATTTCATTAATTCAATTTCCATTTAAACTATCCCAAACAAATTTTTGCCAGCCCTAAAGCTACATCTCAGCCGGTGACTTTTACTGTGTGAAACTATGCTTTGATTTTCATCTCTGCCAGCTGCAGACACGCTTGTCAGCCTCTTCTGCAGCTTCACTGCAGCGCTGCAAGCTGGTGGTGCGCTGTATATCGCCTTACTTGCCCAATAAGCAGCAGGTTATTTTAGAAAGTTCTGAGACGTAACGGGTGTGAAAAGGTTGGTGGTGTTTAATTCCTCTGTTTCCTCTCCCCCAGGTACGTTCAGGCTGAAATACGCTCCTCCCTCTGAAAGTCTGGACTCCACAGACTGATATTTTATCATCCGGCAAGAAAATACTGTAAGCCATGGAGATATAAGGAGATTGAAATACAAAACTGAGACGTCCAGTTGCTGTTAAGCTTAATGTATTTTTTAATCCAAAGGTGCTTTACTTTATTAGACTAGGTAGAAAATCTAGCTTAGGGGTGCATCAAACCCATTTTTGATTGCCAAATTCAAGCTTGGATCTCGTTGTTGGAACTTCTGACTACGTGTCATAGGACCGATGCGTACTGGATGGATGGTGGAGCTGGCCAGCTGCATTTTCTGTTGCAAATACAACCACAATGTACTTTTATTTTGCTGGAGAATGTTGCCATATGTGGACTTTCTAAGGTGAAACGTCTAACTCCAGGGCAGCTACATTCTGAAGTGGAAGCTGGAGGCTGAAGGTAGGAGCGGCCGTTCGCCAGAAGGACTTTGGCACCCCTGGGCTAGGTAAAATGTCTACTTTTTTTCAAAAGTGATCAGGCACTAATCTCTGGGATTTTTAAGGATTGCACTACAGAAGAATGTAAAACTCTTCAAGCTTTCTGCACTTTTAGCAGACAGTGTCACTCTGAGACCAGTGCAAGAGGCAAAGAAGTTCCAACTTTTAAAAAAATTGGCACCAGCAGGCTATGGGACTTAACGACACAATAAAAATCTTAAGTCAGTCTCTCCATTCCCTTCCAAAAGAACACACACGGCAGTTTCGGTTCCTTCTGGAAACAAACTTGTGCTTCATTGTCTCACTTATTGCTAGATAGTGCTGGGTTCCCAGCAGTGGAATAAACTTAGTTTCCAAGGGTCCAAGTCCCAGAGACTCCAGAGTCATAAAGGCTTCAAGGATATTTTCCTGTAATACACAAAACAACCTTTACGTCCTGTTACTGTATATAGGTCTCTTTCACAGAAACCTTATTATTCTGCTTTTGTAAATGAATTTTAAACCATCCTAAAAAAGAAAAAAAAAAAAAAACAACTCTGGCAGCAGAGTTTGTAAGCTTTTGCTTTACTTTATATAAAAAACCCCCTTTGACTCCTACCCCAAGGCTTTTGCTACAGGATTCAGAAGTGGTAGAAGTCAAACATGTAAAAGGTAGTAAACTTCATTATTATCACGACTTTGAAGGATTTATTGTCAGCCTCCTTCGTTGCAATAGATTGTAGATGACTAGCTTTGGTGTTAACTACTTAGCGTACATAATTTGTGGGTGACAAATCTAAATTAGGACTTGAGAGGAAGCCAAACAAATCTCGAACTGCTAATTTGAAATAGTTTGGTCCTGTCTGGTTGAAAGAAGATGCTGATCCTCGTGGCTCACCCGAGGAATTTGACAGCATTAAATGGGTGAGGCCTTCTCTTTAAAATGTCTGACATAGGGATATTTGCAAACTGTAATTTGGAAGACACCTTTAAAGTCTGAAGCCTTGTTTACACTTGGAGGTATTTCTTACACCAGTTTAAACCACACCAGGATGAATAATAGCGTTTGTAGTGGCACAGCTGACTTTCGCTGGGAGGTGAGGGCAGTCATACCCGAGAAGGAGGTGTGGTGGTGGTGGTGGTGGTGCAGAGCTGCTCCGAGATGGGGCCTTAGCGATGGAACATCAGTGTGAGGGGTAACGCAGCAGATTGACAGTCGAGACCTTCCTGGACCATGTTCATAGGAAAGAAATATTCTGGGCCATCCTTCAGTCCCGCTTTCTCAGCGAGTGCTCAGCAGCCTCGCCGGGGAGGTGGGCAGGGTAAAGGAGCATCACCGGAGAGGCACGGTGACGATGAGATGGCCAGAAATGGCACAGTGACGATGAGATGGCCAGAAACCAAACTCGGTCCAGGGAGCGATCTGCAGCTCATAGCGCATTTGGCTTCGTGGAAACCAAAATCTAAATTTGCCTAACGTTTGGTTTAACAGAAAAAAAAAAAAAAGGATGATTTTTATTCCTATGCAATGAAAAACAAAAAAGAATGGGATTTGTGTATTCTCAGCCCCGCTGACAGTACCCGCAGCATTGCACACACACTGCTGAAACGCTTCTGTTCGCTCTGCCCGTGCTCGAGGAGGTTACCCGTATTCTAATGAACAACCTTCAGACCTACAACACTAAAGTGATGAAAACTGACAATGCAATTTACTTTGCCTTAATGAGCTTGAGACAATGGTAGGAACAATCTGTCATACTGTATTACGCTGAAGGAAACGTGCAGTTTTCGGTGACGATGTTTACTATTCACAGCTTTGAGGGTCTCTCCAGTGGCCTGGAACATGTGCTGAAAGCCAAACTTTAACATTTTTTTTCACTTTTTTTAAACACTATTTTAAAACTGAATTGTATTTAAATAAACTGTATTTCAACACACATGCAAGTGTTAAAAACCCTCTCAAAATAGCAAAAATCAACAGCAAAAAAAAAAAAAAATTTCTGTACCAGTTGCATTTTGTTTGAATGCCCAGGGCTGGGCACACAGTCTCGTCTAATATTCATCACAGAGTCGAAACCGTAACAAAAGGACTGTAAAACTGAACTTCTGTCCAGCAAACTGTTTCATTCCTTTCTTCAGAGCTTTCTTTGGGATTGTTTCCTTTGTGTAAAGTTAAGGCTGATGTTTCCTAAAGTGGCTTATGTGTACTTTTAAGTAACGTTTTTAAATGGTGAAGTCTGGTTTTAGAGTAAGTTCAAACTCAGAAGTCTTGAGTACCTTAAAGCAACGTGAGCGTAACAGAGAAATGATTGATGAGCCAGCAGCGATGGCAGAGCCTCCCCTAAATGAGAGCGAGTCGTGGCTTCAGATCTGCTAGCGAACGCTGTCCGCTTTGTACCAAGAACAACCAAAGTTGGTAAGTCTCAACACAGCACTTTAGTTCCATAAAATAATCCTTACTCTGTTTTTAAAAGGCACAAATCCATCTTTCCCCCCCGAAAAGTAAGGCAGCTTCTTTTAGAATAGTAGTTCCAGCTTCACTGGCTGAAAGAACCAGTTCTTAAAACCTATTTTTATACATTGAAAGATGGAGATTTCAAAGAATGCTATTTATTCCTATCTTTGTCCTGAAAGTATAAAAAGCATTAGTTCTCAAAATGGATTTCACTGTGGAATAGAAATGATTCTTAAGTGTAAGACGGAAGGGAATCCCAAGTCATCCCTCTGCAGGGGCACAGAGAAGTTAGCGATGAGTCGTCCCTTGGGGGAGTGAGCGACGCGCGGTGCAGTTTCAGCAGTGTTTTCCATTTGGGAGTGTTGGTGATGGAAACGCTCAAAATAGGATGGAATTTCCAGCAAACTCCTCCTCGCACTGGCAGTCTGCAAATTAAGCATTAATAAATATGCCAGGCTCGACGCTAAACAGCAGGAGAGCCAAGAGGGAAGCCTCATTTTAGCAAGTGAGGTATCGATCAGAGTGTTCCACAGTACTTTTCCTTAAGATAACACATCACACTCCACTTTTTGTGAAACTTTTTCATACCACGGTCGTTAAATCTTGGCAAATTAAGCGCCAGACTTCTGAAAATAACGGCCTAACACTAGACCTTTACCGTTACCCAAAATTCTGTTTCGTGCTATTTCTCGCTGGCAAGCTTCAGGGTGAAGGTACTCAAAAATTAAACGTAGTGGGTGGTATTCGGCAGAGCAACACTACTCCCCAAAATAAAAATGACGTCATCCAAAACCCCCGCGTGTGGGTTAGCTGTCTGTTTATTGGAGGTCACAGACACTCGGAGCTGTGGATTCGGGGTAGTCTAGAACACCTCTAGAATGAGATGGATGTGGGCAAATCTGGACAGGAATCCACGTGGCGCAGCGCGTGTGAGAGTCGAGACGGCTTTTGCTGCTTGAGGTAACTGCCCACCGCCATCTCTTGGAATAAACCCTTGGAACTACCCCTTTGCTCTCTTAAATTTGTCATACGTGAGCAAGAAACGTGTTGGTACTGAAGCAGAAAGCAGATCCTGTGTGTTTTCAAGTGCAGATTAACAGCTTCTCTTGGACATAACTTTCCACTAGGAATGAAGGAAACTCCTGCTCCCATTTGAGCCATTTCTTTTACTTCGGTCAATTCTAGTATTACAAATTGTGCATGTAACTTTATAAATATTTTAAATAGTTTTGTAAATATTTAATATTCAGCTAATTTGATTTTGAATTGTAAATGTCAAGTATTCTGGTATTGGGATTTTTATGTTTTATTATACTTTGTTAAAAGTAAAATTGTACATTTTTAGAATGTTTTTATCTGAGTAAATTTAATGTATGGAAAATAAAGAGTTAAACAGAATCCCTTTGTATTTTTTTTTTTAATTTAAAGGGGCTTCATCTGTGTGGGGGCTTCTCCAGCTTGGCAGTAACCAGGGACTTTTTTTTTTTTTTTTGGTTAATTCCCTTTATTACTTTTGCTGTCTCTCCACCCACAGACATCTGCGCGTGAATCACAGCTCTGTTATAGCACTCGCGATCGCTCTCCTCTCCTCCACTCAGCTCCCGGCTCCGAAGAGGTTTGCACTTGCTGTTTGTTACCCCACTCCGGCTGCCCACCCCAGCCCAGACCCCATTTCCCAGGGAAGGGGAAACTGCCGGAGGATGAAGACGAGCAGGGAAGCTGTGTCTTTAAACCTTTTGTGGCCGGTGCCTGGGGTTGGTGCCTGAGTAGCAGATTCAAGCACCAGGAGATTGAAGCCGTGAGGGAGAGGTTGGTTGAGTAGGAACAGAAACACAATGGGGATACAGAAACCCATCCGGGTGTCCCGGTCCGTACCCATCTACAAAGCAGAACTTTTACAGGGCAATTACACCTGAAATTCCTCCTGGAAGGCGGGTGGTAGCTCCTGCTCCAAGTTGTTAATGACGCTCAGTATCAAAAGTTTCAGTACAAGTCACTGTCAGCAGGACCCAGTTCACCACCTCATGCGTCCTGAAGCAGGTGGAACAGACCCCTCCGTGCCCTTCCCTACAGAGATGCGATTTAAGAAAGCTGTCTAGAAATAACCACGCAAGCCATATTTAAGTTGGGATGTAATCCATCCATATCAGCACTGTATTAATTTTAAAAAAGCAACATTTGTACAGGAATATCAGTCAATCACGTAATTACAAGTATGGTTGTCAGTTATGAGTTAAACAATTTCTTACACGAACAAAACTAAACATAGAACAAGCTGCATTTAAAAGTTTACCTTGGAGTAAAAACACAAAGAACAATAAAAAATCGGAAGTAAGCATTGTGAACGAGATGCATGCAAAGAGGTGTAGGTAGGTACAAATTGTACACCTTATTGAGCTAGAGTGCCAAGACGCAGTAGTATTGCTTCTTTTTCCCCCCCCGTTATAGTAAGTTAGCTTCCAGTAACAGATGTAGTTAGTTCACAGACACATAATATACAAGAGTAATCTCATCCTGCTACACTTCACTTGACAACGACTCTAGAGGAAAAACACAGGTCCTACGAGATACCTTTCCTCTGCACAGGCTGCCTCCCTGCTCAGGACAGTAGTAACACCGAGATCTTCCGAACCCCATGCGAGTGGCAGGAGGCTTCAGTGATGGAAAACAAAAAGCGCATTTGTTCGTCAACTCTCAGCAACTCCTGGGCGTGAGCTGCTTCTAAAAGCGGTTCTCCCTGACCCCCCCCTCCCCGGTGGTAACATGCAAAACAAGTGACAGACTGGTTAGGCAGTGTGGGTTGGTAATTCCAGTGGCACGTCCCAGTCCAATGTTCGGTACGGAGGTGTGTACAACAAAGCCGTTGGCCCGCTCGCGTCGGAGGCCTTGAGGGCGCCCGCCCTGCCCAGCAGATGGAGACGCGGAGGACGGGCGGCGCTCCCCGGAGCGCCAGCGACACGGGCGCTGCTCGTGTCTCAGATTGCACTAGCCCGCTCGGCGGCCGCCTGCGCGCAGCGGGACAGCCCCGGGCGCTGGCAGCGGGTCCCTCCACTACCTTCTCCCAGCAGACTCTGTGCCGGGCAAGGGAACGGCAAACCTCCGGGCTAGGGGGGAAATCATCTTTTGGAAGCGAGCCCGTATGAACATCAGTGTTTCACTGGACACACAGGGATTGGAAATTCGTAATGGACTGGACTTTTTTTCAGTGTTACCTGTCCAGGTGTGTATTTTACAGTTAAACACTTCCTAAAACTACAATAAAGCTGTGGTGTTTGGTATGAGTATTTCAGAAACTGGCACCACTCCTAAGTTGGCGGTGCCACAAAAAACAGAGACAAAAAAGAGTTGTACTCCCCCAGCTCACCCCAAGCACTTGCCTTAACTCACTGCAGCACTGCCACGAGTCTCATTTTGCTGCAGAAGACAAAGCTCCGCTTTGGAACATTAAAACATTTGCTCTCATGAGAAGCCTTCCCATTTAAAAAAAATAAAAATAAAAAATTTAAGGAATCATAGGGAGATTTTTCCAGAAAACTGTCACACAAAACACTTTAGCTCCTCTCTGGTGCCTGTTTGCTTGTTAAAGTCAATCGAGTGTCCCTTTATTTGCAATTGTCACATGCACAATTGGGTTCCATTCATAAAGTCCAGAAATGTAAATGTGCCTGTGTGGAATATTACAGCAGGTTTCAAAGCTGGAGGTGCTCGTCTGTACTGTTTAATAGTCACAAACAAGGCAAGGTAAGATGAGACACCTGCTAAAGCAAGACTATGCTAAGGTACTGAGAGCGTAGGTGACATCCGTTTCTTTCCCTGGGGTGTGTGTGGGGAAGAGTGGGGGTGATGGCCAAGGGTAAACCAAAATCCTAGGCTAGAAGCCGCTTGCGTGTCTTAGACAGAAGATTGCACTCCGAAAGTCTCCTGAGAGGCGTACACCATGTACAGGAACCCATCCTCGTCCTTCTCACTCTCGTACACCTCGGATATGGGTGTGGAAACGCTCACCATGCTGTGTCCGTTCACCAGGAGGAAGAAGGCCTGGTTGGAGTTCAGCTGCAGGCGTCGCCTGTTGGGGGGAGGTCAGGGGAGCGGAGAGGGGAAGGAGTTTGACAGTGATGACTACGCATTTCCACTCACATTGACAAAGGACAGATGGCAAAACAGAGTCCTCCACCACTGACAGCAGTTAAGATGTCCCCACCCAAAGCAGCCCTGTCACTGCAGAAGGCATTCGCTTCCCACCTCAAAGTTGTATTAAATTCATCTGCTAACTCCAGTCAAACCCATCTACCGACGGAAGCCCCTATTTCACTGGAAAAGCTACGCTTCAGAAGGGCATTACACTGAAGCGAAAAGAAAAGAGGTACTCCTTGCCAGAACTATGCCGGGGCAGTGGCACCATCCCTGTACAAGCAGCAAACACGCAAGGCCTGCGGGACCTTTGGCTTGCAGCTTCGCTCAACAGCTTCTCGCTGGAAATGTAAACCCAGGCTGACCTTGAGAGATCCGTGTGAAGACGGGGAGGGAGGACGGGCAGAGTTTCCATGCGAAGGCCCTGGAGCTTTTAAACTCACTTTGTCACCAGCTCTGTAACAGCCTGCGTTTAACCTTTGGAGCATCTTGCTCCCTCTTCTCCTCCCTCCCAGGAGAAGCACCATGGGAAAGGCAGAGAGTGACAGACTTCACAGGCTGCGCGGCAGAGTAAACATCTAACTTTGGCGCTTCCCTTTGATCATTCGCTCCGGTTGGGGGGAAGTAGGTATTTCCGCTAAACTGCCTACTGGAAAGCAGGTTTGCAGAGAGGAGCTCTCTTACTACTTCATAAACCAAGTAAGCAAGGGGAACTCAGATATGTGGAGGTGCAACCAAAGAAAGAAAGAAAGAACAACAGATCAGAAGCTTCCTGCCGCTTCTGCTCACTGCTGAGGGGCAGCAGCAGCTGGAAAAAAGGATGTATTCAGCCTCCCAGCCACAGCCCTGGAAAGGGACCCTTCCAAAACCAAGCTCTAATCACTCCAGAGACAGCAGGCTGAGAGAAGGCAGCGGCTCTCTGAGGGTTGGGATGGACAGGCTTTGCTAAGCACAAGAGGAGCTGGCTGAGGACCAAGTCCAGCTGGTACCAAGTCACCTATTAACAATGAAGCCAAAGAAAAAAGTGGGGAAATCCTTCAGCCTGCTGTTAACCTTTTTGCCCAGGGCCTTTAAAGTTCATGAGAAACTCTGGAAGACTTGAGCAATCTGATTCCTGCTTCCAAAACCCTATCTCACTTTCTTACTCAAGGAAGAGCTGGGATATGCTTGCGACAGACAGCTTTTGTACAAGCCTCCGAGGCAGGGAATTGTTTGGACACGCGGGACAACTCTCAGTTTTTACAGCTTGTGGCCTCCAAGAAGCAGCTCTCTGCCACACTGTGACCAACAAAAAACAAATTCTGGTTTGCTGCTAACTTCCAAGTTTACCGCTTGAGAACTCTTACTAATCAGATATTCCTTCTTGATATTAAGCCAGGAGAAATGCACTTCTAGCAGAATTTCTGACCACAATTTTAGACCACACAACTTCCACTCCATGGCTACTTCCCCTTTGCCTTTTCTTGTAAGCAAAGTTCAAGCACCAGAGCGGAGCAGTACTCAAGCCACAGTCTGTGCAAACAGCTGGAACAAAAAGACAGTGGTCTGAACGTGTGTTTTTTAGGCCTCAACACTGTCATTGAGTGAAACCTCATTTCACGATCAAAGGATGCCAACATCAACCCTAAGCAACAGCTCAGAGCTCTGGCTATGAGCCCAAACTCCCCCTCCAGTGGGTGGGAAGAGGCAGGCACTCCGGAGAGGGACTCCCAGGCAGAACACCAAGAAGGCATCCTAAAATAGCCAAGCAGGAAGCGCCAGAGCCCTGGGCCAGAAGCACCCATGTTAGACAGGGATTCACAGCCCCAGAGTCCCTCCTACATCTCTGGGAACCAGTTATTTCTCTTGAAAGCAGACTACCAGCTCAGCTCTTTTCAGAGTCTTTTTCCCAGCAAAGCCAAAGGAAAAAGCACCTTCTTGTGAATTTGTCCTAGTGATGATACCAAGCGCTCATTGGATGAATTTTCCATTTAAAGAGTTCCCAAATGCATACACCAGCTGGGGAATTAACAAAGAATCATAGTCTTAGGTTGATGCAGCTTACACTGAAATCACAGCATACTACCTGATAATTTTGATTAGCTCGCTCATGTTGACATGATCTGGCACCAGGAACTTGGTCTTATCCAAAACTGGAAGCTGCTTCTCTCCCTTGTACCGTTCAATGATCACCTAAAAAGAAACAAAAAGAAAGGAGCAGAAGATGTGAGATGCAGAAACAGTGTCTGCTGCCCTCATTTCCCCCTTCCATTTTACACACAGCAAAGTACAAGCATTTACGCTAAACTCCATTTCCCTTCATTTGTGAATGAAGTATCTCAAATCTTCTGAAAAGGAACAATTATGTTCACGTGCCCCTCCTGTTCTGTTTGCAAGAGTCACTGTACGAAGGGGTAACAAACAGGGATTTAACAGGAAACACCCACAGCTTTGGTGCTGCTTTAGAACAGTTCATTTGCTGGAATCATTTAATCTAGCAATGAACTACCCAGCCACAAGGAAACTCAAGAAAAGATAAAGCACGCTCCCCTCGAACACATTACAGTGGCTGAGTAGGGGCTTGGGCTGCTACTGAAGTCTGCAAACTGAACCAGTTTTCACTAGAATTTCTCCAGCTTCGGGCCATCTCTTTCTAAAAACTACACCTCCACATTAGTATGCTATTCCATTCACCTTCCACGGTTACTCTAATGCATAAGAGAAAGGTACTTTCGAAGGGTATAAAGCCTCAAAGGAGAGAATTTCCTCCTCCTTAATCTCAAGGCAGCATGCTTAGGAACCAGTAATTCTGTCAAGATTGTTATGTAGAAACTACTTAATTCACAAGGAAATCGCAGATTTGCCAATTTAAGTAGCACCCTGCCCAGCAACTGTATTTAGTTCCTGCTTTTAAGAAATGATCTCAGAATTCATGCACTCCCGTTTCCACAGCCATGTGGGTTTTGTTGTTTTTAAATCAACGGTAGCTACGTGACACCATTCACTTGGATCACTTCCATGCTCACGGGGTCTGGCTGTGTTGATATTCAAAAGTTGCACAGGTGAAGTGATATTGAGCCTATTTAATTATATCAGAGAAAGACTTCCTTACACCAGTTTAAATAAATGCTGGCTCATTCTGGAAAAAACCCCACATTATTTTTAAAAAGGTAGACCATAACCAATACAGTATTTCCAACAGCAAAATGAAGGATGTTGACAGGACAGGAGGAATTTACCATCTAGCGTGACATTGCCATCTTATCTCATCCAGAACTGCTAATGATAATAACGAGGCAGTGACTCAAGCTAGGACATGGACAGGCAACCACAGCAAGCCTCCAGGGATCCCAGCAGGCCTCTGCCATAGTTGTGAGTTTGCATCACTGCATCTTCAGCAATTTGCTTAGGTACCTCTGAATTTTTGCTAGTAATATGTCCATGGCTGACTTAAAATGAGGGCTTTGCTGTAAATCAATGGCTTTCAATCTGTGGTCACAGAGCTTGGGGACTACGGCTAAGTGGTCTGTGAAAGGTGGGTGAAAAAGCAATCTTCTGTCAGGAAACAGATTTGTTTGGAAAGGGCCTTTTGGGGAAAACGGCACATTCCAGAAAAGTCAGAAAATCTCTGCTATAAAATATTACTTGTTCCCATGCCCAACAGCACAGTAAAACAGCAGCAACAGCTTCAAGACAAAGTAGTTTAAAGCTGAAGCAAAACTGAAAACCTTTTGGTTTCTATTTGACACGGAGGCAACAACTGCTTCTGTTAATGAACCTGCACTGGAACCGCAAACAGTTTGCAAGCAGTTTGTTCACAGAAGAATTTCCACTCACAGGGATCGCCAGCTCTCACCACTGAGCACCAAAGGCTGAGGTGTCCCATTAAGGTCTCTCTTCTGCCCCCCAAGATCTCCCGAGACCTTCCCTGTTCCACCAAATGCCCATAAGGACAGTTGCATTTATTGCTTACTGGAGTGACAGCTGTCTCGCAAAAGCCCACCAGTTGTGCAGAACTCATCAGTAATAGATCATCATCCATGCCTTTTGTTTTCCAGAATGCTTTGAGGTGGCCCAACACTAGGTGGAGGGGGTTGAGGGCCAAACAGCGTTTCTGGAGACCTCAAGCAAAGGCCTGTTTCCCAGAAGGCAAACATTTCTGTCTTTCTCAGCACAAATTGGTGATGAAAGCCATAACCGTTTTTACATTACTGTGTATTTTTCTTGGTTAGTCTCTGCAGATTCTTCTTTTGGAGAAGAAAAACACGGAGATGAGACAAGCTGAACACTCAGGAGAATCTCAGAGCTCAGCCGGGGTGTGGTTTTCTTTGAAGTTACAACACGCAACTTCAGTACACAGGAAACCCCATTTCCTCCAGTCCCCAGCTAGCACCTTGCTCTGCCACGCTAACTGCCGGTTACTAGTTTGAGAATGCTTCTGAACAGACCAGGGTCTTAAAGACCCTGAACAGACAAATTGTAATTTGGTCTCATCAGGACAGCTCTTTTACAGGTTTCTAACTACTAAAAAGAACATGAGACTGGAAATTGAAGTGAAAACAACCAGACTTACTGGTATTTTAGTTGGATGCTGATCTCGAATCAGTCGTACATCTTCCACTCTTTGCTCTGCAAAAAATTTAAAAAAAGTCCGTTCAAACATCCACAGTTAATGCTGTTATTACCTTATTTCTCCACCCCTGAAAAAGAGGGAGTGCATGTTAGTAAAAGCCACAAAAGCAAATTCAGGCAAAGCAGTTTTCAGATAGGACAGCACTGTCATAAGTAAAACCTCTCTTTTGACAGATGATAACTTTGCTCTTTAACCCAAGGTGACAAGTACTGCATGCACACTGCCTGGAACTCCTAGAAAGTGCTAAAGAAGATAGCTCCCCCCCACACACACACCCCTAATTTTCTGCCCACTAAAGCAGACATTTAATCTCATAAATTTACGGCATCAAATTACACCACCCAAGTTAATGACTAAATATCCTGTACTATTTCTGCGAGATCCCAGAAGAGGAAGTTGTCAACAATTATTTGAGACCTAAGACTAGCCGAAGCCTGGCAGCATCAGCTTACGCCGTGCATTCTACTGTTACCGAATTACAGTTTTCTATTTTGATTATGCCACACCCATTGTTGCAGAAGCTGTTGGTAGGTTCTTGTGTACCTAGACATTTCACCGCTCTCTGTGCCAGTTTTCAGAATAAAGTTCACCTCTCCCTCAGACATAAATATTAATAGCACAGATATTATAAACCAGGCTAAAGTACACATCCAAGCCAAAGTAAACAGGCACAGTTGCTTTTAGAGGCAGTTGCATCTGCTTATACCCTGCCTACTTTCAGATTCAGTGAACTCAATTTTAACCTCTCCAGCTCTTTTCAGCAGACCGGGGCTTTCCAGGCCATCTCCATCTTATAAACACCTCTCAGAGAGAAGATTTAGTGTTGCATCACAGCTTTAACAGAGAGAGGTGCTGCTCACGGGAGAGGAAGAGCTTAGATCAGCACCCGTCAACCCAACTCCTTGCTGGTATGCTAATGCACAGGACACACTACCTGTCCCGTCACTCAGCAATAACACCACTCAGCTCTCCATTAGTCCGTATTAAGTTTGCATGCATGAAATACATCTCTGCGCCTTTTTACGAGCCCAGTAAGGAAATGCAACTCACGTGAATCACGGTTTTAAGCTGGAGGTGAATCAAGCAGAACTCAGGCAAAGAGTATGCAAAGCCTTCACCTGACTGCGAGACCTAGAACCTGAAAGCCATCCTGCTTCACATCTCACAGCCCAAGCCACGCTCTTACAGACCAACATTAACACTTCAAGGGCAGAGATACTAGCTAATTAAAATACTTTTTAAGATTAACCAGAAACACAAGAGATACGGGGAATGAACGAGACCAGCCGTCAACCCAGCAAGCACAGAGGGGTTTGACTAACTTTTCAACAGAAATGGGTTTATTCACGGCAATGTTATTCAGCAGAACTCCCTGGAGTAGAAAGAACATAAACCGGACAAATCATTGAGATTATTGTATATGGCATGTTCAAAATCAGGCTTCAGTCAGCCACAGATAAACACTGTTCTCTGACGACATTAGTTGCAGTGGCAACTGCTTGGCTGCCATCCTAGCTGAACTTAATACCTGCAACAGAGGCTGCTGACAGGCAGTGGGGTCAACAACAGTTTTGGAAGACTCCAAGAAAAGAGGCAGCTTAAACACGGACTCTGTTAGATCAAAATTCTCTCCACTTCAATGCGGAGAACAGCTTATGTTTAACAGAACAGCAAAGACAAGGGTGGGCACACTAGAAAGCTCTCTTAAGCAGCTTGACTCTAACCCAAAGGCAGAAGGAGAAGAAAATCTGGATCAATTACTTCCACCAATTCCATTTTACGTACGGGATTTTATAGTTCACGCAGAAATAGGTTACGCTGCCAGTTCTTGTTACCCTCAGAGCATTTCAGCCTACCTCACCGACACATATGAACAGATACTGAGCTCTCTGATTGCTTCGGTCCCATCCTAAGCACAGAAAGAAGTGTTGGCACCGCTCTATCAAGGCTGTTCCTTCTAGAAAGAGACTAATCTCATTTCCCCAGCCATCATTACACAGCTCTTTTCGATGCCTTTGCTAGTTTTCAACAACTAAACAGAGATGGGAAGCGTGCATCCCAGTCCACTCGCAACTCCCCGGGTAGAGAATTCCTCGCACCGCGCCAAGTACCAAACTGCGAGTGGAGCTTAATTCTCCTGTCAATAGCGCGGACGAAGCCGGACACTGAGCAGACACGTCGGGAGGGACGGGCAGGCCCAGCTCCTGGCACACAACGCGCGGTGATGTTTCCAGGCTCCTGGGAATTCTGCAGCCGATAATGGACGATGTGGAGAGCCCATCTCCCCACCCCAAGCCCCTCTTCCCACGGCAGCGCAGAGCTCACCCCGGCGCACCACTTGCCACCCACCTCCACACCTCGCTCACCCCCCAGACACCCAAAAAAGGACACCCCCGCCCCAAACTCCCAGGCTCTCCCCCCACCGCGGAGAGACCGGGCCCGCCCTGCCGGGGCGGAACGAGCCCCGCGGCCGCGCAGGGGAGCGGAGGCCGGGCCGGGGTTTGTTTCCATGTCAGCCCCGAGCGGGCGGCGACTCCCCTTCGGCCCCAACAGCCGGCGACACCCGCGCAGCCCTCGGCGGCCCCGNCGCCCGCCGAGCGACGAGGCCCGGAGGGGGCCGGGGAAACCGGCGGGGCCCTGTCAGCGACCCGGCCCTGTCAGCGACCCTGCCCCGCCGCGTCCCTTCCCGGGGAGCTCACCGAAGGTGCGGCGCTGCTTGAAGCTCTTCTCCGAGGGCATGGTGGCGGCGGCTCGGCCTCAGGCCCGGCGAAGGCTCTGCGCGGCGGCGGCGGACAACTGCGAGTGCCGGCGCCCGCCCCCCGCCGCCGCCACCGGCGGCTCCGCCGTCAGCTGACGCCGCACGTCACGGCGGGGCGGGTACCGCCGCGGCGGCGCCGACATCTTGAGTGTGGCGGGGAGGGCCGCCCGCCACCGCCCGCCGCGCCCCGGCGCCTGATCCCGCGGGGGTCGCGGCTACGGCCGTCTCAGCGCCCTGCCGTGTTCCTCTTCGGCGACACACAGTCATGGCCGTCTCAGAGTACCCCAGCCTGTCCTCCCTCAGGGACACACAGCCATGGCCGCCTCAGAGAGCCCTGCCAGCGTCCACCCTTGGCAACACACAGCCATGGCCACGTCAGAGTATCCCAACCTGTCCTCCCTCAGGGACACACAGCTATGGCCACCTCAGAGTACCCCAACCTGTCCTCCCTCAGGGACACACAGCCATGGCCACCTCAGAGTACCCTGCCAGCGTCCCCCATCAGCGACACACAACCATGGCCATTTTGGGGCACCCTGACGTGCCCCCCCTCTCAGCAACACACAGCCATGGCCTCCTCAGAGAGCCCTGCCAGTGTCCCCTCTCAGTAATACATGGTGATGGCTGCCTCAGAGAGCCCTGCCATGTTCCCTCTCAGCGACACACAGCCATGGCCACCTCAGAGTACCCCAGCATGTCCTCCCTCAGCGACACATGGCCATGGCCACCTCAGAGTACCCTGCCAGCGTCCCCCATCAGCGACACACAACCATGGCCATTTTGGGGCACCCTGACATGCCCCCCTCTCAGCGACACACAGCCATGGCCGCCTCAGAGTGCCCTGCCATGTTCCCTCTCAGCCACACACAGCCACAGCCACCTCAGAGTGACCCACCATGTCGTCCCTCAACAACATGTGCTCTTAAGCGACTTTGCCTCCATGCAGGGGTGCAAGTTTAGCAATTTGCCTTCAGTTTGCCTTCGGCACAGATAGACATAAGTATGAGGAGACCATGGCAAAGTTTATGCTCGGGGAAGAAAATTTTAGGGGCAGGTGTTCCAATGCACTTTGAAGCCCACCCTCCGGGCTCAGGCGGTTTGTCAGGAATTGATTAGATCGCAAACAATTTCAGTTGCAAGCCAAGTTTGCTGGCATTCGTCCTGCAGATACCGCGTCGCGATTAAAAATGTCCAACTGTTTCCTCCTGTAGCAGCTTTCTGACACAAGCTGTTGGCTGTGGACTTTCAGCTGCCTTTCTTTCTCCTTCTCTCACATATGTTCCCGGCGCCGTGTTTTGAAATATAGGAACGGTTTTATAGCAATAGGACTACACAATCTCACTGTACACTCCAGCGGCTGAAGGGACAGTGGGGAGTTGCAGCCAGTGGTGTCCTTATGAGCAGAGGGAAAGGTACCGTTTTCTAACCATCTTAGAGATTATCAGGGTTTTTACATTTTTTGGAGGGGGAACGATGCATTGAAGTTAGAGTGATGCTGCGCTCGCATGCTGGAATGAGGGTTCGTTACCTAATTTTGTGATTCAGGGTCATACAGTTCCGGTGGCTGTATAATTATAGGATGAGACTATTAAAGATGTGACTAACCAAGGAAAGAAAAACAGCCCTAAGGTCTATGAATGTTCTATCCATCACATCACTGTCCAGGGACAGCAGGTGAGACATAGTGGGTGATCATCAGAAGGCTGATACATCTGAAACTTAAACTAGCGATCCCAAATTTCTGTTTCAACAGAATTCTTTCTCATTTAAATGCCTGCCTTTTAAAAACCCATTTTCTGGGCTGGGGAAATCCCGCCACATTCTCAGAGCTGTCCATCTGGGGCTGCCGCAGGCTGTGTGGCTGCGGGCAGGAGGACAAGCCCCGGTGAAAGCGCCTAGCATTGGTTTTGGGGTGTACAGGTCAGTCCCCGTGGCAGGGCCAGCAATACCCAGCACTGACGCGTCGTGCGGTTTTCATCCACGCTACCAACTGTTAGCAGGGCTGCAGCTCAGGCTGAAAGCATCCATATGGTGCTTCAGAAGAGCCACAATCAGAGTATCTGCTGACAGGCTGGGCTATCGCGTGTTCCGCTCATGAATAATCTGCAGAGACTGTGAGAAGGAAAACTTAGATCCACACCGAGACTCGCTTGACCTTTCCCTCCTCATCTCAGCCTTCACCGACGTCTGCGTGTCGACAGCACAGACAGTTGGTGAGTCTGGATTTGAGAAAGGTGTTAGGCGCAGTTGGAATGACAGCATGGACATAGCCTTTGGGACCAGCTCCGCCTAAGCGCGATTCTCCATCCCTAGTGAGAAAACGCTGCTTTTGAAAATGCTTTTGCTTCAAACTTGGTGGCTACACTGGAACAGAACCCTTCAAAAATCTAGCCTGCAGAGCGTTTTTATTCTCGTCTTAGAACACTTTACAAAGCGTTTAGTCTGAAGAAGAGAAGACGTAACTGAAAGGAGGCATTATATCATCTTCAAATATGCAAAAGGTTGCTGCAGAGCAGGAGGGAATTAGCTCTTCTCTGCATGCAGTGAGTCTAGGACAAGAAATAATGAGCTTACATCTTGGAAAAGGCGATAGAAACTAGAGGTTGGGTTAAGGGTAAGGATAGTTGAGCACCGCAACGAATTTCCTAGGGAAGCAGTGGAATAGTCACCATCGGATATTTTTGTTTAACAAGAAATTAGTAGAACATCTGTTCTGAACAGTTTAGGAAGAATTGTTCTTTTCTCAGGGAGAAGGATGGGGTAAATAATCTCTTACAATACCTGTCAGCCCTAATTTTTCATGAAGCAAAAGAGATGGGATTTGCCCAAACTTACAAAGCAGGTTAGAGCACAAGCTAGGTTTGGATTCCAGCTCAGATCCTCCTGTCTGCACCCTATACAGCAGGAGTCTGAAGTAAAGAAAAACCAGGCTTTCCAAACTGTTGTATCTTCCAGAAGGTTGTTTGTTTGTGTTTTTTATTTTGTTAAAAACCCAGTATGAAAGGTGATTCCCAACCCCAGCTGATATTTACAGCATTTCCCTGGGGAAAAACTCGCCCTTTTCCTATCTTTTCCATATGAGTTGCCTCAAAGCAAAGTGAATGTATTTCACAATCAGAATTATAAACCGTCCTCTCATTTCTTTGGTACAACATTACGGAAAAGGCTTTTTACAGCATATAGACAAAGCTCTTCCTCTGCAGTGCTACACCCTTGCTGGAAGACAGCACGTTAGCATCTAGGGCTATTAGCTCAGCAGCTGTCAGCAGTATTAAATTCACCAGAAACATGGAGAGAAAATCCCCATACAATAAAAGGAAGGACACTGTGCTGAGAGTAACTTGCATTTAAACCTGAATCAAAATGCCCTCCCTCAGTTATTTTATCATGAATTGTTCTTATTGATCTAGCTCAGCTAAAGATCAATGTGGGCCTTGATTTTTTTTAATACAGCGTGCAGCCATTATTGGAGATTTTCAGATAGAATCAGATTGTAGTAAATTGTTTGCAATGACTTAAAATAACTCTTCTGAGAAGTTTTAGTCTTAAATTTGTCTTAAGATGGTGACTAACCATATGAATAAATGCCCAAACTTCAAATTTCTCTGCAGAAGTCACCTTCTGAGTTAAGAGAACTCTAGCAAGAAGTGATGAGAATGACCACATATCTTTCTTTTGTGGGGATATAAAAGTGTAATTTGAGAAAAGTGAAACTAAAGAAACATTTTCCCTGGGTGGGTTTTCTCTGAGGTCTACCCACAGATGCACCTATCCCTCAGTGGGAACACTGACACCATCTCTCCCCTCTATCTGGCCACCTATTTCACAAGTCTTCTGGAATACAACACTTTTGAGATTATTAGACGGACGCTCTTCTGGATGGTAAATCCAAACTAACACACAGACGTATGCAATGTCGTCACAAAAACATCATTTTCTTAGAATGTTTAGCTGAAAACTCATTGCACTCCCCCTGCAAGAAGTATTGCCCAAGACACCGTTGCCACGTACCATAACCCTGACATCAGTTACTGCTACTACTGCTGTTACAGCAAACATTTCTTGGCTTTGGGATCCAGTTTTAAATGGGAGCCATTGGTTTCACAAGGAAACACAGTAAATCAGTCGATGTAAGCAACAATAACGTGTTTATGTACTACCTTTCACTCAAAAAGATCCATAACCCCTTGGCAAGCAGTAATGACAGTGTGAGTGTGGGCATAGCAGGGAAATTGTGGAGTCATACAGCATGCAACCAAGTTTTCCACTGATTTTTAATACTCTTAGTATTTAAGCAATTCCACACATATTCAAATATTAACCGAGTACTACGTAGCCTGTGGCTTCAGTAAACACCCTCCTTATTTACATCGTGAGAAACTGAGGCACGCAGAGGTTCAGCGAGCTGCCTGCGATTGCACAACCATTGCTCAGCAGCCGACCCAGTAATAGCATCTCGAACACCTGACTGCCTGTCCCGTGATCTGTCCTGGACAGGATAATGCTTCTGCGAACTGAGCTGCCCAGAGGTGCTGGGCACAATGAAATTGTTCAGGCTGGAGCGTGGCCAAAGCAGAAAGAACAACAACTGCTTCTACTAGAAGCGCTGTAAAGTCTTCGGTGACCCCAAGCACGCATGACCACAGCTGATCATCAGATCAACAAATACCTCATTACAAGGCTGGTATGTTGAAGAAAGACCATACATTCTTTCATAGAGGGCACTGAGCTCAGCTCGAAAGCAGGAGGATGCAAAACCCTTTCTGAATCATCAGCAGCATTTTCTGCAGTGCACTGGATTTTCCCTGAAGAGCCCAGTCTGTCCACTGATTAGTTTATCCTGCGAAATCTGGTGAGATCAATGTCCAGGCAGAAAGGAGGAAGGTGGGAAATACTAAAATCAGGAGAGCTATTTTCCAGCTTAAAATAGCAAGGAAAGGATATCTGAGATGCAAACGTGTACATCACAAAAACCAAAGCAAAATTCTTTGGTCTTTCTATTGAAATATTCTCTCTTCAAAGTGTCCTGTGTCCAAGGATGCTTATGACAAAGCAGAAATCGCACTGCAGGCTTATGCCAAAAAAACATGCTGCAAATACTTTGTGTGGCAAACAGGGCTTGCAAAGAGGGTTTGTTCATCTGTCTCAGCTTGCCTTGCCATACTTTTCTGTCCCTCTTGCCAAATGGAAAATAAATAATTCTCTCCTAGCTGTTCAGGTTATAATTGGCTGGATATGCCATCAGCTGGCTCATCCCCGCTCAGAGGCTGGGAAGGCGTAAACGCTTCCAGGATTACAGAAAATGAGGACACTAACTTTGGGACCAATCCAAAGCCCTTTAGAAGGAGCGTGAAGACTAATTGACTACAGCGAGAGCTGCATCAGCTCCTTAATTGCTGAAGGGAAATAAAACAATAAAATTTCCCCTTTCGGTATATCTTTTTTTAAGAGCCCTGTGTTAATGGCTGCAATCTCCCTGCCCAAAATGGCAGGACTGGAAAGCTCTGGGCTATTACTCTGGCGACGTTTACAAAGAAAGGTGCTCAGACGCTTGGTCGCACCACAGAGGATGGGAGATGATGATAACGCACTTTTCCTGCTTTCCCTATCGTCACAAATAAAGCTGGTAGATTCAGATAATGGATTCAGTAGCGTTGAGGAGAAAGTGCCGGTTTTATAGTCTGATGACAGGGTGGTAAATGCTGAAGTTGTAAGTTATATTCAGTTATAAGCACTCCGTTCTGCACCGGCTCTCTGCTTTCTGGAGCTTTGCTGTGCCCAGCCTCCAAACTGTCTGCTTGTAACTATTGTGTGATGCTCCGCAAGAAGAGCCCTGGGAACCTTTTCTGTCCGGGTCTTGAGACTTGGAGGGGCGGCAGTGATAGTTTCTCCTCTCTAATGGGATGATAGTCTGGGATTCCCCCACCCTGCTCCATGGGAAGGGGAAATGCGGTCACCCCGAGCGCTGAGAGCCCATGGGGCTTGTCACATTGCTTCTGATTTTGCTGGGATTCGCTTCCTGCCAGGTGATGTTGGGGCATCATGGAGGCATTGGGACATTGCTGCCTTTCAGCCAGCCAGACTTTTCCCCTTCTTCCTCTTAATCTGGAGGAGATGGGCATGGGGCGATGGAGCTCTGTGGGAATTGGCATGGATCTACAATGGGCTGTCCTGCCTTCTGCTGGGTTGGACTGGAAAGGGGGTCAGTGGGCCAAGGGGAAAGTCTGATCACTGAGGGGTGGAGAAGAATGCAGTGGCTCAGCATCCGTGAAGCCAAGGCTGTGGGACAAGGTTGTAGGGGTCAGGTGGGTGAGGGAAAGGGAGAGGAGGTTGTGGGGTGATCAGGCACAGCAGGAGCATTCAGAGGAAAAGGAGAAAGAAGAAAGTCCAGATAAAAATAGAAAAAGCAAAAGAGGGTAAAGCATGTGTGTGCTGTAGACTGCTGAGTTTCTGCTCGAGGCAATGTCACCGAGGACATCTTTTGTTTCATTCAAACGAAAATCCTTGCCATCAGTACTTTTCCTGTCGTCTCCATGAATCCATCAGTTCCTAAACAAACAGACGTGACAATGCCTTCTAGAGCCGTGTCAGAAACTTTGAGTACCAGCTGAGCATAATGTAATGTGCGGGAAAAAAAACATGTGATTCAGTACAGGTGGAAAACAGCTACAGACATGTTTCCAAACAGCTGGTGTATGGTTTAGGTGACTCATTGCCCATGTGCCTTGTTTTAGATGCTTGGAGCAGCTTTTCTTCATTTAATCGGAATGGTGGGCGCTGAACTCACCCGTCCCTGAAGCCTGGAAGGGTTAGCACACTATCAAAAATGACATCCTCATTCAATGACATTCTGCAGGTGGGTGGCGTTGGAGGGAGGGATGCAGCGGCTCAGGCTGTAAGCAGTCCTGCGTTTACCTGTCCTGCAGTTGCAGCAGCTCTGTTCATACCCCAAACCTTGCAGCCTGGACCCATCATCCCATCGTCCCGAATGCATGGCCAGCCAGATATCCTTGGAAATCAGGGTATTGTCCCCCTGACAAGAAGAGCTGCTGGCTAGACCCTTGGCAGAATCCTTGGGCTGTCCAACATCTCTTCTCTTGTCCCAACATCTTGTCCCAAACATCTCTTCTTGCCTGGTGGGACTGATGTCTGTTCCTCCTTCATCTTCTGCCAGTTGCTCGCTCTGCAGGCAAACAGCCACCCGACAGTGATTCTTGTGGGCGAGATTTGGAGACTTTCTGCATCAAAAGCCTGTTTTACCGTCTTCTTACAATTTAGGTGTCTGTAGCTTGATTGCCATGGCGACCGCTGCCTCGAGACCCTCACCGAGGGTGAGGCCCGTTGATTCACATTCAGGGCAGCACTTCTCCTGGCATCATAGGGGACCCTCGTCTGCTGAGCTCTTCAGCGAGTGCATAGAGTTCATTTCACCGCAGGAGCCCCGGTTGAACAGCCACTCTGCACCGCAGAGAGGCAAACGAGGTTGGCTTTAATTTTTGTAATGACATGGAGACAACTTGATTTCCTTGCGAGTGTGTTGTCAATGCAGCCCTCACAGCCCATTCCCGGAGGGGGATGTTAAGGAATCTCCTTCAGGAATGCGGCTGTTTTGCAGAACGTCTTGGGAAAAAGGACCCATTTACGAAAAACATCGGGTCAGGAAAAAAATCGACCTCGGGAGAAGGGCTCTGCGCGAGGAGCGAATATCGAGGAGCCTCGTTAGCGCAGTAGGTAGCGCGTCAGTCTCATAATCTGAAGGTCGTGAGTTCGATCCTCACACGGGGCAGAAGTGGTTTCCTCCTTTTTCTCCAAGGAAATATGTACAGAAGTATATATATTTTTTTTTTAATCGAATTGCAGCGGGAGGCGCGGAGGTGGGGCGGGACCGGGGCGGCGGCGGCCGCAGGCCGTTACCGGGCACCGCTCCCCCTCCACCATCCCACCCACCAGGCGCTCGGTCCTCCCGCACGCTAGGGGGCGATCTCGCGTAGGAGGGAGCGGATAACCCCCGCGGAACGTCCGTCGCCCGCGGGGGCGTGGCGAAGCAGCGGGAGGGGGCGCTGATTGGGCGGCGCCGCGAGGTGGGCGGGCCCGGCGGCGCCGCGCGACGCCGCGCACCGCNCGACCCCGAGGAGGCGGGCGGCGGCGGTACGGAGGACGAGGAGGCGGCGGAGCGTATCGAGGGCGGGCGGCCCGCCCCGCACCCCGCCGAGGCCGGCCCGGCCGGGCCGGCCCCGCTGTCCCTCCTGGAGCTGCCCCCAGAGCTCCTGGTGCAGATCTTCGGTTCCCTGCCCGGTACCGACCTGCCCAGCCTGGCCCGCGTCTGTACCACCTTCCGCCGCATCCTTCGCACCGACACGATCTGGCGGCGGCGCTGCCGCGAAGGTACCGTCCGCCCCGAGGTGGGGGGCCGGGGACGCCCTGAGGAGATGGCCCCGGTGGGTGCAGGGTGGGGGTCCCGGGAGGATGCAGAGAGGAGATGGGGTCGGGGGTGCAGGGTCAGAGTCCCCGAGGACGCGGGAGGACCCGGAGGGTGCGGGGAGGTGATGGGCTGTGGAGTGGGGTCCCTAAAGGGGTGCAGAAAGGAGATGGTGTGTGAGGTCTGGGGGTGCAGGAAGGAGCTGGGGCCTGAGGGGGTGCGGGCTGTGGGGCCATGAGGGGTGCTTGCAGGGCTCCATGTGTGGAGGGTGGAGAGAAGGGCAGATCTTGGGTCTTCTGGGGCACAGTCCCTTCTTGGTGGCACTTGCTGCAGAAGGGGTGATGTGTGAGCAGCTCTAGCAAAAAGCATCAAGCTGGGGTTGTTCCCCGGGGTGGCAGCTGGAGGGGAGGAATAGGGATGGTACAAGGCCCAGGCCCTGGCAGGTGATGCCTCCATGTAGGGTGTCCTTGGGTGAATCCTGTGGATGAGGTATTTCAGGCAGCGAGGAAAGGGAATGATCAGTCCCAGCAGAACGGGGCTGTACTGGGGAAGAAAGGAGTCCTTGGATGTGTAGCTGGGGGTCCTGGGGCCATGGAGGCACAGCAGGTAAAGCGGGAGCAGGGAACCCTGTGGGGTCTAGTGAGTGGGTGGAGAAGGACAGGCCGGGGTAAGGTCATCCATTCCAGTCCCATCTTGGGAAGAATGGGGCCGGGTTTGGAGGGGCTTCCTGGTTTGCATGTGCGTTTCCTGGGGAGTGTCTGTTGCAAGGATGCTGTGCTGCATTAATGCAAAGGCTCGGGGGCATTTTTTTTCAGCAGTGCCTCAGTTCTGTGTTGCTCTGGCCCTGTTCTGTTAAGCTGTGATTCTTGCTCTTTACTCCTCGTCGTTTTCCTCATGTCATTGTGGCTCTCTGTCCCCTGTTTGTTAATCCAGCGGCTGTCCCACCCTCCAAGGGCTGTCTTACTGTGCTCATCGTCTCTCTAAATAGTGTGATCCTGCCAGGTGCATCTGCTGCCAGCACATGAAGTCATGTATATTTTGTTGTTGTTGTTGTTTGTTTTCTGTTTTTAATACCAGTGAGGGCATCGGGATGAAGAATTTCGGTATGGTGGAGTGGCTGCCTGCCATAGGCAGTGGGATCTGTTCAAATGCATTAAACCTTGCAGGAATGAATTCGTGCCTTATCAGCGCTATCCAAGAACCCTTGGACAGTACAAAAGCTATACCTAGAAAATGTATACCAAAGCATTCTTATGTGTTAGTTCAGCATGGGATGATCCCATTGTCCCAATAACTTAACATTGTTTTTTGGAGACAGGCTAATGAAATGCTATTCATTCTTTCATTATACTCTTCTACTGACATAGAGTCCTCGTGAACGTTTCTGTATTTCATGAATGGTTTGCAAAACTTCACTGGTTAATTAGTTTGATAGGTTATGATCCAGGCAAAATGTTTATATAGAAATGTATATAACTTTTAAATATAGGCTAGATTGTCTTGTAAGGGAATGACTAAACTAGGCCTGATGGGGAAGTAGATTTATATATGAAATTCATGACTGCTTCTTGGATTTTCTTTCCAGTAGATAAAGCAATGTTCAAAAACTTATCTGAAATTTTAAGAAACAGTGGGCTTTGTGTAGCTAAAACTAAACATGACAAGAAGGGAAAGTATTACGACTACACTTTTGTCTCAAGGCCCTTAGCTAGCTACAACGTGAGAGGTGCATAAAACAAATTATTATTCTCTTTTTGCACACTGTTTCTTAGGTTTTCTCAGTGTAACCATTCCAACCAGTGTTAGACAGCATATCGGTGGACTGCTGGTGTGGTTGAGGTAGATCTTGTACCAAAGGCATGGCGTGTGAGCTGTGCTGAATGGATAAGGGGGAGGTTCCTGGCTGAAAAACTTACTACTTCTATGAGACTGTTACTGCAATCTTTTAACTTAATCTTGGAGTAGCGGTTCTCCAAGTGGTTCCTAATCTGGATTTCTTGCACTGCTTATAGTGCTTTGCATTGCTCTACACAGCAGTGTAAGTAATTACCATTGTGGTAGTACTGTAACTTTGAGTATTTGTACATGTGAGTATAAAATTGGTCGCCATTTTATGGAGCTACTTTGCAGTTAATTTCTCTGCATATATTGCAGTGATATGTTGCACATGCTCAGCTACTGAGTGTGTTCAGATGTGAGCATGCAGCTGTGTGATGAGTGCAACTGCTTGAGCACATATATAGAATCATAGAATGGTTAGAGTTGGAAGAGACCTTGAAGATCATGTCGTTCCAACCCCCCTGCCATGGACAGGGACACCTCCCACCAGACCAGGTTGCTCAAAGCCCCATCCAGCCTGGCCTTGAACACCTCCAGGGACTGGGCAGCCTCTCTGGGCAACCTGCGCCAGTGCCTCACCACCCTCAAAGTGAAAAAATTCTTCCTAATATCTAATCTAAATATACCTTCTTCCAGTTTGAAACCATCCCCCCTTATCCTATGGACATCAGATTTTAGTATATAAATACACAGATAAAAATTAGAGTATCCTGTACTGTATTTCTGTATAGCTGTACATCGGTGGCTGAATGATAGTCAAACATAAAATGTAATTACTTTCTGTAGTCTTTTTCAAAAACAAGCCACTTCACACCTGAGGATGGTTCTTAAGTGTGTACTTATATCTGCCTGAGTCTTGTTGTGAAGCTGCATGTCTTAGAGCAAGAGCATGTGTGCCTCTCCGAGCATACTCCTTGTATTGATAGCTTATTCACTCTGAAGCCTACTGATGATGGTCCAGAGCTGAGCTCTTTGAGGAAGTAACTGGTAAACTTCAACTTTGTGTTGGTTGCATACACAAAACTGTTTGTGTTTTCAGAAATGTACAACAGTAAAGAAACAAGAAAGACAATCCTAAAATTATACAGAACAGTTCTTCTCTGAGAGAAGCGGATTGTTGCAGTGCTTTGTTTTAGCCATTTTCTACTTTCGCCTTGGGACAGGAGCAGCGCTGAGTGTAAGCAAAAGCCATTGCCCAAGTCAGATGAGGCACTCAGTCTGTTGAGTGTTGGTATCTTGCTCTTGTGCGGCTGTGGGCCGACTCAGTGGTAGATTAGTGTTGAGAATGTGTTGTGATTAGTGCAAGCATCCAGAGGGCCTGTCCTGAAAGTGGAATGGCTTTTGCTGGTGATTGTGAAGTGGGAGAGTGCTGGGATTAACCAGAAGTAGTTGTGTAGCACCGGCATGGCTGTTTGGGCTGCTGTCCTTTTATCATTGCAACTGTTTGGGGTAAACAATGTCTCTGAATTGCTTCTTTGGCAAGAAGAGGATTGCAGTCACTTCCATGTTTTCTATAAATAGGAGATTGCTGATCTCTGCAGTGGGAGCAGAATTAAAGCCTGTTTCACTCTGCCTGGTGGCCTGACCTACCTTGATTAACACCTGATAGTCCATTTTAAATGGTAGCCACTTTCATTGTAAAATAAAACGGCGTAAGGGCAGCAGAACACCTGGAAATAGGCCAGTAATTCAGAATAACCAGATCTTAGATGAAAAGGCTTTTGTTTGTGAAAACAACCTCCAACAACTTTTGGACCTGCTGCAGAATGTCAGCCAAGGTATTAAAGATGCTAACCTTCTGCAAGTTTTATAGAAAGAGGTGCCTGTGGAGGAGAATGGGAAATTTGGTTTGTACTCTCAGTGAGGGGACTGTTGTATGGAGTTCAGCTTTTACAAGACTCCGGAGAATCCATGCAGGAGTTTGACGTACAACTGCTCCCACCATGGGGACAGTTTCTTGTAGTGTTGCACGCTCATAAATGTGAAGGTGGTTTTAATAAGTCACAAGGTTCTAATCTATGTGAGGTTAAAGAATTGCATAGTGTGTTTCTTTGGTGAACCATCATGGGCTTTTCTTCATCTCTGACCATGTTCTTTGGCTTTTAGACTACAACTTGGCAGCGGTGTGCTGTTTCTCACTGCTCATGGCAGGTGCTCAGTAGCCACAGCCATCCTTCAGAGGGTCTTCTGTAGATCTGTGTGTAAGCTGTAGATCTGAAGCTACCCGTCTTTTGCTTTAGGGTTTCCACAAACGCTTTCATTTGTTGCGGATCAAATCTCCTTTTGCTCAGCTTCTTATCCGTGGCTGCAAAATATCTCGGTGGTAATTACAAGCCTTCCCCTGGGAGAAATGTTGGGGAAAGTATTTGGTGTCTCTTAATCTGATGGTTCAGCCTTTGGAAACAAGAAGGCAGTTCCAAATGTGTCTGCCTGGTATTTTGGAGATGCTAGCCTGAAAACCTCCCATTTTTGTGGCCTCTGAAATAATCCAGTAAGTTTCTGTCCTTTCTGTTCTGTGTACGGCTTTGTAAACACGCACTTATCCAGAAATAATTAGAGAACTTGATTAGTCAGGGCACAGTGAAAACTTAGCAATGGTAAGGGTGTTAAGTTCTACCAGACATCCCAATTTCCTCTGAATTGCGGATGTCCACATACAGCGCTTGCAGCTGCTTACTGGCATTGCTGTGCTGAGAAAGAAAAAACAGTAATTTGGTCTTTGATATGAGTACAGGGGCTCTTCCCTACCTGAGTTTGAAGACCCTTGTTTGTTTGTTTTTTAAATTGCCTATGCTGCACAGAGGGAGGTGTGTGGCATGGCTTCTTGTACAAAGGAGAAGGGACCGTGAGGCTTAGAAGAGCATGTGGTGAGAGCAGGCCAGGGAGTAAATTACACTTGCAAAAGTATTAGTGCAGTTCATAATAAATGGAGACTGATTTTCCAAGTCCTTTAAATTCCAGTGCATGTGACCATGGAAACAGCACTGTGTCACTGTGTGTTTGGTAAATCTTTCAAGCACTCCTTAAAAAAAATAATAAAACGGGCTTTCCAGTTGGTCAAGTAAGAACTTTAAAACCAATTTCATCCTTGCTTTTGAAGCAGGATTAAGTAGCCATTTTCTAACGGTATAAATTTCATGTGTGAATTTTTGTGACTATTAACTCCATAAAATACTTTACTCGGTGAACTGTGGCACTGAGATGTGTTTCCCTAAAATAGACTTAATTGCAGCGAAGTTGAATTTCCCAGGAAGCTTGAGCCCTTCAAAGCTTTCTTGGAAAAGGCTTTCTATTCTATGTAAAGAAAACCTTATCAGTTTTAATTTTCTGTAGCTATCTTGAAGCTCTACTTACTGTTAATATTATGTCCCTCTTGTCTTCTGGATTAAAAAGAGATGGCCAGCTTTCTTGATTATGATGTTTGGAGTTTTTGTAGACACTGTGAGACAAGAGACTGATTTTTCCCATCAGGCAGCTGTCATGGTGTTAACAGCTCATGGGTCAGAAGAGCTTAAGTGATGCACTTACCTGGAGTTCAACCATCACTCTGTTATTTTGACTCTTTGTAGTTGTTTGCTGAACAAAACGGGGTAAGGGCTAGTTATTGTAAAATGAGATGAGTGTTAAAGTACACAAAAATTAGATTTTTTTTTTTTCTTAATAGTGCTTTCTTATAAGCCTTGGATAGCTAATGTCAAATAGTGTGCAGCAATATAAAAATTCTAAATTTTTGTCTTTTTTTTTTAAAGGAGCTTGCTATTACTTGGGAGAAATGAGTCTTTCCAGGAAAAATTTGAACTACAAAACTTAGGAAATGCACCTTTAATAGTGGTTTCGCTTTCATAAAATTTCCCTGCAGGTTATCAAGGGCACTTGCGTGAATCTGGGATAGAGCTTTAATATCAAATCACTTCCCACCACACCCTGTTGTTTCAAGATACCCGCTGGTAGTGGCTCTATTGTGGCACTGCACTTGAAATGATTTACAGATCTACTAGGGAAAACGCTTTGTGAAAAATCAGCACCTTCTGGAGGAAGAGAGAACGTCACTGTTCTGGTACCGCTGTTAGAGAGCACCACGGAGAAATGCCATTTGGGCAGAATCCTCTGCATGTCTCCTCCCTTTCTGATGCAGTATAGATATGTTCAATGACACTGAATTTAATCCAGCTGCAATGCCTGCTGTGCAAAGTGTGCATCTTACCGATTCTGTGGCCAGGTGAGTATTTGTTTACATGGAAAGAGTTGGCTGTTTTCAAACAGCAAGCTATGACCATGCTGTTTCTGTCATCTTGTTAAGATCTCTAACTTTCTGATCAGCTGAAGAAACATACCGTTCCCTCAGTCCCTTTGGTGTAATTACCAAACACATACCCACTTGTGTACATAGGCAGACCAGTGGTTGAAAGCTCTGGCAGGAGGGATAGATGGGGGGGGTGACCTGGAGGGTGGGTCTGAATTTCCAGCCTCCAGCAGAGCTCTGGTTTCACAGATCTGCAGGACGGCTGTGTCGGGTCAGCTGGCTGTAGCCCAGCACTAAATAGCTTGTTTGTGCTGGGCTGGATGTACTTTCCTGCAAGCTCGTCTGTCTGCTCTCTGGATAATTGTGCTTTCTCATCCCACCTTGTGTTTTGATAACGCTTAGAGCTTCCTCTGGCTTTTGCTGCGGAAGTCAGCAGGAACTTTGCCACTGACCTTTGCATCTTTTAATGAAGGGCAGTGTGTTTGTTGTACCTTCTGCCCAGTCTTACCTTTACTGAACTTGCTGCTTATCTGAAGTGATGTTATGCGGAACATGTATTCCCTGTAGGCGGACTGACAGTAAGCTTTCTGCGTGCTTTATCGTCATGTACGTGTACCGCAAGTGTATTTATAGACAGGAGGAGGTTGAATTCATTCAGGGAAACGTCTGCTTTTCTTGTATGTGAAAAATGAATTCTCAGTTTGTAGCAGGTTACCAGTGTTAGGTAGTGGTGTTTTGCAGCTGTGGTGGATTGTTAATTCAAGGAAGCTCGAGTGAGGACAAGTTTCATATTTAATGGTTTGATGAGGGTCTTCACAGATACACTTTTGCATCAAATATCTGGCAGATGTTTGGTATTGCTAAGGAAAGCTGGTGTTTGATCTGTGGTATGGATGTCTTTGATGTCAAGGAGGGTAGTTTTCCATACTGAGATCTATCAGGGTCATTGCAGCAGGGTGGTTTTTGTTGCTGATGAATTTTTGGGATCTCCCTCCTCTCATTTCCTCCCTCTGGTCTTCTAAGGATTTCTTGTGTTGAGATGTTAGTACTCGCTTCTATTTTTTTAAAGTTTCTTAGAAGTTCATCGTTGACTTCCTGAAAATGAAAGCAGAGAATCTCATTTTCTGCTTCAAAGCTGCCTCTAAGATCTCTGGATTGCTTTGTTTTCAGGGTGTTCTGTAAGCAATCAAAGGCATTTGAGTGTACAACAGACCCATCTCAATCTGATCTGCTTTCAAGTGTAACCATATTTGTACATGCTGATGCCTGTTTTATGTCTCCATTTCATTCTTTTTAAAGTCTGTGACCTTTTCTTTAGGATCCTAATAAGCAGTTTTCCCTGTTGGATACCTCAGTGGGAGTAGATAATTACTACACACAATCATGATTTGATCTAAATGGGCATACAGCCCCAGCTGGAACGAGTACGTCTTCCACGTTTCACACTCTTTCTGGTCTAGGAGTAAGCATCTGTAACTTTGCTGTGTTTGCGTGTACCTTATGGTGTGTTTGTTGCAGGCATTGCTTGTGAAATGTGTTAGATTCCCAAGCTGCAATGAAATTACATCTAGTTTTCTGTTTTCTCTTCAAAGCAGAAATAAGATTCTTGGACTAATGTGGCAGCTTGCAAGAACGCACCTAATAAGATCTCATTTTTGCTCAGACAGTAGATAGCAAGATCCTGGGTAGCAAACACCTTTGTGCCAGAGCTGACATTATTATCTGTGTCATTGCAGAATATGGTGTCTGTGAAAACTTGCGGAAATTGGAGATCACAGGAGTGTCCTGTCGAGATGTTTATGCCAAACGTAAGTGATAAAGCTGATACAGATCTGTATGTCCTTGCTTAGTACCAATTTTGAAAGCGTATACATGTTGAATATTTATTAAACTTTGACGACATAAGTTATTCAGACTTACTTGCTAATGGCAGAGGTTACATCTGTGAAGTTGACATGTTTGGAGTTTCATTTAATACTAAGCAGATGCCAAGAATTGGGATGTCTGTGCTCCCCAATCCTTTGGTGGGAAAAGAGCATGTAATTTAACTTTATAATAAAGTGTATTGGGGGTTTTTCATCCTTTCCTGTTTTGCCATTTTCATATCTTGCTGAGGAAATGACTGATATTTTTGCATAGCCCTAATGTAGTTACGTCACGATCTCAGTGAAAGGGCGTCATTATACGCTGCCGGTGGGAAAATGCTGTGGGTGAAGGGATGAGCCTTCCTCCGGGCTGCTCCTGAAGGAGGAGAGCCTGGCAGGGCTGCGCCTCTGCCGAGGTGTCATTGCGTTTTGGGAATGTCTGTGGGAGTGGGACCCCAACCCCTTAGACCCGCTGTGCCTTCTCCAAGGTAGATGCACATCTTCTGTCTTACAGGAGGGAGGGGTGGGGGCATCATTGGATGAGAGAAACCCAGGCAGGCTAAGGGCTGAATGGAGGCCTGGGTCCATGGTGTGGCTGTCTCCCCTGTCACCAAATCTTGGCCTTTGCAGTCAGAAGCTGCACTGGTTGCTCAGAGAGCCTTGCGAAGCCCCTGAGAGCTCCTATAGCAGCACTGCCAGGCATTGTTGTTTCGATTCCCCACCACAAATTTTGTAAGGACCTGTGGTCCTTAGGATTAAAAAAACCCGCAGCCCTTGAACTATGGCTTGTGGCTGTTCAAAGAAGGTCCTGCTTTATGAAACAAAAGCAGAGAGGTCAGTCATGAGAGGTCTCTGCAGGCTTTGCAGACCCAAAATCTGCATCAGCTTCTACATGTACTGTATTTGCTGAACCTTGAAGCAGTGATGACCTCAAGCATTGCTCTTAATCCCATCTTCAATAGACTTGCCCAGCATCCACAAGAAAATCATTTCATCACCTAGTGTCCCTCTTTACCTATTTGTGTACTAGGACTAGAACTGCCTAATTTTCCTTGGTAGGAGGCCTGAGTGATGCTGAGCCAGCACTTAGATGTCCACAGAGAAGTCTCGTTAGCACTTGAGGCCTCTCTTACTTCCCATTCAGTCCAGTATCTCTGTATGACACTGGTGTGGTAGCAGCCATGCAGCACATACCATATCAGATCTTTATTCTGCATTGCCAGTCTTAAATGGCTGAACATCTCTTCATGACCTGTAGTCTTTTTCAGTACAATAATTCCATGGTTCAGATATATTAAAGTGATATTTAGTGCTTTTTTCATACACAAGTTCTATGTAAAAATGGCCTTACTGGCTCAGAACAGTGGTTTCTCTCCAGCCCAGTAGTCTATCTCACAGCCGTGGCTGTCACCCAGGGAAGACCAAGAAGAGGGCAAGCCTATGTGATACTTTCCTAAGTACTTTCCCAGCTTCAGACTGTTTTCATGCTGGGGTATTTCCAGAGTCTAATGCAGTTTGTTGATTTAATAGCCCTCAATAGATCTGTCTTATATGTACATTTCCAGTCTTCCTTTGCACCAAAGTAGTTTCTGCATCCACAGCATCCATTGGCAAAGAGTCACACTTGCCATTTGAGAACCACCTCTGTGATAGATTTTATTGTATTTCTGAATAAGGACTGGGTCCGTATCCGTTCAGCAGTCCTAACGAGCAATGGTTGCTCTAAAGTCAGAATGCTCCACAGCTGTTTCTGGTTTCCAGGGATGCACCATCTCAGCTCTCCTGCTCAGATTCAAGTTTGCCCTGGTACAGACACTTAGTGGAACAGTTTCCTGGTGGTGTGACCCCATTTTCTCCACTGTCCCATGAACCTCTTTAATTGCAGAAGAGTTAATTTGGGGCTAATGGCAGGACTCACATGCACTTCTCTGTCCACTGAATGTGCTTTTGTACGAAGTAGTGTGAGAAATGGGGAACTGAGCCCAAGTGCTAGAAAGCATAACCAATCCAAGGCCTGGGCTACCATCCGTGTGGTCTTACTGGGGCAGCGGTGCTCGTTACAGGCGCACTACAGAGTTTGAGGAGGACCCTGATTCCTCTTTGAATTCACTGGATGCCATTTGTAAATATTGTCTGTGGGAATCTTGAACATGCCAAGTTCTGTGTGAGTAATCCCGCTTAGCGAGCGTACCTGAGACTGGGGCTGATGGAAACAAATGGTGCACCACAACTGGAAGTAAAGTCGAAAGAGAATTTGACTTTCCTGCGTGGTTAGTCCACATTCATCGTACTGTTACGTGCTGGTTACAGTGGAGCAGAGTTCGCTGGTACTTACCCTGCTGTGTCTGTTCAGGTATAAACCCACGAGTGAAGTCGGGGCGTTTTATGAAAATCCTTCCCGACTACGAGCACATGGAGTACAGAGATGTTTACACCTGCCGTACGTACCTCCTGCTGGTTGATGCTTCCTGCACTAAGCACACACAAGATGCTGCATGGAGTGTGACGTTGCTTTAAGCAAATTATTTTGGGGTGGACCTTGGGACAGTACGGAGGGTGCCAGTTAGTTCTTTCTGTTGTGTGTTAGTGGAGTATTCTGACCCTTCAGAGTGAGAATGTGAGTAGGGCAGGCAGTGAGGTGTGTTGGTCTCCTTGTGAAGTGCTTTGAGTTAGAAAATTGTCCTGATTGGGTGCAAAAAGGAGGGTCTCTCTTCACAGCAGGGGAGCACTCACCCTGCTTTTTATGGATTGCTCCTCTCTTAGAAGGATGTACTCCTGTACTGTGGTGAGGGCTCCCAAAAGCAAGTTTAAATAAGCTCTGGAGTGGCAAAAAGCTTTGTCTTGATCCAGATGAGCTGCATTCAGATCCACAGCCCTTCCCAGTGAAAAATGCCGAGGGTTTTCATACTAATTCCCTCCCTATACAGTGAATCCTTTTAACCACCATCACCCTCTCTAGGAAACATTCTGCTGGTGTTTCAGAGATTGTGATTTGCCTTCCTCAGTCTAATAGCTGCTCTGGGTAAACTGTTCTTTCCCTCCTGATGTTGTGTTGAGGGAAGAATGGTAAAACATTAGAGTTCAATACTCACTGTTCTGCAGGAGTTGGGGCGAAGCACTGATTAGTTTATATCAATTAAGGAAGCCAGTACTGCTTGGTATTTAGAGGGGGTGTTAAGCTGTCTCTAATGCTCCTTTGGGTCTGCAGAGTTTCGAAGACTCAAGTTACTAACTCACTGGTGCCTGGGAATGTAGTTTTTCGCACATGCTAATGAGCGGAATGAATGCTGCAGTCTTAACTGTCGAGCATGGGCCACGCAGAGAAGATGGTGTCTTTAATGTGAGTCATGACAGACAAGCAGCAGCAGTGCTACAGCAGGGATCGGTAGAAAGTTTTAGGTTTGGCAGTCCTGCCTGTCAACACTAGCTGGATTCTGAAGCTGGGTGGGAAGGAGAGGCATGTCCAAGCTGCCCCTCAGGATGAGGGATTCCTTTGTAGATTGCTACCTGGGTGTTTGCTCCAAACGTGCCATTTGTGGTGGCTCTGAGATGGCGTTTTGTGCTGTTCCCTCAGTTGCTAATTCTTTAGCTACAGCCCCAAACTTCTGATGTCTTATGCCCCATTTCTCTAGGGGCATGTTGTATTACTTGGGGAAAAGCCGGTGTGGTTTAAGATATGATTGCCCATTTCCCTCTTTTTCCCCTCCTGTGTATTAAGACCGTGTTGCTGGGATGTACCATGTGAGTGCTCCCTAATTCATAGTCGTGCAGCGTTTGCCAGGTCAGCTGAGATCACTTTCCCCAGGGTTTTAAGCTACCCTGGCTGTCACTTAGCTCTTTCCACTAGCAGGTCAGTTGTCACCAGCTGGGGGGCAGTAACTGCTTACATTGTTCCAACTCATTTTGCTTACAGATATCTCGCTGCATCCTGACAGTCCAAGAGAGTTGTAGTGGATCAGGTCTTCTCCACTCAAAGTGAGCTACCGCTGCTTTAAAGGATGCAGATTTCACTGAAAACTCCCATGTTAGGTTTTTGCATTTCTCTCTCTGTGCTGTCCAAGCTGGACACAGGTAATGAAATGAGATTTAGTTAAAACAGTAACATCTGAAAGCATCTGTTCTCCTCCTGTTTTAATAACCCATTCTTTCCCAGGCAGCCTTCTGTTGATGGGAGCTTGGGCATTCACTGCTCTTCCTAGCCCATCCCCAGCTGGATTCAAGCTGCCTTTCCATCGGAAGAGTGTGCAGGGTGGCTTGTGGCAATGTGGGTAATACTCAGGCTGGGTGTGGGTTGAACCAAAGTGTCCAGCGGATGCATTTTTGCTCCATTTGGCAGGATGTGGGCTCAGAAATTCAGAGCCGCCTTCAGGGTTGAGAAAAATAGGCAGTGTGCATAGCAAAGGAAAACCTTGGAGAAGGACCCAAGTGCTGTTTTCTTTCGAGGAGCAGAGAGGGAAACAACTGTCAGATCCATCCAGTCTCCCACAAGGGAGAGCCAGAGCTGGAATTCATCAGGTTTTCCCTGCAATGAATATAGCTGCTGGCTTGCTGGAGCCCAGAGACAGCCCAGGCCTGAAAACGGAGCTGTGCTTTTGGTTTTAGACTTGTTGGGACCTTTGGCCAAATACCAACATCTTCCCCAGTAACATCCTTTCCTGAAAGAACAGGAGGAGAAGGAGGCCACAGCACCTTGAGCAAGTGAGGGAGATGACCGGTGTGTTGGGGGTGATGGTGTGTAGGGGGGGTCAGGACGGGTAGAGCATTGCTCACACTGCAACCTGTTCCCCATCAGCTCATCTGGAGACTTCTGCGGTGCCAAACAGCTGGGTTTTTAAAAAATTAAAAAATAAGAGCTGCTCACAGAAGCTGCTATCCAGTGAGTAGGATTCTTCTGGAGGTGAATGGGATTTTTTTTTGGCCTCCTCCCTCCTTTGCAGCCCCAGGTCTCGGGGCGGTTGGGGCAGATGGTGAAGCAGCTCTGTCTGTGACTCAGCCGTGTTTCCTGAACCGCCACGGCTCCTGGCGAGCTGAGCTGCAGCTGGAGCTGGCTGTTTACTCAAAGTGAGCACAAAAGCTGCCCTCAGTAGATGTGTGTTTTGGGGTGGAAGGGCTTGCCTCGTCAAGCAGATACTTTCCCCGCTGTTGAAAAGTCCATTGATTGTAGCTACAGCTCTGAGAGCGCTTCAGAGAGGAGCTGGGGGAGAAGGAGAGACATCCTCATCACTCTTGGATAGCTTAGCATCAAGTTTTCTGTCCTAAAAATAAAAAAAGCTGGGTTTTATCAGCTCCATGCCAGGCAGCGTAGAAGGCAGATTGTGGCGGGTGGAGCAGCTTATGCACATACCATTTATTAATATGTAATTACTGCACTGAGACGAGAAGACTGGGAATGTGGTTTGCTTGCTTGCTTTAGTGCTGTTTGTGCTGCACTCGGTTCACTGGGTGAAACCAGGCCATCAGTCTGAAATTGTTTACTGCACAGGAAAAAGGCTCCTCCAGGCCAGTTGGCAGCAGCTCTGGACAGCCCTCCCTTCTGTCCTAAACTTCTGTGGAAGTTCTCTGCTTTGGTGTAATAAAAACACTCCTATAGTTCTTGCTATCTTAAGTAGTTAATGAAACAAAGATGTTGTAACAGCTGCACCGAAACACGATTCTTCCTATAAATTGATGCAAAGCAAAAACCATTACTCAAGTAGTCCTGTGGCCTTCTGAGTTGGCCATGAACATCATTGTAAGGCAAGCGTAAGAGCCATCTTAGAAATAATCTCCATCCTGTTCTTCCTACTCAAAATGCCAGATTGCGTGGAATGCCTTCACGTGAAGGTAACTGGTCCTGTCAGGAAATTGTATGGACAGAATTCATGGCTGAACGTGTAAGGACTGGAGACAAATAGCATCTCTCGGCATTCCTCAAGAGAGGAGGTTTGTTAAGATCATTCTGTAATAGGAATATTCTCCTGCTTGCTGAAAATGTTCCTACTTGTCCTTCAGTTTTGGTGGGATTGACAGTGCACCCAGCTCTGAGATGAGAAATGGGGAAGCCTCACCTGCTGCAGTAGGCTTTGAGAGGGACTTGGAAGCAGCTTTTGGGCACTGCTGAAATGTAGCCGCTTATTTAGAATTTTTAAGGCCGTTACTGACCTGGTAACATCACCAGATCTCCTGAGCTGGCATGGTCTGCGCTTTGCCTGTGCTCTCTCAGTGGCTATTTTTAAGGACGCTTAACTCTGGAGACAATTTGGTCTCTACAAGGTGGGGAAATTATTTCAAAATATTCAAATTTCCCTGTTCCTTACTGCCTTTGTGCCCTTCTGTGGTTTTTTTTTTCCTGTTGCTTTGCAGTCTGAGGCATCAAGTACATTTTTGGTAACTGGAGATGGCAGATACTTTATTTGTTTTTAGCTCTGGGTATATCATGTGATTTGCATTAACGGGACCGTGTTGCAAAAGTTTTCTGGGAATTCCTGGTGAGGTATCTGGTTGTGTAAAGTCCTGGAAACTAGCTCCTGCCCCCTGCACCAGGCCAGGAGCAGGGCTACAGGGAAAAACATAAATCTGTGTGAACTTGTGGGAGGCCTCAGTTCAGAACTGCCTGGCTGTGGTTGGATGTAACCAGTTTTCTTTAGTAAAGGCGGTTGTGGGTGGTATTGGTCAGTGTTGTGTGCAGTCTGGTAGCAGTCTTCCTTTTATTTTCTTTCCCGATTCCTTAGCTTGATGTGCTCACTTCAGTGTCTCACTGTTCTCTAGTGCTGCACCGATACCGACACATCCTGGGATTATGGCAGCCGGACATCGGGCCCTATGGGGGACTGCTGAACGTGGTGGTGAGTGAGTACCTCATTCTGGGGGCTGTGGTGTCGAGGACCGATGAGTCTTGTGTGTACCGCTTTCTACACCTGGTTGCCATCTCCGTGCTATTGAGAAGTCTGAACGGTCAACCCTCAAGCAAGTGGTTGGGACCCAGAGGTTGTTTCTTGGATCTTTTCATCCTCACCACCTTTCTCCAGACAGTCCTTTTGTTTTTCAGCCAGACAGCCACAGGAGCACACAGAAAACATGAGCAATGTTTCAGGGAAAGGCTTGATCTAGAGTTTAATGCTGATATTGCAGCGGCTGGCGCAGGAGTCCATTCCTTGTGCATCAAGTATGGCAGAGGTTTCAGCACTGGCCCATCTCTTACTGCTTTATCTTGGCCTGCAAAGGGTATTGCACTGGAGTTCATGCATCTCTCCTTCCTGTAGTTTGCAATACTCTTCATTAGCTGTGTCCAAGACTAATGCATCAGTAGTAGGGATATGGGTGCAAGACCCAGGGAGTCTGGCAGCTCTTGTGCTGCTGGGGAGGGCAGTTAATGAAGAACACTTGACTCTGTGAGAGCTGAGCCAGAAGTTTGCTTGAAGCCCTTGTTCTTTGCACCAAGGTTCAATAGCTGACAGGTTGAAGTATAACAAATTATGAGGCCTTTGGGTTTTGCAAGATTCAGTTCTGTGAACTGGTATAAGAGTGCATCCAAGTACACCAATACTTACATGATATCGTGACCTTATAAAGACAAGTGTGCCTCTGTGGCGCTGCTCTGCTTTTGTCTCAGATCTCTCTGTTTAGAAAAAATCCTTTCTCTGGAATTACAGGGCTTGAGGGGAAGGATTCTGTTAGGCATGCAGGAAGAGGGCTGGCACTTGTACCTCTCAGCAGAGGAGGTTGTTGCTTCCTGTGCTGTCTGCGAGTAATAGAGCCAAATAATTTCTTGTCCAAAAGGCGCGGATAATCATGAGAAGCAGAATTCGTCTATTCGAGTATCTGCCAGCATGAGCTCTCAAACCAATTAGAGTTTGACTAGCTGTGTGGTCTCTTCAGTGCAGTCTCTCCCTCTGGATCCTGCGCACCAAGCATCCGTCACAAAGTCGTTTGCAGTAATAAAGGCCCGATCATTTTCCAGTGGTGCAGAAAGCCTTGTAAAGAAACCCTCTCCCTCTTCACCAAGGGTGTGCTGTGAGTGCATATGGTCTGGTTTAATTGCTGGAAAGCAGTTTGGAAATGCAGCAAGCTGTTCTACAGCTCCTGCCCTCTTGCAGAATAGGCCCTGGCGTTGTTTGCTGCAAACTCAACAGAAAGTGCGCAAGGCTGATCTTGTACTCACTGGCTTTGTCTCCCATCTCTCTGCAGGTAGACGGTTTGTTCATCATTGGGTGGATGTACTTGCCGCCTCATGACCCTCATGTTGATGATCCCATGAGATTCAAACCTCTCTTCAGGATTCATCTCATGGAGAGGAAATGTGCAACGGTTGAGTGTATGTATGGTCATAAGGGACCTCATAATGGCCATATTCAGGTGAGCTCCTGTAGCACTTTAAACATCTGTCCTAGGTGCAGTGGGCACGAGCGTGCATGCACATTCGCTCTGGAAATGGATTAATCAACTAACTGTAGGAGAATTTTATTTAAGGGATGTGGTTTTCACCACCTTGTTGTATGTGTGGATGCCAGCTTTATGCTCATTATGTGTCTGACAAGTTGTGTGGGCTGTTCCCCACTCGGAGTTTGTTCACTGGCAATAGTACAGCAGGGCTGTTACAGTCTTCTGTTGGGTGGGAACAGGGTGGGAGAAATGATACACAAAATGGCCTTGTGCAGCTGGTGAATGTGTCCAACCAGACACACAGACCTATTCTATTTTACAGTGCACTCTCCTTGAGAAGGTGATGTAGCATCTATTCTGTACATTGGATGCTTTGAAAAGTTTCCTGAGAGGTTGTTCCTTTTCTTTGAAGAGGAAAGCTCAAATAGAGAAGCAACTTAAAACCAGTATCTTTCATTAGAATGCATTGTGGGTTTATTGCTTTTATTCCTCTATTCTGTAGCTGCTGCACTCGGTATCATTTAATAATTTCTCTATTGTAGCAGATTCAGCAAGACTTGTTGTGTAAAGCGTTTACTCTAAGCGATCTTAGTTACATTGTCCTAGGCATCTCTAATCAGGTCTGTAACCTGTTAAATTATCCTCCATGGTAACTACAGATTGTAAAGAAGGATGAGTTCTCCACGAAATGCAACCAGACAGATCACCATCGGATGTCGGGGGGAAGGCAAGAGGTAAGAGTGCTTTCCCAAGAGTCTGGATTAAGGCTGGCTGTATGTCCCCTTTCTGAAGATAAAGCATTGCTGCCTTACCTAAGCTCTTAGGTAGTGTCCAAGTCTGGGAGGTGGTCTTCTGCTTTTGAATTTCTGTATATCTCAACATACATGATAACCCAGGCTGGTAGCCTCTGGCTGATTTACTATTATCTTTTTGAAGTGAGTAGAATTGATCTGTCACTGGGACCAAAACTTAAAATGGCCACATTTGAAGAACTGCAGGATCTTGGGGAACCTCTTCTGTGCTTGCCAATGTGTGGTTTAAGGATCCAGTATATGGGATCAATTCAGTGTTAGACCTGCAGAATGTCTGGGTGGAGACTCCGTGCCTTACCTCAGCGTGTAGCAGAGTGTTGGAGCAGGCTGTTAACACTCACCCTGTTGAGCAGAAAGCTGCTTTAGGTAGTCCTCTGTGGCAAGGTGCTTTTTGAGCCCCAGCACCCTTTTTCTTCCTGTGCTGTGACACCGTTCCTGTTTGATAGCAGGCCTGTCCAAAGAAAGGCAGCAACATGCACTGTACTCCATGCAGCACTCGCCAGACACTGATCTCTGTGCTATTGCTGTCTGTATAATCTTCCGTATAAGATCTTTCAGACACAGGCCTAATACTGAGTCCCAGCTGCATTTGAATACCTGCTTGTCAGTGGGGCATCTTTCTACTGCTTGTCGTTTTGGTTGAGGGATTAAAAGCTTCATTTGGTTGTTTATCCCGTGTCTGTGCCAGCTATACCCAGCAAGGCAGATTCCCGACTCAAACTATGTGTTTTAAGGTGCAGGTATAAATGTCAGGATGAAAACCTTCAGCTGTTCCAGGTAGTTTTTGCCAGCTAGTTAAACGTGACAAATCTGATGCTTCAGTTGCTTCTAACAAATGCTTTAAAATGTCTGTCTACTAATGGGAAACAGCTGGGTGAAAGGTTTAGTTAAGTGTTTTCTGGTTCTGTAGCAGATGAGAAATGCTTTAATACTTTCAAAGCACTGCGTTAAGTGTGCGTGGTATGGTAATTGGAGGATCTGGCTTTAGAAGATAAAGCAAGCAGGTTTGGAATATCACTTGGTAGGCTGCTATCTTAGTGTAAGCTGTTATCATGCTAACTCGTGGTGGGGTATTAACTTGTCAGAGCTGGTGTAGAGGTACTTCAGGAGACGTTTTCAAAGCATTCTTTGGATTTAGATGCATCAGTATTAAATCAGCAGGATTTAACCTCCTAAATCTTCAGTGCTTTTCAAAAGCTTCCCCTTTCACGTTTAACATGCCAGGATAGGGCACAGGAGTCAGCTTATGGGCACACAAATGAGTTACTGCAAGGTAAGTCAGGACGTAAAGAAGTAGTAGATCAGCTACTTTACGGTAACAGATGATGCTTATGCTCTTATTCTGAGGAGGCATATTGGTTCTACCAGTGATTTATTTGAAGGGGAGCTATGTTTATTGTGTGGTGTGTGGCAGGTATAGGGCAGTTATTGTTATCACTGCTTGTTAAGTGTATTTCCAAGCCAGATGTGTAGCAACATGTACTTGTTCCCAAGTCCAGCCATGATTCTCTGTCTTTGGCAGAGCATGTGCCCTCTCTGTGGCTCTGCCGGTGAATTGTGCTGACAAGGTGAAGTCATGTTGGGGTATGTCACTGTTGCAAATGGAATGCCTTTATATTCCCCCTTTTCTTTGTGCTTCAGGAATTCCGGACATGGCTAAGGGAAGAGTGGGGTCGGACTCTGGAAGATATCTTCCATGAACACATGCAAGAGCTCATCTTGATGAAGTTCATCTACACCAGCCAATATGAGTAAGGGCACCAGCTCTTTCTAGTTATTGAGGCTGCTGCAACTTCAAGAGCACGTTGGATCATTTGTTCTGAAGATGGGGTGCTTGCAATGGGCTTTAACAGCCGGGGGAACGTTCTGTCTCTGCAGGCTCTGTGCAAAGATACAGTGAAGCACAGTGCTTTCCAGTTTTACAGAGATGTGATGTAATGACAGTGGTAATAAGGTTCCAAGTTCTTCCCAATAATTATGCACAATAAGATGGTTTTGAGTCATTTAACTGTGTTTAATTTGAAGACAGAGCAAATAGCCGTGATCCCAAGGAGCTATCTGCTTATTATCCATATTAGTAAGCAGTATGCTTTGTAGTGCACTAGGTAGAAATCACACAGTCCCTGAGAACTTGGGATTTTTTTAACCATCGCCCCAAACTTCTAATAGCAGCCACCTCACTGTTGCGGATGTTTAAATATGTTTCACTCTTAGGTTCTCCAGAAATCCCAGCGAGTGAGGAGGTTTACTGTCAGCTTGCTGTAGGAGCCTCCTGGTGTGCAAACAAGGACCAGTAGAGAGAAGTGAAGGGAAGGAGTGCTTCCATGGGTCTGCAGCAAAATCTATTAAGCTTGTTGGTATTGCTGAAAACACAGATCCCACCTCTCTCCTGATGACAGCCCAAAGCTGCCTGGAGGAGCAGACCGCAAACACGTTCCTCATGTCAAGGAATTCTCTTAACCTCTCTAACCTTTTGTTTTTTGCACAGCAACTGCTTGACATACCGACGCATCTACCTCCCTCCTAGCAGCCCTGATGACCTTATAAAGCCAGGTCTCTTCAAGGGAACGTATGGGAGCCATGGGCTGGAGATTGTCATGTTGAGCTTTCACGGAAAGAAAGCAAAGGGGACAAAAATCACCGTGAGTGCATTTTCCTTTCTCTCAGATGCTTGTTAAAGCATTCTCTTCTTGATGCCATGGGTTCATAGGAGATGTCTCTGTCTGGGAGGTAGTCAGTTGTTGCCACCTCAAGCCCTGTTCCTTGTGGGGATTGGTGGCATCGAGTGAATCTTAACATGTGCAGAGTAGCAGAACCCCCTCTGCAAAGTTTCTCATGACACCACCTGGTTCCCCCTTCCTTTCCTCTCCCTTCCAGCTGCTTTCTGTGAGCAGCTGGTAGCAGGTCACTGGAGATCACTTGCTTGTATCTGAGGAGCAGGTACCAAATGTTGTCAGCTCTTCGCTGAAGCCAGGCTCCTTCCTCTCTGCAGGCAGGAATTCTGACAAAATGCAGCTGCAGCTTTGCCTTTCTTTCACCCTTGCAAGTACAGCCTGGCTCATAGCTTTTGATTTTAAAATACTGTTTCTGGGAGGGGGAAAGCAGAGGTGGCGTATATACAGCTCAGGGTACAATGCACAAAGTTAGAGGAGGCTTTTTTTGTTGCCAACTTGGTGACTATAGAATAGCATGAACTATGTAGAACTTGGATGATGTACGTGGGGAGGATACGGGTCTGAACGCTGTAGCACCCTGCCTCTGCAGCCATGCTGTGGCTTCCTGTTTTTAGGGAGATCCCAACATCCCAGCTGGGCAGCAGACTGTGGAGATTGACCTGGCGCATCCTCTGCAGCTACCCGACATCGAGAACCTTCGCGATTTCAGTGAGCTCTCTCGCATCGTCCTGGAGGTCCAGGAGCAGGTGCGTCGGGAGGAGCAGGAGGAGGAACACCGGCAGGAGGAAGAGGACCGCTGCCAGCAGGCTGCCTCTCAGCCTGCTGCCAAGCCCCTGGGAGGAGAAGGTGCCGAGGGGGAAGAGACTGCAGCTGGGGCGGAGGGGACAGCCCAGAACAAGGCACCAGCTTCCCAGCCCTTCGTGCTGCCCATGGGAGTCATATCAAGGAATGAAGACTATCCCCGGACCTGCCGAATTTGGTAACGGGGACTAGTGGTTTTATAGCCTAGTTGTGCCAGTCACTTTTTGAAACGGAAGAGGGGGAGTCTTTGAGGCGTGTTCTGCGTTTCCTTGCCCTTTACCTGCACGCGGATCTCCCAGCCCCTCGTGCTCAGGTTTGCTGCCGCTGCTGCCCCATCTACCACGCTCTTGTTTGCTCCCTCTCTTTCTTACTGCACTGTCATCTGCCATCCTGCTTCCTTGCTAGATTTTATCCTGCTACTTCTGAAGCTGGCAACTCTCCTGTATTCCACCCCCCACCTTTTTTTTGTGTGTTTTGTTTCCCAGAGCTACCCAGCTCATGTATTTGGCGATCTGTTCAAACTGCTTCCCGTTTCTGTGTGTCATTTGTGTTCCTTGGCTGTGGGAACACAGTGCTCTCTCCCACCCCTCCCTGGCCTCTGGTGCCTTGGGGCCAGCTCTGGAAGGTGCTGAGCACCCCAGGCAGTAGGTGCAAGTATGGAGAGAGCCTTGTTGAATGGGACCTGGAATCAGTGAAGCAGCATACTAAATGAAGTGTGGTAAAAGAGCCCAAAAGCTGAGGCTTAGGAAGGTGACCTTCAGCCAAACATCTGTGCTCATGGAAAAACCTACCAATAGCTGGTTAATCCCAGAAGGCCCCTGCTGTCACAACCCAGTTGTGTTTGAATAAAGCCCTGCTCCACCTGCTGCTTGCTTGGAGGTTAGGCTGACCTTTACTCCTCCCCAGCTCGTTAGATTTTTCTTTTTTTAGGTTTTTCTTTCTCTGGCTTCCCCTGGGTTTTGTTGCAAGGTTTGCCTCTCTGGTCACCCTCTCGACATGCCTCTCCTTTTCTGTGAGGATTGTCTGGGCCTGGGTTGATCCTGGAGTTGCAGCAGTAAATCTCTGATGGATTACTGGGCTGAACTACAGAGAAATTGAGCCTTGGTGTGCAGGTGCTAATTAGAATAGCTAAAAGCAGCAACCCCCAAATAGCAGTGGAGAGTTTCTTTTCTTAAAATGGTATCAACAGTGTTTTGTGCTGTGTGATAAGAACTGACTGAATGTAAAACTCCCTGTTCTGTAACACCTGGCAGTGTGACAATGGCTTGATCATAGCTTTGTGTGTGTTTGTTTGGGTTTTTGTTTTTTTTATTTTATTAAATGTTGGGTAATTATGGCTGTTCTCACATCTTTTTTGCTATTTTTCTCTCCCTGCAGTTTTTATGGGACGGGGCTTATTGCTGGCCACGGCTTCACCAGCCCCGAGCGAACACCGGGTGTTTTTGTTCTCTTTGATGACGATCGCTTTGGATTCATCTGGCTGGAGCTGAAGTCCTTCAGTCTCTACAGCCGGATCAAGGTCTCCTTCCAGAACGCCGAAGCGCCTTCCCGTGAGGCTTTTGATGAAATGCTGAAGAACATTCAGTCGCTGGCTACTTGATGGGTGATTTGTGATGGACAGGGCTAGGGGTTGCAAAGGCTGCTGCACTCCCCAACCAGGGCTGGGATGGGGATTCCTTGCTCTCGGTACCTCTGAATCAAAGCATGCACTTTTAATAAAGCCTTTTTACCCCAAATGTACACATCCCGGTTAAAATATCCATGACTGCCCTTTCCTCCCTGCCACCCTACACTGTTCCCTTAGCAGTCCTCGTTACCCAGTCTGTAACATAGCTTTGTATAGCTGAAGGGATCCTGCAGAGGAGGAATTAGACCTTTCTTATTGCGATAAGAATGTAATGGAACAAAAATGACTCAAGGTCAGAGCTGGATCAGAAGAAGGTCTAATTGACCGGATAGACACAAGCCGTCTGCTCTGACCATTAGCAGTCTCCCGTGGAAAGAGCTCTTCACGGAGGGGACTCATTTAAGCCTTTGCTGTGCTCTAGGCTCATCTGTCCTCCTGGGAGACTTGCTTTACCCTCCTGAAAACCTGTGTGGTCCCCCGCCGCAGACTAGCTGGCTGCTTAATGGTAAATTGCGTCAGCAGTGACAAAGCACGTCCTCCTCTCCAGAAACCTTTCTCTGGGTGCAGCATCATCAAGAGAGACTGGTGTAATACCTGCATCCTTAGCTTAGTAATTGGCGTGGGTGGTTTCTTTTTGAGAAATTCCCTCAGCTTGGCAGCAAGGGGAGGATTCCCCACTGTAAATGACAGTGTGTGTAGTGTTGCCCTGGCTTCTGGAGCTTGGTGGACGTGCTGTCCCTGGGGCTCCAGGTCTGGGTGTCAGCGAGTGTAGAGGAGATGATTCTTTTTTTCTTACAGGAGCTGGGTACAGGACTAGAAATGAGTGTAAACTGCAGAAGCTGGTGCATTCAGAACTGGTTTTGTACCTGAAAGGTATACCTTGGATCTTTTAAACTGGGCCTGAGAATGTAAAGGAAGGAGAAAAAAGAAAACTAACTGTGAAATAAACCCAAATGCAGCCTGCTGACTCCTGTCTGTGATGGGCAGCAGTAGGTGCCGTGTGTCACTGGTACTGATGTGACCCCAGTTATGTGTCATTCTTGTATCAGGTTGCCCTGTGCAGTCTGAAGGAGTGGTGAGGGATTCTCCTAATATTGCTGTGGCTTGTTCTGGCGCCTTTTACGGTTGGTGCTGACAGGTGGGTGCTGCTGCTCCACTCACAGGACCCTTCTGTTCCCTTTCTTGTCACACTTGTTTCATCCCACATGATTGCTGCTTGCACAGAAAGCTCCTGGGCTTAATTTCTTTCCATGATACCTGCATTCTGTGTGGCAGATCTGAGCTCCACTGGGAAGCGTGGGCTGCAGGTGGGGAAGCAGACTCCCCGTCTGTCCTATGCAGGAAAATCCTGGCCAGTGCTAATACGCAGACTGTGAGTTGTGCTACAAACCATCAGCATTTGCATCAGCACGTGTTAATCCTGCGTAGGAAGAGATGATAGGGATCCTCATGCGGAGAGGAGAGAGCTATTTGTAAGGAAGCTCTTGGTTACAGGCAAAATGCATCCTTTGTTGCAGTTGCTCTCTGGCTGTGATAAACACGTTTCTTCTCTTTCCGCTACCAGCGGAATCGGTGTCTAACAAAACTCTGCCTTTACATCTTCTGCAGGTTTTGGTTTGTAAATGTGTCTGTACATGTGTTGCGGTGAGAGGATTCAAGCCCCTTCAGTGGAGAAGTTTCAGTCCCTGCCTAGTTTCCCTGACTGCGAGCAGCTTTTATTTTCACTCTCACAAGGGCTTTTTGCCATTTCTGGCTCTTGAGTGTTCCCTCAAGCTGCGTGAGAACCGAGTCTCCAGCAGAGACTTTGAGCAGAAGGTCACGTCACTCACAGGATTAATTCCTGTCTCTTTGGATATAGTTGCACAAGCCTCTGGGAATTTGAAGGTGATTTGGGGCACTTTTTTCTTTGTTTCCTACTGCTTTGTCAGTAGTGGAAAACCTGCCTCGGTGTTAGAGGTGAGGATCTGAAGTGCTATTACTGTTCTAGTGAATAAGCTATTAAAAAGTAGGTTGTTTCCTAGCAGCCCGTTAGAGGTGTTCCTGTCGGCATCAGCAGAGGGAAGAGTTGACTTGGATCTCACCCCATCACGCGGGGCTGGGAGAGGGGGAGGGTGGCAGTTCTCTGAGCCTTGCTGTGTGGGCAGAGAGGTGAGCCACAGCTAAAATCGGGCATCTCGGCCTTTTGCTGCAGCTGCTGAGCTGTGTGCAGAGGGAGAACATGTGCTTAATCTTACAGACAGAGCTTTCCAGCTTGATGATGCAGATTTCTGGGATACCTAAAAACATGAGGAGTCTGTTCGGCATCTGAGTGGCCAGTTTGTTTTGGAGCTTGCTGTGAGGCTGGTGCAGCCAGTATGTTGGCTGCTTTGTATTCTCCCTAGCAGCCTAAAGGGATGAGAGAGGTCCCCTGGGCAGCTGTGTTAATCGTTTGTCCCTAAAACCAGCTCTGCTTCAGCTGCAGATGGATCCATACATCCTTCCTTCAATGTCCCCAGTCACCCGAAAAATAAAAATCCTGAAGTTTTCCATGATGGACTTAATAGTTTTTGCTTTTTGTTTTTAAAGTACGATTGAAAATCCAGACTGCATTGAATGCACTACAGGCATTTGGCCGGAGACCTGAGTCACTGTCTCCTAAGTACAGATGCTGACTCTGTCGCCGGTCTCCTCCCTGTAACCTGCTGTGTTGGGTTGGTTGAGTGTGTGAAGGCGGTGTAGGTATGTTCCCCTGCTGTGGCATAAAATGCTTTTAGTAGTTGTTACCTGCAGCTTAAATTCCCCTTGGTATCAGGAGTCTGCTGGGGAGCGCAAACCCACGGACAGCAGATGGCAGGAGTGTTTTGCTCAGTGCTGAGCACAGGTCTGCTGTGTCACTTGGGCGAGGACCTGTTGGTTGGCTGTTGGCACCTGCTGTTCTCCAGGCTAAGACAGTTCTTCTTCTTGTAGCTTGTCCCTTCCGAATCTTTTCAGCAGCAGTGTTAAGGGTCTCACTTCCGAAGGCGAGACCTGCTTGGCTGGCTGGAGAGAAGGGCTTTGCAGTGGCTCGATGCCCTGCAGGAACTTTTCACAGCTCAGCTTTGCCCCTCTAGTAGCATCTTTTTATTTATAGCGTACCTGATTGGCCTCAAAATGTCAAACGTGCTAGTCCCGATTAAAGGCAAAATGTGCTGATACACCGTGGCTTTATTCTGGCTAGAGCAAAGGCAATGAAAATATCAAATTTTGTATTAATACTCCTCCTCTGCCTTCTCATCTCACCTTCTGCTCCTCAAAGCCTGGCGGGCTTTTGTGGCCTTTCAGAAGAAAATTCCCTCTGATTTGGCTTTGGATGAGGAAAGCTGTTAAGACGGCAAATTTGGAGAGGCTGGCAGAAATGCCTTTGCTGGTTCCTTTGTGCATGGCTACATCAGTGCTTTCAGAGAAAAGCAGAATAGCACGACGAGGAGTTATAACTTGCAGCTCCGAAAGCTTTGGGAGAGGGGAACGAAGAAGAGAGGCACAGCCAGACTTAGTGGCAGGCAGTTTGGATCTGAGCATCGTCCCTGGCCGAGAGAGATGCGACCGCAGCCCCGGTCCCGCCTTCCCTCGTGGTATCTGTGGGAAGCGGTGCTGACGGTGCAGTATTTTGTTGTACTTGTTCATGTTTGGTACGGGCTGTACCACTCCCCTGCACAGTATGTCTCAGCTCTGCTGCTTTGCGGAACCCCGGTTGTCCAGCTCGTTGGGATATTTCTGTGAGCTGTTGACAGGGATAATGTGTGGTGGTGCTTTGCAGATGGTGGTAAATTTCTGGTGCTGACGTGTCCTCGTCCTGTTCGCTCTGTAGAAAATCTCGGGGACGATTGGCTTTACTGCTTTATCCCAGATGGGTGGAAAGTACTGGCGAAGATGGAAAACAACATGTCAAGGGTAGGAATACTCTCTTGGCAGAAGCCTTTCGGAATAAACAAAGCGTTTGCAATTAGGTTGCAGATGAGTATTGCCCCAGCAGCCGCAGCAAGAACTAGGGCTTAATTCTGGCTTGGGAGCAATAGCAAGTGACTGGCTTACGTGTTGGGGCTGTGTTGTGCTCCTAGATCACACTTTCAGTGTTGTCAAAACAGGCGGGTTTGGCCAGCTGGAAAACAGAAGCATCAAAGATCCTCATCCAGCCGGTTTGTTTGTGTTGGGCCTGATTTCATAGCTATAAATATGCTGTGATCAGGCGTTGTGGTTGTAGGAGACTCACTGCAGTCCACGTGGACTCGTCAGGCTTTTTTTTTTTTTTTTAATTGAGGAGGAGGAAAAAGAATGGAGTTACTCGTAACTTTGGCTGTCAGCTTCCCTCTGGAGCGAACAGTAGCCACGGCTGCTCTGGAATGGGACAGCAGAGGTCGGATGGCAGTTATTTAGGAAATTTGTACTGGAGAGGAAGCAAATTCTTGTTTAAGCGTGCTTGGAGGTGTAAGCTACCAGGAAAAAACCCAAAATGCAGCTGGCTCAGTGTTTACTTTTAAGCAAGGATGACTTTTTTATTGCTTTTTATTAATTTAAAACTAGTGGAACTTAATGGGAGTGTTGGGTGTTGTGTGGAAATGGGTCGTATAATCTCAACTTGCTAGTTTAGGAAATGATAATATATTAACTCTGTCTTGCTCACGTGGCCAATAATCTTCTGTTGCGTTCAGCTGCCAAAGGATTGCGCGCTGGCCTTCGCGCCGCAGGCCAGACGGACGGCGTAACTTACCAGTTGGGCAGTGAAATATTTGAGATGTGTGATCAGGTGGCGGAGTGGAAGTTAAGATACCAAACTGTGAGTGCCACTGACTTTTTATCGTGTGCTAAATTAAAATGGATGATTCTGGGTTTTGTTTGGATTGCAATCGTTTTTGAGGAAATTTTTGAGGAAAAGAGCACTGGGATTGACTGTTCATTAGCTTAATTAAAGCAATCTGCACTTTTTTTCATTGATTAATAGTCCTACTTCCCCTAAGCAGGTGTACCCTGTTTCCATATGTATTTTGCACTCACCACTTTAACGTGACACCGATGGATTAATCTGGGCATCTCCTGTAGGCTTTGAGTGTAAATAAGTCTCTATAAAGTGTCCTGTGGTACTTAATAAAAATGACAGTGAAACACCAGACCCCTGCTTCGTACAGAGGGTAGCGCAGAGGGAAAAGGTGAGCTTTTCTTTCGAAAATGCCATTTGACATCAAAACACCTCAGTTTCGTGCCACAAATATCCATGTGGAACGTGATAAATGGAGTTTAAAGAACTCGCCTGCCCAGTCTGCTCCCCTGTCTGAGGGATGGGGTTTTGCTTGTCCTTTTCTTGGTGGGTTTGAGAGGAACGGGCTGTCTGAAAGCCAGATATGACTTTGCAGCACTTGGTCTACTTCATCCCAGGTATCAGAAAGCTGAGCAAAATGCGTGTGTTACTTTTACACCTGATCATTGTTACCCAAGGAGCCTTTTCCAATTTCAAATAATAAAAAGGAAAGTTTTGTGAACTTACTTCTGTTTGCTTCTTTTTTTTTTTTTCCCTTTTGTTCCACAGGAAAGCAGCAGGTGAGTTCCACCCTTCTGACATGCAGCAGCCTGTCTTCCACCGCACGATAAGAATTCATTTTCCCTTGTTTGGGTACTCGGTGAGCCGTTAAACAGATTTCCTGAAGATGCAAGGCGCACACCCCCACACCTCATGCTCCCAACTCTTCCCTTGTCCCTGTTTTCTGTTTCATCCCGCACAGCTCCTACTTTGGGGGCAAAGCTCCCTCCCGCCGCAGATGTTGGGCTGGCAGAAGTAACAACCTGCGCCCTGAAGAAGTCTTTCTGCCCTCCCAGCCACAGCTTTGCCGTTCTGAAAGGAAGAGTGTGGTAATCCCGATATATTTATTTTATTTTATTTTAGTTTAGTTTTCCTTCCACTTAGTCTGAAAGAGATCAGCTGGCCCAAAACCAACACACGGGATGAAGAGGGGGAGGCAGCGTGATCGTGTAAGCCCCCTTCTTTATGGAATCAGGCTAAGAGTCGTCTGTATTTCTTACGCTTTTTTTCATGTTTTGCCCCCCCCACCTTCAAATTCACACCCGCCTCACATCTGAACTGCTCTCACAGCTTTCCCAAAAGAGCGATTATGCTGAAATGGGAGAGTTTGTTGCATGAGCTCAGCTGCCACCGAGGAGTCATTTGTCCTCGCGCAGCAGGTCTTGTGCCCGGTCGTGTGCCAGGACGTACGGCGGAGTCCCCAGTTCAGTGTGAATGGCCCCAGTCCTGCCTCTGCTGGGGTGGGTGTTGTGCTTCCAGTTGTGCAACCCAATTCTGCCAGTAGGTTTCTTGGCAGATTATTATTTTTGAGAACAAACCTTGGTCATGGAGTACTAAACTACCGAAGTTCATGCACGAACTTTTAATCTGGAAATGCCTTTGCCTTAATGGCAGTGGTTAATCAAGGGCAGAGTGTGCTGTTACAGCTCCTCGAGGGCAGTCCTCTGCGAATGTGTGACCTCTTCCGTTTCCCCCTTTTTTTACCCACCAATCCCAGGCGTTAATTTTCCGGTGCTAAAGGCATATCTGACCCCACTCCTTCACGTGAGGTGTTCTATAAATGATCACACAGTCGTTCAAGCCTTAGCAAGAGAAAATAGTAAAACATGTCTAATAAGCATGCAGTAACTCCCACCATATGTTTGGCCTTTGCGGAGCACAAATGTAGTTTCTCGAGTGGTGGCATTTCTGAAAACCAACCACGTGCACCTCCCGAACGCTGGCTTGCAACCCTCCCTCTCCTTCCAAAGAAACTCGGAGATGTGAAGAAGGTGTTGGGCAGCTGAACGCCTCCTGCAGAGGAGCGGGGCGGCGCAGGGCTAAGCCTCGCTCACCTCCTTTGCCGCAGCCCCTGGGCGAGGAGTGAGGAGGTATCTGTGACCCTGGCGGAGAAGTTCCTCAGCAGGTGGGTTCCTCCTGCCGGCTTGGTGATGGATGAACTGCTTTTTCCATCTGCTCGGGGTAAAGTCCCGAGCGTCACGGCCAGTTATGGGCTGTTAACTGTGGAACAGGCGGAGGGTTGTCCCTGTAGTTGTTAACTTAGACACTGAGGCCGTGCAAGGGGGGAATTTTTCCTTCTCTGGGAAGACACTTGCTGTGAACAGGCACGTCCCGCACTGGCTTGGGGACTGTATTTGCAGCTGCGTCTTCATCTCCTCTCAGGGCTGTGTTTGTGCTCTGCCAAAGAGGCCGCCGCTGCTGTTTGCGGTGATGCTGCTTCTTCCTACTTGGCTTGTTTCTAAAATCCACAAGGTTTTGGTGCCTTAACGTGGAGTCAGAGGTCTGTTGGTTCCAGCCAGGAAGGAAGGTGGGTCTCCCTTCTTAACGCTGCACCTACCTGCCTGAAAACCAGTTCCCTGTGTGAACTCCTGGCAGCAGCTGGAGCCCTTACCCTGGGGTAAGGACAGGATGTGAAAGCAACATCGGGTTTTGCCATTCCCTCTTAGTGCAATACTGGGACCTTTCTGCCTAATTCTTGCTTTATTTTTGGCTGTTGGGAGACGCGTGCCGCTGGGCACGGCTGGAGCCTCATGCTGACCAACCGGCCTGGAAGCCAGTTTTGGTGCAGGTTTTGTGTGAGCTTATTCAGGGCATGTGTGAAACACCTCGTCTCGGTCCTGATCTCCGTGCTCCTTCGGGAACGGGCTGGAATGGAGGCTTTCATTCAGTGCTGCTTGGGAGGTTTGGAATTTTTCACTGTTCCCTGATTATCAGCTGTCTGTTTTACCCTGAGCTCTTTCCCTCCTGGGAGAGGGGATCGTGGTCTGCCCTCCCTCCTGGTGCAGGAGGGAATGGAGGGGGACAGACCCACAGGGTCTCCCCCGCCCCGCAAGCTGCGTTAGAGGCTTGGGAGCCACTGTGTTGAGTCTGGGGACCAGGGGAAGAGGGAGGGTGATTCTTGATCCAAGGGGTGGTGTTTCCCAGTTTCCCAACCTTTGGGGGCACCTAAACGGGGAAATGTTGGGCGGTCCAAACTTGGGTCTGTCCCCTCAGCATCCCTCCCCAGAGCATCGGCTGGGAGGAGGATGAGTAACTGGGTGTGTGCTTTGCTCACTCCTCTCCCCAGTGGGGCTTTGTGTCTTCCTCCTTTTCCCAGGGCAAAAGGTTAATTAGTGGCAAGCTCAACGTGGCTAATTAAAGAGGCGTGAGCTCTTTCTTCGGTTCCGTGGAGTCGTCACCCTCTGGCTTGCACGCTGCCCTCCCCGCCCACGCCTTCACGCGTGTGCCGGGCCTGCCTGATGCTCCCGCTCCCCGACGCGAGTGGCTGTGCCTTTGCGACCCGGGATTTAATGTCGCAGCTTCTCTTTTAAACCCCGCTCTTGGCAGCCACCCTCTCCGCTGCGAGTGTCCCCCCCGGGGGGACCCCGCGGCAGCCGCTGCCGGGAGGGGTCGCTGCGGGGCGGTGCTGTGGCGCGTCGCCACCGCCAGGGGGCGCCCAGAGACCGGGCACGGGCGCGCGTGGGACCGGGGCACGCGTGGGACCGGCATCCCCGCGGGCACAGGCACATATGGGACCACGGATGCTCGTGGGACGGCCACCCCCGCGGTCACAGGCACTCGTGGGACCACAGACGCTTGTTGGACCGGCACCCCTGTGGGCACGGGCACCTGTGGGATCATGGACACTCGTGGGACTGGCACCTCCCCAGTCACGGGCACCAGTAGGACCACGGATGCTCGTGGGATCGGCACCCCCGTGGGCACAGGCACTCATGGGACCACAGACAATCTCGTGGGACGGGCACCCCCGCAGTCATGGGCACCTGTGGGACCATGGACGCTCGTGGGACCAGCACCCCCGTGGGCACAGGCACTTGTCAGACCAGGGCACTCGTGGAACTGGCACCCCCGCGGGCACCTGTGGGACCACGGATGCTCGTGGGACTAGCACCCCCATGGGCACAGACACTCGTGGGACTGGTACCCCTGTGAGCACAGGCACGGACACACGTGGGACCAGCACTCATGGGATCATGGACACTCGTGGGACCAGCACCCCCGTGGTAATGGACGCTCGTGGGCCTGGCAACCTGAGACTCTTGGGACCAGCACCTATGGGACTCAAGACCCCTGGGACATCTCCCAGGATAAGGTCGGTGGGGACACTCAGGGGCACCCATGGGACCGAAGCACCCCACAGACTGAGCACCCCAGGGGACTGGGTGGCAGCACCCCCAGGATACTCTACCACCACCCTCCGTGTCTGCAGCTGCCTGCTAACGGGCAGCCATGTGCCCCCTCCCTGTGGCAGTGCCACGGTGTGTGGGGGGCTAGCAGGGGGGACCTGGGGACTCCGGCGTGTGGGTTTGCCAGCAGCCATGCCTGGAGGACACCTGGCCCGGGGAGATGTGGGGACGGCGCTTTCTCCCACCAAAAATGAGTGGGAAGGGCTGAGCCGGGTAAGGAAGCGCTGGTGAAATGAAACACCCGTGCGAAGGGCAGAGAGGGCAATGGGAGTCGGTGGCCACCAGCCATCAGCTCCCTCTGAATTATTCAATAAGCAGCTCATTTGCTGACCTGACGCATTTCCTTACCTGCTTCCTGCTCCGTCACTACATGCTCTGCCTCACCATCCGTCACTCCAGGCTGCTGGTGGCCCCCGGCATCCCCCCGGTGCAGGCCGGGTCCAGGCTGGAGGGACAGCGTTGTTCCCGCTGGGGCTGGGTCTCCCGTCGGGGCTCGTGGGCTGCTCTGGGGTCACACTGGGAGAGGTGCAAACTGGAGCATCTTTCCTGCTCCCACCACCCACCCTTCTCCACCCAGTCCCAGGTGAACCGGTTCCCATCAGCTCTCGCGGTCTGTCACTCCTACCCAGGGGACAACCCAAACCCACCTTAGCCACTGTGACCATTTTGTGCTTCCCCTGAGCCCGGGAGGACGTAACTGCTTTAAATTTATATGTAAATTCACTCTCCTTCCTCTCCCCCTTTCAGCCTTCCTCTCTCCCCCGTGTTTTTCTGGGTGGTTTTCTCGTGGCTGCCTTCTCCCTGCGGCTTTTTCTCACCTTCTCATCCCTCGCCTCACCTCTGGGAACCCGAATTAGCCACCGGCTGGGGCAGGTCTTGCAGCTCACCCTGCTTCCTGCAGTCACCTCTCTTCCCGCGGAGCCTCGTTTGACCCCCTGTCCCTCAATCCTCGTTACCGTAATACCTGAGACACAGAGCGAGTGTCCTTTTGGCAGTGACCTTGTTACCTGCTCCAGTGCGTTTATCCCACCCTTGCTCCCGGCGTATTAGGGGGTGATTTGCAGCCAACTGCCTGATGTCCCCTAATCCCGGCTGGAGGAGGTGAGCTCCTCCGTTATCTGTCACTGTATCAGCAGCGCTGGCGCTGCCTGGCTCAGCCCCCCTGCGTGTTGCTGCTAATTAAAAACAAACGAGGAGGGGACGGCTGGCAAGTGATGCGCTAGATGGCTGCAGCTGATCCACTCCGTTTAGGAGTTCTGCGAGTTGCTCGAATAAATAAATGTGGAAATTTAATTTTTCTGCCACTCTGGAAGGGAGAGCTCCGGGATATTATTCCTGCTCCTTTCTGAGCATCTTGCTTGCTGGAAAGGGGAAACCTGCCCTCGCTGGGACCCTTCCCAAAGGCTCCCGCGCCCATAACCCATTTGTTTCATCCACGACCACATCTTGGCTCGTGCTGGTTCGTTAGGGAGAAGGTGCCAAATTGGCCCTCTACCGCGCGGTGGCTGACACGAGGGCAGCTGGAGGCAATCACCAGCCGGGGGGGAGCCTTCTCCTCTCCAACACAANGGGGGGGGGGGAATACGTCTCGGAGCCAGCAGCCAGCTGGGAGCCAGGCGGCGGAGGCTGTACTCCGGCCCTCGCTGCGCTGTACGGACAATTCCCATCTCCCTCTTTGTTTTCTCTAATTGCACAGGGAGGCCTCCCGGGCACAGCCTGTTTCTTACCCGGTGCCGGTACAAAGCCCTGTGGAACGGGGCTGGGACGTGCTGACCCGGGAACGGGGAATACGACCTTGGAAGAGGGATCTAACCGGTTTGGGCTACGGCGGGGAGCGATGCTCGGCCCGCTCAGCGAGCCGTGGCCGCGATGGTAACTCTCTTCTCGAGTGCTTAGCCCCGGGGGGGGGGTCGGTGAGCAGAGCGGGGTGGGTCACCCCCACCCCAACTACCCCAGCCGGGAGCATCCCTGACTCCCCCGGGGGTGGATGGAGGCGTTGGGGCAGCACCGCAGACAGCCAGAGCGGGGTCCCTGCTGGGGTCTCAGCAGATTTAACGCTTCTCTTTAAAAGCTGCTTGGGCGGGATATCAGCTTCTCCCGCTGGGCACGGGCGCGAGTCCTCTGCAATCTCATTTTGCAACCGTTTCCTCGCCTGCGGCTGGGTTGTTTCGCGTAGGAGAGGGCTCAGGGCGGCAAGGTGGAATTACGGCATTACAGACAAAGCCTTGATATAATCTTCTCCGCATGAACGGCGTTGCAGGGGGAAGACACGGGGAACGTTCTGCAGAGCGGGCTTCAAATGAGGCAAGCTGCGGTTCAGGATGTACGCTGAATTGCTTCATCACCGCTCCTAATGGCTTAACCAACACAATCCATATTCATAAATCAAAACAGGAGCGCGAGCGACCTCTGTTCAGCTCCGCTGCCGAGCTGTGGCGCATTCAGAAATAAGGGCAGATTATATATTGCAGGCAGCGGCTCCGTATGTATCTGCTGCAGCTGCCACGACTTGGCCTTGGTATTTACTGGGCCCAAGGAGAGATGATACAATCAAATCTGTCTGTCGGCGTCTGAAGGATTAGCTGAGTCAACCAGGAAAAAGCTGAGCTAATTTATCATGCTATTTTCAGTACTGAAATGCGCCCTGGACGTAATTTCACCCTCAATTACAGCTCCCGCAGTTCTACAGAACGTAATTATCAAAAATGTTCTTTTTTTCAATGCATTTAGTGTTTGGATGTGGGCATGGCGGTGGCGTGGTGGCAGCTCTGCGACCAAGGCGAGCTGATGAGGTCTGGGAAGTGGAACCAGCAAAAAGGTAAAAATGAACGTATTTGTTCTTTCTGGCCAAAGAACACGTGGTGCTGGGAGGAGAGCATCATAGATGTGTTGGCAGAAGGACCTGGCGGTCCCTTGCCCACCACGCAGGGCTGTCACCAGCTCTGGGTCAGATCACCTGTGGCTTTTTCTGTCCCCACGAGGACAGAGAATCCACCATTTCCCACCCTGAACCCCAAAAAGCGTCGTTGCAAAGTCCAGCACACGAAGTCTGGCTCTGCCCCTTTGCAGCTGCCTTTTGGGTATCTCCCCCCCCAAGCCAGGCGAGCCTTCCCCTGGGGTACCAGTGCCGGCCCCGAACCCTCTGGTAGCCCTGGCTGGACCCTCCCCAGCATCAAAACCTCCCCAAACTGGTGCCCGCTCCCCTGGGACAGCCTCCCCAGCAGCACGCTGGGGCTTGCAGCCTTCCCCTGGCCGATGCCCGCCGGCATCTGCAGGCAGATGCATTCCAGCCACCCCAATTTAACTCCCTCTGCAAATTTGGGCCGCCGGTGGCGATGCCGTGCAGCGCCCGCTGCGGGCTGGTGCGTTTGGTCTCCGCCGGGGAGACCTTCCAACAAATCACCCATTTTGAGTGTGGGGGGAGAGAAAACCCAACCCCAAACCGAGGTGAACTGCAAGGGATCTGCACCTTTGACAAAAACTACCGCCGTTTCGCCGAAAGTGTAGCCGTTTGCCGGTGATTTTGGCAGCCACGGAGGAAACGGGCGTTGCAGGGATCCCCGGGGGCTGCGGGGCTGGCCCGTTTCCCAGCCCGGTGCGGGTGAAGGCAGCGGCTCGGTGTGACGGAGGGGCCAAAAATAGAAACTTTTACCGCGAGCGGAGAGGAATAATACTTTTCCTGAAGCCGTGCGATAGCCTTGAGGCTGCTAACGTGGGGCGATAAGCTGTTGTTTGCCTGTGCTCCGGAGCGAGCGTGTTTTATCTCTTCCTTGTTCCAGCCCCGGAGAAAAAACCCAGCGATTTTGCTGCCGTGGGACCACCAGGTCTGTATTTTATTATTTTGCTATTCCGGCGGCACCTAGAGACCTGACTTGAATTACGGGTGACGGCCCGGCTGTGCTCTCAGATTAAAAACCAGAAGCAGAAGGCGCGGGGGGAGCTCTGCAGATTTTTTTTTGGGGGGGTGTGGGGTGGGATGAGCAGATCCGATGCCTTAATTAGCGCTGGTTTGTGAGTTTGGGGAGTCGCGGGTGGCGATGCCCAGCCAGGCTGCTCCCCCGGAGCCGCTTCGAGGGGCGAGCGCAGCCCTTTCGTGGCACCGGGAGGAGGAAACGTCGGCGGTGACCGCCGCCGCCTGCGCAAACAAGAGGCCCCGAGGAGGAAACGCCGCGAGCCGGGCTGGGGAAAATCCCAACCTCCTCGTGCAAAAGCCCGCGGCTCGAGGAGAGGATTAAATCCCAGATAAGACTGGGATTCTCCCATCCTTCTGCTGCCCCTAAACTCGTGCTTTCGGGGGAGGCGGTGCCAGCTGGTTCGCGCGGGAGCACGGCGATGACAAGGCGGTGCGGAGTTTGGGGGGTGGGAGAAAACCTCACCGACACCCTCCATAAAAGACTGAAGTTAAACGTTAAGCTAATTAGCTGTTTTATTAGCAAGCAGCTCCGGGTGATAATGTCTGTAACAGTTTAGTGGCCGATTGCCTCTTGCAGCACCGACACTGCTCAGGTTTAGATGATTTTTTCCCCCTCTTTATACAAGTCTTTGCAAATCCCCTCTTTTGCTTTGCATCTGCCCCGAAGCGCGGCTGATAAAACCGCAGACTTTTCCCAGCTCCAGCCCATCTCCGGGAAGCGGGATGGTATAAAACTTGAAAGAAATTACATTGTGCATTCGAGTGAGGATGCTCGAATGCGTTTTCTTTTCCTAATGACGGAGGCAGTGGGAATTGCAGCACCATTAATTTCTCCTTTTGCCTCCTGCGAGTTGTCAGCAGCTCTCCTCCTCGCCTCGTAACTACGGCATCCGATGGGTCGGATGCTCTGCTGCGGCCCCGGCACCTTTTTCTACGAGCTCAGTGCTGAAAAATAACCGGAGCAGCCCGGGAAATGCCGTGGGGCAAAGCCGGGAGCCACGGGAGGTGGGAGGGATGCAGAGTTTGCAGCCAGCTCCGGAGGAGCCGGCCCGACCCCGGCATCCAGGGCTACCGCTTCCTGTGGCGTTTCCTTCTGTTTTGTGCCTTTTGAACCTTTTGGGGTTTCTCGCTGTTGGCGGAGGGCGGAGAGATGGGGCGGCTGCTGGGCTTTAAAGCATTTCCAGCCCGGAGGAAGATCAGCCGTGCTGCTGGCCCTTGGGATGGGAAACCGCCGCTCAGAGGACAATAAAGGTTATTAAATGTCAGGGAGAAATAAAGCCGCCTTTTTTTGCTTTTTTTCTTCCCCCCACCCCCCAGCCCGTCTGGCTGAACTGGTTTGTAGGCGCTTTGTGCCGCAGTTGGAGCAGTGGGAGATGGGGACCGGGGCACTGGAGCGGCTGCCTCGGGGCATCCCATCGACTCTGTGTTTGGGATGGGGGGGGGTTACTCCTCGAGCATTTGGGGGTCCTGGCCACGAGTCAGGGACCTGCGGACCCGGCCTTCCACAAGCGCAGAATGAAATGGGTGTATTCCCTTCGCAGCCTCGCAGGGGGTTGCTTGGGTTTGGGCTGACGCTCTGGGCTGCGGGATGCATCCAGCCGCCTCCGTCGCCGGCTGCTAACGTTTGCCCCGACCCTTTGCCAAACGCAGGGGGGGTCGGTGACGGCGCGGGAGGCGGTGACGCCGGCTCCGCTGGCCTCCGCCACACCTCTCCTCCCGGCCCCGTGCCCTCATGGCTCCGGCAGCGTGAGCAGCAACAGGTCTTTCCAGTCCTGCCCCGGGTGGCATTTCGGCAGGCAGTCCCTTCGGGGCTCCCATCCCGGCTCTCGGGGCGCATCGGCAGCGGGGCGGCACCCGGGGAGAGGGAAAAGCCCCGGGTGCGTCACCGGCTCGCCTTGTTTATCTTTCATTTTGACAGCCGTAGCTTTAATTAATCATCGCGCACCGGTAAACGCTTGCAAAACTGTCCCCGTAACGCCAGGCTGTGTCCGCGCCGGCACCGAGCTCGCCGGGGCACGCAGGGCATCGCCTCCTGCCAGACGCTTCTCGCCCGCTGGAAGGAGCAGCCGCGGGGAGCCAGCGCCCACGGGATGGAGGTAAAAAAGCTAATTGGTGCTGTGGGGCTCCCTGGGGAGCGTGCTGGGGCCGGAGCAGCCCCTCGGGGCTACTGGAGGGTGGGCAGCATGGCTGATCCTGCCTGGAAAAGCCGCTGGAGTCTACTGGGTGCTGGCCTGCGCCTTACATGGCAAGAAGGCGGCGTGGAATGGCAAAAGGTGGCAAATTTGATGTCATTTGGAGATTGGGCATTTTGTCAGACTGTGAGCAGGATGAGCCCTAGGATCAACAGCCAGTGGTCCAAGGGCAACTCCCCTGAGGTCCCAAATCGCGGCATTGCCCCTGCTCCCCCTCGGAGGCTCATCCACGGCACCGCTGCGATGCTTTCCCCTGTATTTTTACCTCTGCCGTGCTGCTGCCGCCGAGCTCTCTTCATTTTAACAGATGGCTGGAGTGACAATTGCTGCCTCAAAAGACTGTATTTATAAATTCCTTGTTGGGCTGTTATCCGGCATGTGATAGAGCTTTACACAAACAGAGAGCCGAGAGTCACTGCTGGCTGTTGTAACTGGAAAGGAAATTCTGTTGCACAAAGCCCTTCGAGAGAGCGTGACGGGTTTTGCCGGGGAAGCAGCTTTGGTGGGTGTGTGCAAAGTGAGTTTTGTTTGCTTAGATTCGGTACACGTTAAGAAATAGTCACCTGGGGGTGACTGGCACCAGCTGGCTCCCATCCCATCCCATCCCATCCCATCCCATCCCATCCCATCCCATCCCGTTGGAAGGAGCATACCGTGTCACGGAGGGCTGCAGGACCACCAGGCGAAGCTGCGTTCCGTGGTTGGAGTTAATTTAGTTGCTTTTCTCCTCTTCTGGGTTGTCGTGCTCATGAATTTGGAAGCTCTTAATGCAAAATAATTAGGGATGGGGCTCCCGAGGGATGAAGTGATTTCCTGTCTGGAAATGCAACGGGTCTTTTGTCCTCCCTGTCACTGCCCGCGCGCTGCTGGGCACCGTGCATGGGTTGGGGAAGGTTGGTGGTGATGCCTGATGTGCTGGGCTGCACATGGAGGTTTGCAGAGGATGCTGGCGATGTTAAAGTTAAATCAGCCAGCCCTCAGGAAAGAAGATAAGGAGAGCAGGGAGGTCTGTGGGGAGGTGACACTGAGGCAGGAGAGGATGGGTGAGGTGGCCTGCTCGGGAATCCACATCTTCATCAGGATTTGGAAATAAATGCAGGAAAATGGCATTCGGTCCCCTGCTAGCGCATCGTGCCCTTAGCATCCGCGTTGCTGGGCCTGAGTCATCTGCACCTTCTTGCCGGTGACCTTCCCTTTGGTGCTGTGGCCACCAGCATCTCCTGAGCATCTCGTCCTGAGCTGCTCGTGTCTGAACACCCTGAGGACCACGGGGCTGCCACGGGCTCCTCTCTCACTGTGTGTGGGGCGGTGACGGAGGACCACGCTCTGCCTGGGTAAGACGGCACGGTTGGAGGTGATAACTGTGACTTGTCACTCTTTTCTAGCAACTGAGCCAGAAAATGGAGAGGGAACATAAATCATGGGAGCTGTGCTGGGCAAGCGCTGCGGGTGTCAGCATGTTTTGGGGAGGCCGGTGGGGACACTGCGGGGTGCCCAGCGTCGCACTGCAGTGCCGGGTTGTCCGCACCACCTTTCCCCGGGAAACCCAGCGGTTTGCACAGGCTGAGGCGTATCCTGCCACGCCGAGGCCCCTTTCTGCCGCTTTGGGAGCCGCCCCGTGATGCTGGCGAGGTCCTCGCCGCCGCCCTGGCCCCGTGACACCGCCGGAGCCGAAAGCTGAGCCGTGGCTCCCTGATGCAACCTTTGCACTCCCGGCAGCCCCGCGTTTGCTCCTCGCCCATCCCGGCTGCCTCGCACAGGCGGGAAGGATTAAAACCACCTTCCTTTCCCTCAGCTCCGCCGCTGCCGGCACTCCCCGGGTGGTTTGCCGTGCTCCTGTGGGCTGGTTTACCGGGAAGGGAGAGGACGAAGAGCGGCGCTGAGGGGAATTATTTAAATTGCAGGCGCAGCAGGAGCTCTTCCCCGGGGCCGTCTCGCCACGCCGCCCGCAATGGTGTGTGCGCAACGCCCGCGGGGGCCCCGGCGGTTGCGGTATTTGGGGTCTGATGGAGCCGAAGGGGGCGCGGGCGCGTTCACAGGGAGAGCAGCCCCGCTCCCGGTGCGGGGAGCGTGTGTCAGCCCGGCCATCTGCGTCTCCCCGGGAAGGCGTTATAAATAGGTTGGGCTGCTTTCTTTTCCCATGGCAGAACTTTTCGGCGCTCTGCAGCTTACAGGGAGGCTGAGGGTAATTATAACACCTTCGTCCTAACTGGCGGACGCCCGCCTCCCTCGCCGAGCTCCTCTCGCGCACGTGCTGCGGCAGATGTTTGCTAACCGAGAGAACCCCGGGGAGGCTTTTTCCTCCCTAAAGAAGTTAGCATCGAGGAGGTGTGTGTCTTTGACAGCCTGTGGCAAGCTCCGCTTTGCTCAGAGGAGAGGTCAGTGGCAGCTGGCGGTGCAGTCGTGTCCCCCTGATGCGGGATGCAGCCCTGAGGTGGCCCTGGGTAGGGCAGAGCATCACCCCAACCGAGCTGCGGTGGGGAGCGTGTGCTCTGGCATCTTCTGCTCGGCGTGAATAATGCCCCAAATTGCTGTGTTTTGGGGCTTGTTTCATAACCTAGATCCCAGCTGTGATTTACTGGGCCAAGCCGGAGGTCAGAGCAGGGCTTGTCCCCTCCAGCTCTTCCATTGTGTCTGGCTAAGACAGAGACAACCCCATGTTTTAAATCACATATACACCCAGCAAAGGAGAAGCTGTTTGGCAGTGCCTGGCTGCGTTCAGCTGCGTTTGGCGGGGTTACCGTCGGTGCAGGGGAGATGGTTTCTCCTGTGCCAGGATTGGTGGTGTGCCATGCATGGGATGCGCCAGTGGGGTGTGAGGCTGGGAGCACAGGTGGATCCTTATCCTTAGATGCTTCCATAAGCGAGGAGAAGGAAGCTCCAGTGCTGTCTGCATCAGGGATTCAACTGGGAATAAGGAAATGAGAGGATTTTCCCAACCGTTGTGCAAATAGGGGCGTTCGGTATGGGAGGGTCCAACTTAATGCCATAAAGCAGATTGGATTAGGAAGGATTTGCAGGGGGCCAGTCTGGAAGAGCGGCTTATTTAGGGTTTTTAGCAGCCGTGTCACAACCCTACGCGGTGTTGCAACATGCTGTTGCGTTGTATGTTCACGCTGGGGTGTTGGGTTGGAAGGGTTTGGTGAGCTGCTGGCAGCTCCTGGGCTGGGCACAGGGGAGATGGTGCGGGGTGACCACGGTGCGGGGTGGCCACGGTGCGGGGTGGCCATGGGAGGGTGATCTGGGCTGTGAGAGGGCATGGGAGGACATGGCTAGATAAGCACCGGGAACCCGGCACCTTCCTTGTCTTGTGAGTCTGAACCAAATCCCTTAGCCCGTGAGACTGTGGAGGGTGAGTATCCTTTGGGGCTTGGACGGTTTTGTACTGTTGTGGGTCCTTTCAATGCAAATTAATTTATCGTTATGCAAGTGACTCTGTGGTGTTGAAGTGCCTTGTTGCCCTCGTCCCCCTCCATGTGGTTTTGCCGTGCTCTGGGGGTCCTGGTGGGCAGCCGCAGACACGTCCAGCCGCAGCAGGGGACCTGCCCCTCTTTTATGGGGCTCAACCCACACCGCGGCATCAGCCTGACCCCGTGGCGTTTGCACGCGAGACCTGGGCTTCGGGGCTTTCATCAGAGCTTTTTATCTCGTTTCTCCCTCCTCTTCCTCTGCCCCCATTCCTTCCAGCGGGATTTTGCATCACATCCTTCTGTCTTCGAAACCCCGGCTCCTTTCCGGAGCTGTCAGCGCCTTCCCCTGTGCCTCGTGCCCAGCCCCGCTCCCCTGGGCGGCTTTTTGCTCAAGGGCGTGAAGCAAAAAATTGCCCAATACTTTAGTAACTTCCACAAAAGAGGTGCTTCCCCTTGTAGCCGCCGAGGAGGCCGGCGTGTCACCCGCTGCTCAGCGCCGATTCCTCCTCTCTGCCTCCCTCCCGGTGCTGGAGAACTGTCCCCGGCAGATGTGAGCTTGGCTCTCTGGCGGCGCCCGCCTACTGCTGGAGTCGTGCCGTGTTGCGATCGGGGAAAGAAAATAGGCCACTTATCGTGTGCGACAGACACAGCCACCCCCGGAGCCTTTGTCTACAAAAAAGGGGAATGGAGTGATGAATACCCGCGTCAATCCGGGGGCAGAGCTGCAGCTGGTGTCCCAGCGCCCCGGCGGGTCCGCGGGTGCCCACGGGCTCCCTGCAAACGCAGCGAGGAGGGAGGTGGGTGCTGGAGGGCGGATGCGGCTGCCAACGTGGGGGGCGGTGGG
>VUYV01000007.1:6932775-6943078 GCA_008711295.1 Anarhynchus alexandrinus | reverse complement strand
TGCATCTTCATTTATATTTGTTTTCTAGAGCTGGAACTCCCTTAATCTTGGCCGTGCCTTGCTCCTAAGCAGCGTGTTGCTTGGGGCAGCCCCTGCAAGGGTCTCCGCTCGGCCGTGCGCAGGATGGGCGGCAGCCCAAGGGCAGGCTGGGCATGGCATGGGGGGGCTGATCGGTGACTCTCGGGTGGGCTGTGCTGTGCCACCCCACACATACACAACCCCTTTGCAAAGTACCCGTGCCGAAACGCTGTCGTCTCCCCACGTCACTTAGTGGGAGCAATTCTGGTCGGGATGGACGCCCACCTGGTAGAGGAATTTCTGCAATTCCTTTACAGGGTCCATGTGAAAGGGGACATCTGGGACTCTTCACATGCCGAGGAGGGCCCAGCTCACAGGGCACCTGCACAAAGTCTTTTGGACGGGACTTTTTTGTCTGTCACACTCATGCAGCGGTGATTACCTGGGCAGGCGGATTTGTCGTCCCCACTAATTGCCTCCCGTTAAGCGTAGAACTGAGAAAATATTCTCAAAAAAGCTCTGGCAGCTCCATTCTCAGATCTGCCACCTTCTTCCAGGCACGCTCCCAAACGCTGTGCACGGGAGAAAAGCAAGTTACAACTGAGGGAGGGAGGCACACGCTGCAAAGCACAGCTGTGCGATGGTCCATCCCGTGCATCCTGGCCTCCTTCCTGTTAAAACACGGCCTGGGATGGTCGGAAACGAGTTGGTGCTGGCAGCGATGTGAGGAGGCAGCTCTGAGCCTAAACTGAGAAGAAAAGGCTCCGGGGAGATCTTATTGCGGCCTTCCAGTCCCTAAAGGGGGCCTACAGGAGAGCTGGGGAAGGACTTTTTACTAGGGCATGGAGTGATAGGACAAGGGGAAATGGCTTCAAACTGGAAGAGGGCAGGTTTAGATTGAACATTAGGAAGAAGTTTTTCACTTTGAGGGTGGTGAGGCACTGGAACAGGTTGCCCAGAGAGGTTGTTGAGGCCCCATCCCTGGAGGTGTTCAAGGCCAGGCTGGAGGTGGCCTTGGGCAACCTGGTCTAGTGGGAAGTGTCCCTGCCTATGGCAGGGGGGTTGGAACTCGATGATCTTCAAGGTCCTTTCCAACCTAAACCATTCTATGACTCTATGAACTGCAGGTGCTGGAGGGGCTGGCGGAGGAGGTCCCCGCTCCATCCCTGCAAAAAAAAAGGGACTTTGCAGCTGCCTGGGGAGCAGGAACGGCCCGGGGAGGGGGCGGATGGATGGATGGATGAAGCGCAGCGTGGTCCCTGCAGCTGGAGGGGCTGGTTGGAGGGGGGGTCACGCTGCCCACGGTGGGGGCTGAGCCGGGATGCAGCTGGCTGGGTCCCCACGGGCACGCTGCCAGTCCCTCCCGCGCCGCAGCCGCTCGGCTGCTCCTGGCCGCCCTACGGCCGATGCTCTCGGCGGCGCGCTGCCTGCAGCGGTGTCCTTGCAGCTCTCCCGGGGGACGCGGGTTTAGGTGCGTGCGGGGCGAGAGCAGGGTTCGGGGCGAGGGAGGGTGGGAGAGCGGGGTGCCAGCGGAGGGAGGGAGGTGACCGCTCGGTGTTCGGTGCATGTGGGTGCACGGGTTTCTGCCACTCTCGGTGATTTTCCTTTCTGTCCCTGCCATCTCGCAGCCCCGGGGATCCCGGGTGACAGGGGCTTTCCCCAGCTCGGGTGATGATGAGCTGTCTGATGCTCAGGGAGGGTGCAGCGTTGTGCCGCCCTCTCTGTCCTCACCCCACTGCACCCCACTGACCCAAAGGGGTCCTGGGGAGGAGGTGCTGGGCGAGCTGCTCCTCCTGCAGCCGAGGGGATATTTCCCCAGCCCCTGAGCTGGGACAGTGCGCTCTGTTTGGTGAACCACTTCGGATTTGTTTTAATTTTGAAGTCCTTTTTGTCAGAGGAGCTGGACGTTGGTCCTTTGGGGTATGCTAGAGCCGAAAGAAATCTGGGTTGGTTTGTTTTTTTTTTGTCTGTGAACCGGGGTCAGTTCCCTTGAAGGCAGCAGGGCTGTGGCGGCGCTGCCATCGTGCTGCCCTGGGGTTGTCACCGCTTTACCCGTGCTGCTGTCCCTGCTCCTGTGCCGCGCCGCTTTGCCCTGCGCTGGCCCCGTGCCCGGCTGCTGCAGCGGGGCCGCTTGTGCCGGGCTCGCTTCTCAGAAGGCATCGCTTGCCATCTCCTGGGGCAGAAACACGCTCGCCCGAGGACAGGAGTGACTCTCTGATGAAGAGGCAGCTTCAGGGCAGCCCCTTCTTTGCCCCTTATTGCTGCACAGCAGCTGCTGCGGTACTGCCTGGGATGTGCACGCTCTGGAACACCAAAATTAATTAATCCAATTGCAGTCCAGAGCCCTGTGTCCACATCCCCATTATGGTTTCTGTTGTGTTTATCATCCCCTTTCCATTCCCAGTTTAACCAAGTCAGTGCATGTTTAACACTGGGATGCTCCACCCTGGAGATGGTCCCATTTCCAGAGGGGGTCAGGCAGACCTGTGGGCAGGGAGGAGGGAAGGGGAGAGGAGGATGCTTCTCCAGGGCTGCCTTGGAAAATCACCAGTGTGTTTGCCAGCCGCTGGCCCATGCTGGCCCAGTTTTGCCCATCAGGCTGCGAGATGTCACATCCCAAATGTGGCATATGGAGCTTGGGCTGAAATTGTCTCTTTTCTGGGCTAAAGGATGAAAAACCCACTTGCACGGTGCAGAAAGCACACGAGCACTGTGTGGCTTTGCTTATTCACGTGGCTGATGGAGAGCAGCTCTGTCTGCCCAGTGCGTCCCTGTCCTGTCCCTCCCCGCTGCTGGTGGGCATCCTGGGGACAGCATAGGTGGTGGCCTGTGGTCTCCTTGCCCAAGGTCCCTCATGGTGGTTCCACGGGGCCCTATCCTCACTCTTGTCCTCCCCTTGTCTTTCAGATGTCCCGCAGTAATCCGTCCCCCCACGGAAGGGCCAGCCTGCCTTAGCCAGCCCGTCCTCCCAGGCATCCTGCCAGCAATGGCCTCGACGCCCCAGTGAGGGGTGACAGGACGAGGAGCGAGTGCCCCCAACACCGCCAAATCCCCCGGCAGAGCCATGGAAGCCCCTCTGGACGTGCCTGTAGGGAACCTCATCGACTTCGATTCCGAAACACCCTCCTGCATCCCCTCGGAGCCCTCTCCTCCCGCTGCCCCCAGCGGCAATGGGCACCTGGGGGATGCGGAGGAGGTGGCCGGGGAGGAGAGCGATGCCACCGAGTCGGCGGACAGTGAGAATGACATGGGTGACTCTCCCAGGCACTGGGGTGGATACCGCCGGTCCTCCTCCAACGAGTCCTTCTCCTCCAGCCAGAGCACCGAGTCGGCCCGGGACGAGGCGACGGCCGAGCGCCGGGAGTTCATGCGGCACTACGTGGAGAAGATCTTCACCGGGGGGTGAGCGAGCGGGGCCGGCCAGCGCCGCTGAGCCTGCTGCCAGGGGACATCCCGCGGGATGGGATCTGGCTGCTTTCCCACTCCGGGAGCATCGGTTTGTGTCCTTCCCCGTGCTTGGCTAACACAGCTTGTTGCTCCCTGCCATAATGCGGCATTGGAGCTAAGGGAGGGACACGGGCTCTGACTTTCACCCCTCTCTCGGGCACGTTTCAGCTCATCCTTCACCCCCAACCTCCCTCCCCTCTTCTTTCTCCCCTTTCCCATGCTGGCGTCTTGCCGTGGCGGGGTTCTCCAGCTCCTCTCCCCCCTGTTGAGCATCTCTGCTGCTGCTTGTACAAATGTCAGCAGCTCGTGTGTGCCCCGGGGCCCCACAGCAGCCCCGGGCATCCCCCCCAGCCCTGCATCCCTCCCAGCTCCCGTCGCTGCGGTCTCCGTAACGCTGCGGCTCGGCACGTCACGCAGGATTGAGCAAAGCGAGCGTGACGAGCAGCAACAGGGGTTGTTTTTGCTCCGGGGCAGAGTGCCTGTCTCTGGAACTCAGCTTCTGCTCCGGCTGTCCTTGGCTCTTCCCTTCTCCCTCTGCCTCTGGTTTCCCCCCTGCCAGGGAGGAACAAAAGAGCAGCGTAAGCCGAGGGATGACAAAATGGATGCTCCCCTTCCCCTTCCCCTCTTCCTCTGCCTTCCTCCCGGCGGCACGGCACCGGGATGCTGCCGCCAAGAGGGGTGGCATGGGGGAGCTGAGCCACGCATGGGGGAGCTGAGCCACCCACGGGGGGATGCCGGCCACGTCCTCGACTTTAATGGTCTTTTTTTTTCCCCTTTTTCCCCATTTCAGAGAGGATTTGGACCAAGAAGAGAAGGCCAGGTTCGGGGAGCTCTGCAGCGGCGAGAACGGGAAGGGCAGGGAATGGTTCGCGAGATACGTGAGCGCCCAGGTAAGGGGAGAGATGGGCGAAGAAGCAGCGATCCTGTGTCAGGGCTTTGGGGCAGCCTGGGCGGGAGGCTCGGGCCAGGGGAATTCAGCCATGGCCCAAAGCAACAGTTTTGGAGGGCAGAAACTTGGGGAAAGGGAGGAACTTCAGTCCAGTGAGACACAGAAGTGAATAAATGCATCTTGAGGCAGTTAAATACCCGCTGGCTGCAATGTGGGGGAGAAGTCATAGAATCATAGAATTGTTTAGGTTGGAAAGGACCTTGAAGATCATCGAGTTCCAACCCCCCTGCCATAGTCTGTTTTATTTAAAATCAAATCCCATCAGTGCTCAGAAACGTCCTATTTCTGAGAAAAACAGTTCAGAGAGGCAAACTGCTGTCTCTGAGAGGGAGGCCCGACCGCCTGTGCTCTCTGCCCACCTCCCAGCGGTTGGGGGGTCCCGGGGGGATGCTGAGGATGCCCTCGCCGCTTGCGGCAGGCAGCTGCCCCGCAGGGCTGTGCTAATCCCCGGGCTCTGTGCCTGCAGCGCTGCAACTCCAAGTGCGTCTCGGAGCAGACCTTCTACCGCCTGATGCAGTCGTTCGCCCTCGTGCTGTTCGAGTAAGTCGGGGGGGGTATGGGGGGGTGTTGGGGCTTCGTTGCAACCGCTAAAAGCCCCTGAGATCAGAGCCACGGGCTCGAGGAGGGGCAGCAGCCATGAGGCTGCTTGAGTTGCCATCACTGGGTGTCTTCACTGAATCCTCCCCCCCATCAGGTGTCACCAGATGGATGACTTCAGCCCTGCCAAGAACCTTATGACCATGTGTTTCACCTACTACTACATGGGTAAGAGGTGTCGGCACCCTCGGGCTTTGCTTGTGCCGGAGACAGGTGGTGAAGTGTGCCCTGTGCATGAGAAGGGTCATGGAGGGCTACCCAAGCTTGGCTTGCTCTGGCTGACTCTGATATCGAGCAGAAAAGAGCCTCCATGGCCCAGAAGCTGTGCAAACCTGATGGAGACCCTCACTGGCGTGGCAGCTCATGCTGATGCTGGTTTGCCATTGCTTCTAGCCAGTCATCCCAAGATATACCCCAACCCTGGGCATGTGAAGTGAAACCCCCAGCCCAGAAGCACCTTGGCTCGATGCTTGGTGTGTGGTTGTCACTCCTCCACCAAGGGCTGGATTTTCTATCCAAAATGAGGGGAGGATAAAGACCTCCAGGAATTGGGATGGGATGGGATGGGATGGGATGGGTTGGGATGGTATGGGATGGGATGGGGTCTGGGCCGTTTCTGTCTGGCTCCTGGTGTCTGCAATGCATCTTGTAGCTGGGAACAGGTCCCCAAGAGCTGACAGCACCCAGGACCATGGGACCAACTGAGCTCCTGCCACTTTGCCTGCAGGCAAGACCCACGCGCTGCCCTTGGAAGCCAAGGAGAAGCCCATGGGCAGCATTGACTCGTACCTGAAGTCGGCCAACAGCTGGCTGGCAGAGAAGAAGGACATCGCAGAGCGACTGCTGAAAAACACATCGGCCAAGACAGAGAACGTCAAGGGCTTCTTCGGAGGCCTGGAGACCAAACTGAAGGGTCCTACCACCAAAAAGAGCGAGTGGGTACCACTCTGTTGGGTGGGCAGGGTGGGCTGAGGTATGCAGTCATAAGGTGAACAAGCCAGAAACCTCCTGGGTGTAGGGCCACCATGAGCCAGGGGTTATCACGGCCATGGGAAGAAAGTCTCTAGCCTGGTCCCATGTTTCCTACTTTGGTCATGGAGCATCTCGTGGTCTGAGAGTCCTGTGTCCCTCGGGCATGGAGATACATGGTTCCAGAAGACAGTGCTGCTGCCTTTTGGTCTTCTGCATTATCTCTGTGCTAGGTCTGACTGGGATGGACATCACAGTCTCTTGGCCACCTTTCTGGCCCTGGGGACAGTCGCATGGGAACAGGGGGGTCTTTCAAATGAAGGTGCTCCCCTTGCCAAGGGGAATAGGGTTTTGCTGCATAGGCTGTCAGGAGGACAGGCTTCTCGGGAGCTGACACTGATTTCTGTGCCACAGCGAAGGTGAGGACAAACCAAAGGAGAAGCTGAAGAAGACGGGTGAGTAGAGCCAGCATTGCTGAAGTAGACACGGTCAAGGCATCCCTGGGGAAGAAGCAAGGGTTGGAAGTGCTACATGACGGCTGGCATCGCCAGAGCTGTGGGGTGGGGAGAAGGGCAGGAAGGACCAATGCTGTCTCCTCTGAGCTCCTAGAGAAGTGCTCCAGAGGAGCCTTCACAGCTCCTTGCTTTGGAGCAATCACAGCTCTTGTCCCGCAAGGACATCTTGTGGCATCTTGTCCTCAGTGGCATAGGTTGCAGTGGTTTGGGCATCTGCTGCCTCTGAGCTTTCGTGCTGCTCCAGTCTCCCCCCCAGTAGCTGTGTGGCTACCAAACCCGTGGTCCAGTCCCTTGAGTATCCTCCTGGGACATCCATACCTTGATCAGAGCTAATATTTGCCTGCAAAGGGCAGCCAAGGCTCCTCTTGCTGAGGATGTGTTGGGGATGAGTATTTGGTTTGCAAACCTTGCCATCACGGCTGCTTGGATGCCAAGCTGGCGGGGGGGGGTGGCCCAAAATGTGTGTGCGCTGGTGGGAAGGTGGGAGTCATTTGCCATGTAACCATGTGTCCCCACAGTTTCCGTGCAGAGCCCAGAGGAGGAGAAGAAAGGAGAGAAGATCTACCTGTACATGCACCTCAAGCAGCAGCCGATCTGGTAAAGCCTGACCGGGGCGAGCTGGCTCCTACCCGGCATTGGCCTCCCCGGAGAGGGAATTTGTCCTCCTCGCCCACGCATTCCCTGAACATCCATGAATGCTTTTAAGCTGCTACTGCCCCTAAAAGAGGTGGCCATGGCTTTTGCACACCCTTTGTGCCAGTAAGAGTGTGTTTGCAGCCACACAAGGAGCTGGCCCAAAAATGGACCAAATCTGCCAGACTTGCATCATCTCCTGGCCCCTGGGAAGTGGGTGAACTTGGCCCTGGGAGGACACAGGGGCAGGCTGGGGGACATGGGGGGTGGCCGTCCCCAACGTCTCCCTCCCTCCTTGCAGGCACAACCTGCGGTTTTGGAACGCCGCCTTCTTCGACGCTGTGCACTGCGAACGCAGGAAGCGGTCCCCCACCACCAGGTAGGACATGTCCCCGTGGGAAAAGGAGGCGCTGTGTCCTCTCCAGCCCCCCAGCTCCTGATGGCCCTAAGCATTACTGACCATGGGGAAACACTCTGCTTTCCGCCCCTGATTGCAAAGCTGCTGGGGCCACTGGGCTGTGGGGCAGGCAGGTGAGATCTGCATCCTCTTAAGGATGCTCGTTTTACATCATTTTTGCAAAAACAAAGCCCTGGAAGAGCACCCAGCAAACCCAGCCAGGGTTCAGGCTGTTGGTGCTTCGTTTGCAAACAGATCTGGGAAAAGATGGTCGGTGCAGCCCTTTGGGGAGGTACAGCGGACGGGGAGGGGATGCCCTGGGTCCCGGCTTCAGCGCTGCATGGGGGACTCACCCTGGGCAGACAGCAAGGACAAGAACTGGGGACATCTTGCGGTTGGCAGCATGGTTGGCCCCAAGACCTGGGAGGATTGGGATAAGCCCTGCAAAGGGAAAGGGGCTGCTTGTTTTGGAGGGTGGCTGTGTGCAGGGAGCATCTGGGTGCCCGGGCGTGGGGATCCCACGGGGTGCAAGGGTGGGCGAGATGCTCGCCGGGCTCATGCCCATCTCTTGCTCCACCATGGACCTGCCGTGAGGGCTTCAGCAATTCACTCCTCTCTCGACCGCAGTTTCACCCCTCCGAAGCCGCACCGTCCTGCTGTGCGTCTGTGCAGTGCTTTGAGGATTTGAGCTCCCGGGGTGGGAGTCGTTGAGCTCGAAAGCATTTGAACAGCCCCTTTCTGAGCAGTGAAGGCATTTCTGGATGCAGGCAGCCCTCCTGCATCCTCCCCAAAACCTGGGCTGAGCCACGGCAGCGCTGGCTCACGCCATGGGATGCTCTGCCATCCTCAGCGCACCGATCAATCTCTGCTTTCCCCTTTATTGCTTTTCTTTTCTTCCAAGCAAGCCACTGAAAGAACCTATTGAACAGTAATGTAACCATAACTGCATTTGCTTTGATTAAGCCCCAAATTAGCAGCAGCAAATGTCTCACAGGGACATACGCCACCGGCAGCTGCTCTCTGCTCCGAGTGCCTTTCTCAATTAATCTGATGGCTGAGTCTGCCTCTGCTGCAGAAACAAGCCCGACTAATGAACGAGCTTTGGGAGCTGCAGCCTGGAGTACTGCGAGTATCTCAGGGGGGTTGGAAGGTGGTGGTGACCCCCCCTCAGTACTCTGGACAGGATAACTGGGTGAACTGGAATGTTGCTTGCTGGACTGAGGATTAAAATCCCTGGCAGGAGGAGATGGTCGGCAAGGGCTGGCATCCCACGGGCTGGGTTTGAAACACCAGGGATGGTGCTTGACCATGGCAGGCGTCTGCAGGGTCCACGGTGACTGGTTTGTGGTGGTGCCCATCTCTGTGGGTTGGCCAGGGCATTGCTGGGGTGGCCGGGCTGTCTCCTCCCGGGGCTGCAGCGAGAGCTGGGGAGGTTTTCTCTCCTCTCGGTGGGGAGGGCAGGGGATGGGGGGAAGGAACCAGAACTAAACTCCTCTTTTTCTCTCTCTTTCCTCTCTCTGCCTCTAACAACCTTCTTCCGTCTCTTCTTCTCTCCTTTCCCCTCCATCCCTCTATCTTGCATGATCTTTCACGCACCACTTTTGTCGGCCCCGTTTCTGCTGCCGCTCCAGAGGGAACGCTGGGGAGGAAGAGGAGAAGAGGTGTGTCTGTCCCCGTACTTCGGTGCATTAGTGTCCAGAGCCCGACGCTCACTTCAGGTCCAAATCCTGCCCTGGGGAGGGGGGTAACGCATTTCAGGGGGGCTCTGAAAGGCCCTTTCTCCATCTGGGAGGAAGAGCCGCTGGAGGTCCGACTTCATGGGCATCACCCTCTCAAAAGGGCCAGAAAGGTTGAGATCGGTTCCTCTTTCATACGGCTTTTTAAAAAGAAACCTGGCCGGTTTCAAGCTGTGATATTTCACTGTGGGAAGCAGATGCCCAGCTGCGGGGGAAGCTGAGGGCTTGTGCCGGGAATGGTTCCCCGGGCAGGGTTTGGACATGAACTGAGTCTCTCTGTGGAGAAAGCATCCCCCTCTCCTGCCCTTCCTGCTTGCTCCTGGCTTCTGCTGCCATGTAGAGGTGCTGAGGATCCTTTGCCAGCTGGAAAAGCTGGTCCCTCTTTTTTTTTTATTTTTTTTTTTATTATTTTTAATGCACTTCTGTGCTGCCATTCCTAGATTAAAAGAAAAACGCAAACGGGGGCTGCATGTTGCAATCGATCACGAGCGTGTCCTCCGGGTTGCAAAGCCCAAAAGCAGCCGCATCCATCCGCGCTCCGAGCTGGGACTGGGGAGCAGGGAGAGTCATTGCGCTCTTGCTGGAGCCGGGGATATTCGATCTTGGAGCAAATCACTCCAAGTGATGGCGTTGGTAAGAGGATGAGGGTTCTTTGAAGCTTGGCAGTAAATCTTCCACGTGGCTAAGGCACACGCCAGCAAACGGGTAACTCAAATATTGCTCAGGTAGAGCATCGCTCAGGTTTAGCATCGCTCAGGTTTAGCTGTGCGGGGTGAAACGCTGCTGCTGAAAGACGAACGACGCTGAGTGATTGAAGCCAATCTCACCGGCACGGTTGAGGCTTTCCTGGGTACGCCAAAATAGGGGCAAGGTGTTAGCACAGCCCGTGGGGCTGCGCCTGCCCTGCTGTGCCGGTATAAAGATCAAAGGGTTTGAGTAGAGCCACATGTGGGCTTTCCCCCTTCTCAGGCGTGTTACTCCCCAATAACAAGCCAGAAGCACGGCGAATTTTTCTCGGGCGCTTTGATAATATTTTTTTTTT
>VUYV01000007.1:6908174-6926220 GCA_008711295.1 Anarhynchus alexandrinus | reverse complement strand
TTTTTTTTTATTTTTTTTTTTATTATTTTTAATGCACTTCTGTGCTGCCATTCCTAGATTAAAAGAAAAACGCAAACGGGGGCTGCATGTTGCAATCGATCACGAGCGTGTCCTCCGGGTTGCAAAGCCCAAAAGCAGCCGCATCCATCCGCGCTCCGAGCTGGGACTGGGGAGCAGGGAGAGTCATTGCGCTCTTGCTGGAGCCGGGGATATTCGATCTTGGAGCAAATCACTCCAAGTGATGGCGTTGGTAAGAGGATGAGGGTTCTTTGAAGCTTGGCAGTAAATCTTCCACGTGGCTAAGGCACACGCCAGCAAACGGGTAACTCAAATATTGCTCAGGTAGAGCATCGCTCAGGTTTAGCATCGCTCAGGTTTAGCTGTGCGGGGTGAAACGCTGCTGCTGAAAGACGAACGACGCTGAGTGATTGAAGCCAATCTCACCGGCACGGTTGAGGCTTTCCTGGGTACGCCAAAATAGGGGCAAGGTGTTAGCACAGCCCGTGGGGCTGCGCCTGCCCTGCTGTGCCGGTATAAAGATCAAAGGGTTTGAGTAGAGCCACATGTGGGCTTTCCCCCTTCTCAGGCGTGTTACTCCCCAATAACAAGCCAGAAGCACGGCGAATTTTTCTCGGGCGCTTTGATAATATTTTTTTTTTCTCCCCTTCCTCCCTCAAAAACATAAAAAGACAGGAAAAAAAAATAGTTACAAACATGCCTCTTCTGTAAGTGGGCCAGTGAGATCTGTGAAGCTTTGCTTCCAGATTTCAAAGCTCCTTAATTTGATTCTTTTCCTTTCTTTTCAGCCTCCAGATTTGGATGTGGTTTTTATTTGCTATCGTAAGCTTTATCTGGGAGAAATTACACCTTCTTTTTGTTTGGTGTTTTTTTTTTTTAAAAAATCTCTTTAAACGTATCGTATAAGTTNCTTTTCAGCCTCCAGATTTGGATGTGGTTTTTATTTGCTATCGTAAGCTTTATCTGGGAGAAATTACACCTTCTTTTTGTTTGGTGTTTTTTTTTTTAAAAAATCTCTTTAAACGTATCGTATAAGTTTCCAGAGCTCTATAGCTATAAGCAGCACATCCCTGGAGACCGAAGGCTCAGCTCAGCAGCTTTCGCACGCCAGGGCTGGGCTGAATTGAGCGAGGACAGGGTCCCCTCCGTGGGCTCAGCCTGACTGAGCACTCATCCTTTTCCAGTTTCAGCGTCACAAACGCTCTCTGGGGCTGCGCTAACCTCACTGGATTTACTGTGAGACACCCTCCTTCCCCGCCGCCGTTTCCACCCGACACAGCTCCTCCCGTCCCGCTTGGCGCGCCGGCGAGCCAGCGCGAGCTGCAAGCGTGCGGTCCGCTCCTGGTGCTCTCCTCTTCCTTCTCCTCCATAGAGCTATTTTGGTGTCTACCTATCCTTGTTTTTCCTCGCTTTTCCTCCTCTTATCCTTGGCTGTAACCTCACCTGAGTTCTGGGGAGGGGGCTGGCTTCACCCTGGAGCTGTAGTTTCCCCGGCGTGCATGCACTGAGTCCACCCCGCCACCACCTGAGCGTTGCACCACCACAGTGACATTTCTGTGACACGGGCTTTATTCCCAAGTGGGACACCTGGATGGGGACTCCTGCCACCGCCTCGGGTTGGTTGCAAATATCTCAAGCTTAAAAAAAACCCTTCCTTTAAGGCAACGCTGCAGTTGCATTTGCGAGGGAGCTGGAGTGGAGCTGGAGCATCCTCCGGGCAGCACTGGGATTTGGGACTTCATCCCCTGAGTGGGGCCATGGGGAGGGGTGCAGGAGCCCCCCGAACTGTCGGAGTGGGGGATAGCAGCTTGTGTGGTGCTCGGGGAGTTGGAGCCCTGCTGCAGATGGGGGAGAGGTGTCCGGTACCCTCCTGGTACCCCTCTCCTCCAGGTTGGGGGGCTTCAGTGGTGCTCTGCTGGGACGGCCATCCCCAAGAGCTGCAAACCCCCCTGCTTCCTCGCTCGTCCCCCTTGCCGAAGCAATGGCACCGAAGGTGAGAGACGCAAGCTCTGTGCTGGAGAGGCCGATGCTAGTTCCTAGCTCTTAATCAGGGCCTTCAGGAGAAAGCCAAGGTTGAAGACGACCTTTTTCCTGGGGCATCTCTTGCTTTGCCCCAGGGCGAGAGATGGATGCAGGAGTCCAAGCTCCTCCAGCGCCGCAGGAGCGCTGGCAGCTGAGGGGCTCTCGGTGCCCTGCTGTCCTCCGGCAGCGTGGCCTGGGGAGTGGGGTGGGGATGTGGGTCCCGGGGTGACGGCGGTGCCAGACGGAGTTGTGCCTTGCAGGGAGAAGTGGTGCCACATGACGCAGGAGGAGCGTGATGACAGCCTCCGCTTCAACGAGAACATCACCTTCGGGCAGCTGGGGTGAGCAGGGCGCGGGGACCGTCCCTCCTGCAGCCGGGCTCTGCGGTGTGTCCTCGCCAGCTGTGGGTGGGACACCTGACAGATGTTCCCCCACTGGGGACGGCCCTTATGGTGCAAGCGGATGCTTGGTGCTTCTCCCTGGGACCTGCTCCTGCCCCTTACGTTGCAAATCCGGGTACCGCAGAGACCTGGCATGCTCTCCCACAGCCCAGCATCATCCTAATGCCCGGATACAAGGGGCTGCAGGGAGGAAGAGGAAGGTGGGGGGAAGAAAGAGCAACCTGTCCCTTCCCTCACCGAGAGCATCTCTGTCCTTCCTCAGCACCTTCATCCACAACATGCTGGCATTCGGCCTGAACAAGAAGCTCTGCAGTGACTTCTTGAAGAAGCAGGCAACCATCGGCAATTTGGATGAAGGTAGGGGCCAGCCCAGGGGATGTGCACCCCCTGCGGGGGGGTCCTGGAGGGATGGAGCCCACCTGCCTGGCCGGGATGCTTCCACACCCTCCCACCACCCTTTTCTCTCTCCTCTGCAGAGCAATACAAGCTGCTCAGCGACCACATCGAGCAGATGGCCACCGAATAGCCACCTGGCCGGCACGCTGTGGCGGAGACGGAGGCCGGAGCGGGTGGGAAAGGGAGAGGAACCCACCTCCGGGGCTACCTGAAACTGAAGCTGGGCTACTTAAAAAAAAAACCACACACACACACACACAAGCTGCAATAAAACCTGCATGATCATCCACCAATCTTTAGAGCTGCACCAGGGCAGCCAGTAGAAATAGGAGCCAAANCCCCCCCCCCCCCCGCCAGACCCTCCTGCATTTTTTTTCAGAGTAGACAGTCCCAAAAGTGTATTTTGTCAGTTAAAAAACAACAACAAAAAAAAAAAAAGGAGAAAAGCAAAAAGACAGTGACCGCTGCAGCCCCCAGGTGTGTTTGTGAGACCTGGATCGCTGTCTCTCCAGCCCCACCGTGAGACGCTGCCTGTGGTCTTCGGTGCTCCATAGCACAACGGCGGTGGGCGCAGAGCTGCCAAATGCGTTTGCTGCTCAGTGCCTTTCTGAGGCTGCTGTGGACGGTGGTAAATCCGGAGGAATCCAAGGCTGTGAGCCTCCCGCTGTCTTTTCCTGCCAGCATCCACTGGGAGAGCACAACGGAGGCTGGAGCTGGACCAGGGATGCGGGAGGTGATGGCAGGGACCTTATCCATCCGCTGAGGGAAGCCACTGCTGGGGGAGAGCAGCTGGCTCTGCTTCCAGTTTGACCCATCTCCCTCCATAGTGAGGCACTGGGCATTCGCAGCGTGTGGGTTTGTCCTGGAAACACAGCAGCCGGCCTTTGAGGATGGAGATGGGATGCGGCAGCCGACAGGAGGCTCTGGGTCAGTCTGGTTGTGTTGTGCATCCAGGGATGTCACCACTGGCTGGGGACATGGGCAGCGCTGGGGCTTGCTGGGAGCAGAGATGGGGCTGGAAAAGCGCTGCTGCCTTCCTTGGTGTCGGGCTCCTTGGGAGCTGGAGGGAAATCCTTCGCTTGGGAAACCTTCCCTGCGCCGCCCGTGTGGTTTTGTATCTCTGGGCAGAGAGAAAACACAGTTTGCTCCGTATCATTAGCCTGGATCCGCAGGAAAAAAGCCATGGCGGGGAGAGGAGGCAGAGGAGCACCACGTGAAAGGGAGCAAGGCAGCAGAGGGGCAGATTCCCCCTGCGCCCATTCCCTGCTGCATCGTCAGCGTCGTGGCTTTTCCTGAAGCCTCCCGGCTTCCCACGGCAGCTGTGGTATTAGATTAATCGCCCTCCTTCCCCCCGGGCTGCGCCTCGCTGCCCTCTCCTTCCCCAGCCCCTCCGCTCCAGCTGGTCATCAATCAACCCTGAAATAGCCCCGTCTTAAGTACATCTCCTATTCTGCTCGAGTGATGGCAGCGACCCCCTGTGCGGTGTATCTGTTTTTTCCCCCGCGGACCTTGGCACGGTGTTGGCAGAGAGTTTGGGGACACGGGGACATCGCTGCTCCCCTCTGCAGGGCGCATCCCCGCTCTGATGGGACCCGGTCAGCTCTGCCCATGGGGACAGAAAACCCCAACCCCGCTCAGCCAAGGGTCCAGCACTCAGTCTTACCCCAAAAACATTGTCCTGAAACATAAGTCCAGGTTTCAAGGGGCCATCGGTCCCTTTTTTCCCATACCGTCAGCTGTATCCCATAAGATAAATAGCATAACAGGGTTCGTTTGGTTTCTTTTTTTTCCATGTGGCTCTTAGTTTCTGGTGTCATTTCTTCGCACCAAAAATGATGCTTTTACCTAAACTGGGCTTCTCTTGCTGCTGGGGCTGGGACTCTGCTCCATGCTGGGTTTCGTAGGAAGGATGGATCCTGCACTGGCTTTCCCTTGGCCATTTTCAAACCTGGGCAGAGTTACAGGAGAAAGGGTTTTGTCGGGGCGAGGGGCTGCCGGAGGGGACTAACGTGCACAAAGAGCACGTTAGTCCCCTCCGGCAGCCCCTCGCCCCAAGACTTGATGGAAAGGATGTGCTGGAGCATAAGCATCAGGCAGCTCAGCACCAAGCCCCGCATCCTGGAGCATCCCATCCCCGTGGCATCCCCGGCTCTCTCTCCATTCAGGTCTTTCCAGAATCCTGCTTTGTTTCTTTATTGTTGGTTGGTTTTTTTTTTTCCCAACATGAAAAAAAGTTTAGCGGTGAAATATATATTATTTGCATGTGTATTTTTCTAAAAAAAAAAAAATTAAAATAAAATAAAAAATATCCATAAAACCTTCCCGGTTGGGACTGTGTGAAGGATGGGGTGAGAGAGAGAGAGATTGGAATAAATTGTCTTAAAAATGACTTTCTCGCTCAGCCGTCGTCGTGTGTTTTAATCAGATGGATCTTCTCGCCGCTGCCTGCTCGGCCTCGATGGTCCCTGGTGCCTTCCCCAGCTCAGCTCCCCTTTTGATGACCTACTTTTTTAATAGGGAAAAATTGATGCACCTTTTAAAGAAGCGTTAGACGTTTGCCCCGCAGCCAGCTAGGCACACGAAGGAGATGTAATTTTTATTTTCTTTTCCCTTGTGCCCTCAATCTCTGCCAGTCACCGCTGATCCGACAGCGGAGCTGGGATCCTGCTCTGGCCTCAGGACATTTGATTTCAGTGTATTTAAAAATCAATTACTCAGTATTATCTTATTAAAAGAAAAAAAAAAAAAAGATGTTCCCTTAGACTAATGGGCTGTGAGTGTCATTCTCTACCCAGGCTTCGGAGATCACGTCCCCTCAGGTCTCCGTATGGCCAAGCTGAGCCTGTTCCCTGCCCTGCAGGGCTGGTTTCTCTCTCGATAGTCCAAGGGCAGGGTTTCACGGCCGCGTTTCCCTTCAGAAGGAGCTGCCCTGCTCCTTCTTTATTTTTTTTTTTAACTACCCTCCTTGGAGCACTCCGCAGATCCACCATTACAGGAGGGAAACCCATCAGCCCCGCAGCCCGTGCCTGGATGTCTTCCCTGGGGTTCTACACGGGTGCAGGCTGAGCAGCTACAGAAAACCAGAAGCCACGTACCCTGGGAGTGCTTTTGTTCCCTCCGTCCGATGAATTACTTACTGCCTGGCTGTGCCTGATAAGCTTGTGTGTATAAGAAAGGAGGTGCTTATTCCTCAGGTATTTGCTCAGCGCCGGGTGCCCCTTGCGCTGGGTGCACCCCCAGCATCTCCCGGCCACTGATTTTGGTGGCTGGGGGCAGCCTGCACTTGCAGGATGGCATAGAGAGGCTATAGGGGCAGCACGCACAGCAAGAAGGAGTGAGATTCACTTAATCCCAAGATAGGAAATTTGGCATCCTTGTCCTGCTCATTAGGTGGTGGTCGTTGAGCCCGTTTAGCTTTTAACGCATGAGAAATGTGGTGCATCAAACAAGGCGAGGGGCAGCTGAGGGGTGGCACCCTACACAGGAGGGTCTTTGCTCGAGCTAAAAACCACCCTCATTTTAAACCCCCGAAGGTGAGTTGGACCAGCTGTGATTTGGGTAACCGCAGCCTCTCAGCTCCTGGAGGAGCCTCTGGCAAAGGTAGGAGCAGCACCGGGGGAGGAAGGTGCTGTACATCATGGGCACGTTTCCCCATACCTCCCTCCCTGCGGGGTATTAATTACACCCTCCACACAACAGCTTTAGGAAAGCTGATAGGGTTCGTGGCTGATGCCAGCCATCCATTAAACGCAGGGGTTGGCGGTGGTCTGGTGGCTGCTCCGTCTCTGATCCTTCAGGCTTGAGTGCAGCAGGCGGCTCTCAGCCCCCCCTCCCTCCCTCCAGGGATAAAAAGGACGTTTGCTTGCCGGGCTCTGGGGGTTTTACTGCATCTCTGTTAAAGCCGTTAAAAATCTTTCCATTGTAGTAGTGTCTGGGAGTGATAAGTATTCATAACAGAGGGGATTCAAGATGGGTTTGGTTGTAAAAACACCTCTAAGCTGGCTGGATTTATGGCTGTTAAATCATCCCTTTTCTCATCTGTCACAGCTTTTTCAGATGTTCATCACTGAACAACAGCGAAGTCGGGGCCATAATTTGTGCCGCAGTGTGCGGAGCAAGAGGGAGGGGAGTCCTCTCCATCAGTAACTACCTCGTGATTTATGGGGACCGTCTCTTAGGCTCTTTTTTTGTTGGGTTTTTTTTTTTTTCTCGAGCAGGAGAGGCTTTGACTCTCGTTAGCTGCTCTCGTCCGCACGCTGCTGCCAGCTTGCTCGGCCAGCCGGAGCCAGGCAAGGGCTGGCGGATTTAGAGCGGTGCTGGAAAGTTTGACAGCGGTGTTTGGGGAATTCGGGGCTGGCCCTCGCCCGCAGTGGGCTCTGCAATGCGGGGCTGCGCCTCTCGCCGTGCTTGGGCTCCGCTTTGGGACTGCAGCTCCCCTCGCCGTGCTCGGGCTCCACTTTGGGACTGCAGCTCCCCGTCCTCCCCTTGCTTTGGGGTGAAACGTGGGGAAATCCCACCGATGCCCACCACAGCAGCCTGCGAAGAGCCGGGATTTCGGGAGGTAGCAAGGTCACCTCGTCTTGCAACAGCAGTGTAAAACTTCATCAGTGCTTCGTGCGGCAGCACTGCTGGAGATGCCCGCTGCAGTGCTGCTGGAGATGCCCGCTGCATCACTGCCAGAGCTGCCCGCTCTCCCTTTCCATTGCTTCTCAAAATAGATCACGGAAAATCTTTTGGGGGTAAAGCCTCCAGCTTCGTCCCGCTGCTGGCAATCCTCACTCAGCCATGGGGTGTCCAGGATGTGACCAAAGCAGCCAAGCGCCGGGTGCCGCTGCAGCGGGGCCAGCATCCCGCAGGGGTGCCGGGCAGCTAGCGCAACGCCAGCCTGGTACCCACAAAGCAGGGACCCCAAAACATCTGGCAGAGGTTGGTTTGCCCCCCGCCCCCCCGTTTTTTGCCAGGTGCGCCGGTAATCGGTTTCGTAGCCCCATCAAGTGTCTGCCAAGCGAACTGCATTGCTGGCTCTCTGCTTTCTGGCCCCCGGGTCGGGCAGCGCTTGGCCCGGTGTCGCACACACGGGCGTTTGGGCAAAATACGCGGCTGGTGGTGCCTTCGAAGCCAGGATGTGCCCGGGAAAAATTCCCGGCAGATGTGGCCCCATCCCTTCTCCCATTGGAAAAAATCACAGGTGTGAAGGGGGGAGTTCTCTGCAGTGCAGAGAGTGGATTTGCTGCCAAGGGGACACCAGCCATCGCCCCGCGGCGTCCCGTGGTACCCGGCCGTGTTGCTGCAGAGAGTGCGGGCAGCGGCAGGTAAATAGTGAAGGGGAACGTTAAAAAAGCTGCTTGTGGGAGTAACGGGGGGGGGGGCACACTGCCCAAGGTGGGGGTCTGGGCTCCGGATCTGGGTTTTGCAGGAGAACCACAGAAGTAATGTGCGATGCTTAGCTGGCTGCAGCAGTCCCCTCTTTAGATTCTCTGATGTCTAATATGGGGTAGCTCAGCCTTACCTCAGTGCTTTGGAGCTTTCTCCACTAAATGCTGCTGAATTTCCTCGGGATTGTAGGAAGGAGGCCTGTTGAAATCCCCTTATTCCTCACTCCAGACATGGAGCATTTCCAGGAGACGTTTCCTCTCATCCTATGGTAAGTGTCTAAGAAAGCCAAGGGGACTCACTGGTGTCCTTCCATTGGAATGAGGGAGATGTTTAGCTTTTAAGTCTCTAAATTTAGAGAGATGGATCCCACCACTAAAGCATTTGATTTTATCCTTCTCTGAATGATTTACAATTGAAATTGGAAGATTCCCATGGAGAAACATGACTTTGATTTATTTTATTTTTTTGTTTCCCTTGCAGGAGCTTGAACATCCCAAATCTGTTTTACAGCAGCACAAGGATGCTGCTGGGAAGAGACGTACCGCAGCTCCTCTTTCGGAAGGGCTCGAAGGCAAGGCTGAGTCACTGCATGCACAGACAGAGCTGCAGAGAGGGCCCCGGACAGTAACGAAACACATCTGTCCTTTGCGGCCACATCCCAGATGTGAGTCACATCCTCTTGCTCTGCACTTTTAGCCTGACCTTGCCCGAACACAGGCAAGGTCACTGCAGCTCCTTGGCCAGCTGGGGAGGCATGTGGTGGTGTCTTGGCCAAATTATTTTCACCAGGCTTTCACCCCAGCACTGATTTTTTTCACTGCTGGTTCCCCAAAGGGCATCGAGCTCAGCTGTGAGCGGTCTTTGCCGTGGGCTCAGCCTAACGTGCCCCTCCGCAAGCAGAGTGGGACGTGCAGCTCTGTAAAGGCTGGAGAAGCTGGAAAATCCCAGTCTTTTCTCACCCCAGCAGATCCCTCTGGAGCTGGTCGGGTATGATGCTCGAGGATGCTTTCTTGGTGGGGAGAATGCAGTGCTGACGGGGGGCCGAACCCACGAGGCAGTTCCCATCTCTCCCCCCGCCAGCGGCATGGCTGGTGCAGCAAATCTCCGTGCCACGCACTGGGGAATCCTCTGTGCCACGCACTGGGGAATCCACTGTGCCAAGCATCAGCCCAGTGGGTGCGGGTCCTGCTGGGGCTCGTTCGTGGGTCCACAGGAGCCACCAAGAATAAGGATGGCATGGGATGGTGGCTGAGCATCGGCAGTGCACGTCCTCTTGGGCAAAACAGAGCATCAGCTACGGCACCGCTGCTCCCGGTGCTATTTCTGACGGAGCTGCGAAAGCTGTTTGCAGCTTTATTCCAGCCCTGGGGCTTTTCCACGCGTTGTGGCTTCCCGCAAGTCTCAGGGAGGAGGATGCACACTGAGCGCGCTGGCCTGGGGGGGAGCGGGCTCCAAAGCCCCCACCAGCAAGAAATCCCAGCCCTGATGCTGGGAAGCTCTTGCAAAGGCCATGTGTCCTAGCTGGGAAAGCAAGTGGAGACTGAAGGGTGATTTTCCTGTTACAAATAGGGTGGAGGCATGTGTTTTCTCCCTGCAGCACGCTGTGTTTATCCGGCAGCGCGCCGTGCGGGTGGCCGATCTGCTCGGCTGCATCCCCACGCTTGTGTTTCATGAGCCGTTTCTGCAGTTCCCCGATGAAACAGGACGTTTTTGGCTGCCACCACAGCACTGAAACCGCTGGGGGGGTGGGGGGGGCAGGTGGGACCAAGGCCTCTTGTGTCACCTCTGCACAAGGGCACCTTCTCCAGCCTTTAGCAATTAATCAGAGATAAGCACCTCCTCCTCCCTGGGCACTGGGCGTTCAGGGTGTGAGAAGCCCCACAAATAAGAAACCGAGCACAAAACCGTGGCACAAAAAAAGAAAAGATTGAGGTCCCCCCGGGATTACTGTGGGGCTGGCAGCCGGCGAAGCCGCTTCCTCGCTGAAGGGAGGCAAAATTAAGCAGTTTTCCTTGGCTGGCCTCTCCTGCCGCTGCGTGTGCCGCTTCCAGGCAGGGTGCTCCGACGGGGCAGGGGACAGGCAGGGCCACCGCTCACTGCCTGCAGACTCCTGGCTTTGCTGTCACTCGGAAAGCGCTGGAAATGGCTTTGAAAGGACCTTTCCCCGTTGCAGTCCCGTGGGGTGGTCGCTTTTGCCCGTAGGTTGTAGCATCCATCCCCTCCTGGTCCCCGCAGGGGCTCGCTGGTCACTGCAGGGGGGGGGATGCTCAGAGAGGAGCCGGTCCCTGAAGCAGGCGAGAAAAAGGATGCTCGAACATGCTTAGCTGGGAGGCCAAGTTTCCCAAGATGGCACTGTGGTGTTTTTTTTTATAAGCTGTCACTGCCAGCAGAAAGGGGGGAAAAAAAAAAGCTCCTGAATAACGTGTGTCTGGTGCAACTGCGCAGGGCAAATATTTGACGTGCTGAATAAACGAGCAGGGGGGAGACGTCAGGCTCTTGCACCGGGGAGCTCTGACTCATGTTCCCGCAGCAAGCAGCACTTCAGACACCTTCCCTGCAGGCAGCTGCCAAATGTCCCCGTCCCCAGAGCGTGGCACGCAGAGGCGAGCGTGCCCACACCTCCGCTCCCAGCCGGGGATCCTCACACAGCCCTGCCACCCCGGGGGGTGCAATTAATACCCCAGGGTGGGCTGGGGCAGCCTCACGGGTGATGGAGAGGCAGCAGCAATGGAGGGGGTGTCTGGCAGGGTGCTCCTGGGTCGCGCCCGCTGGTTTGGTCCCCACCTCCCCGCTGTTTCTTAGGGATGCTGAGCTCCAATCCAGTCGTCTCCCAGCTTTAGTTACTCTTAGGATGCTCTTATGGAACAAACAGCCCGGAGATGCTGCAGCCACCTTGCTATCTGCGTGGTGGGCTTCACCTCCCGGCTCTGACTCAGGTTTCGGGTGAAAATATTGGGCAATTCCTCCCCCAAACTCCCCATATGCATTTTAAGCTTGTGCTAAAGCAGCAGTGTTTGTCTGGCCAGTTACTCGTGATTGCTCGGGTGGAAAGCTCGTTCGCACAGCAAGAGCGAGCGTTTAAAGCAGAGCACTGTGGTTTTTCTGCCCGTCCGATTGCAGCTGCGAGGGAAAAGTGGAAGGTCTGGGCTGTGCTCTCCCTTTCCCGTCAGAGCAGCGGTTGTGCACGGGAGGGAACGACCTGCAATTCAGTCTCCAGCACCGAAAACCTCCGCTTCGGGTACAATACTGCCTGTGTCCTCCTGCTGCAGACGAGGCATCCCGGGTGGCTGCGGCAGGGACAGGCTGTCCCAGCCTCCTGCTCACGCTGGTGGCACTGCCTGCCTGGAGGGACAGCTTGTGCCTCTGAGGACAGAAAGTATTTTGCGATGTGCTTTGGTTTTTTGCAGCGTGCGTGTGACTGCGAAATATTCTCCCCCGCCGACTACGTCCTGAGGTTTGTGGATATGAAAGTCCACATGTCTCTTTCTTCTTTTTAATTGCTATAATTTGTCCGTCTCTTACCCGTGGTCAGGAGCAAGGCTTGGCTTTGAGCTCCCTCGGTGGATTTATTTTGGTTTTGATGCTGTGCAAAAAAAAAAACCCACAAAAAAACCCACCCTTGTGTTGTCCCCTGTACGTGCATCCCATGCACGGGTAATTTTGCTCGCTGGAGTAATTTCCTTGCCCCCAGTGGGACTTCTCTTGTGAATAAAGCTATGCGGGATCAGAGTCGAAAAACCACAGCCTGGGAAATTTATGCAGGGGGAGGGAAGGAGGGAGATTGTTCCTAGCAGGCGAACAGCGGGGCTGATTGCTGTTCTCATTGCAGGCGGAGGGCTGGGCTGGTGCTAATTAGCAGGCGGCTGGATGGAGGGCAGAGTGCGATAGCTCACAAATTGCCTGGGAGCAGAGGTTGATGCCTCCTGCCCTGGACGCCGGGGTGGCGGGTGCCCGGGGGGGACTGGCAGCGCTTCCCTGCGTCCGTGCCAGGCGTGGGATGCTCAGTCGGGGCTTGTGCTAGGCTCCTGCCCCGGTCTTCCAGCATCCTGCAGCCTGTGATGCTTTTTCCTCTCTCCGGTAGGAAGATGAGCCCGGTCCTGCTTCTGGCAGCTGAGTTTGCGCCGTGTCTGGGATGGAAGGAAGGGGTAAGGCTGCTGTGAAGACAAGGGCTTGAGAGAAAGGTGCAAGAGCAGAAGAGGAAATAGTTAAGGAAAACAACTCTCTCTGCTTGGAAGGGTCTGGAATCTGAAGTATCCAGGGCAGGAGAAAGTAAAGGCTGATGGTTTTGCCTGGGGCACGGGGAGAGTGCCAGGCACAGCCTGGGCTGAGCTGAGAGCAGAGGGCACAAAGCAGCACAGACCCTGGGAACTGAGTGGGCTGCGATGGGACATGTCCCCTGGTCCCGCTCCCACAGCCACAAGTGATTCCCCCCCATCCCAGGAGCTGCTCCCACCCTCCATGGCAGCACCCATCTCTGGGGACAGGGGACCCCGCAGCCCCCTGGCACCGGGGAGCAGCGTGATGCCCCTCCAGATCCCGCTGGCACTCGCCGCCTCCGAGCCCTGGCAGCAGCCCGTGAGCTGCATGTCCCCACGCAGGGCCCGGCAGCAGCCCCGGGGGGACCGCCCTGCCAGCATCGCCACCCCAGGTGGCCTTGTTTTGTTCGGCAAAGGCGGATGGGAGCCACCATCTTCTGAGCAAAGAGCATTTTTAATCTCCTGCTCCCGCTCCGTGCAATTAACTTGATTCCCTCCCCTCGTTTCCTGCAGAGGTTTAATTAAAATGCATTGTTCGCCTCACCAATTATTTGCTCTGTCCCCCGGATAACCTCTGTGCAGCGGCTGGGTTGTTGGGGCTTTTTTTTTTTTTTTTTTTCCTTTTTTTTTTTTTTTTTTTGCTTTTTTTTCTTTCCCCTCTCTTTTTTTTTCCTCCCCCCCCTTGTTATTGAGGTTTCTCTCTGCTCCCCCCCTCGGCATCTCCCGCAGCGTTTATCTGCCCGGGAGAGCGGGATGGGGGAAGCATGCGAAGCACGGCAGCCACGGGCGAGCAGGGGGGGGCCGCAGCATCCCCATGGCACCGAGGTGGGGAGGGGGGGAGGCACATGGAGCTCCGTGCCCCCGAGCAGCTGAAACAACAAGACCTTGTTGACTCGCCTTTGAGTTCCCCAGCACTCGGCAGCTGCTGCTCCAGCAGGTGATAATTGAAACCGGGAGCCAACCTGGATGGCGTCAGGGGTTGAGATGTAGTTCAGACTTCATCCCCCCCCCTCCACCACCACCACCTCCCGCCTTCCCTGCCGCCGCCGCGGTGCGACGATGCTGCTGTCACCGGGGCTTTGCAGAAGACCCCAGGGGTGATGGGTGGGTGACACTCCGCTCCGGTCCCCCAAGGAGAAGGGTGGTGGGAGCGGGAGCCGAGCGGCTGCAGCGCCGCAAGGTCATACCTCGAGGAGCGATTTCGGAGAAGGGGCGTTCAGCGCTTTCTAAAAATAGCCCCGTTGCAGGACTGAAATAACAAGCTGCTCTCCACCGGCGCTGTGCTTGAACCCGGGCCAAGGCAGCTGCTGCCGGGCCGGCGGCGGCCCCTCGGTGTGCCGCGCAGCTGGCCTTGGCGGGGGGGAACCCGCCGGTAGTCGTCCCCCCCGCCCCGCCAGCGAGGGCTGGGGAAAGGCCAGAGCATCGGATGCGGGATGGCTTTGAGAGAGGCTGATGGTCAGCCCTGAAATGCAATATGGGAGCCTGGGGGAAGGGCAGGCTCTCGCAAAGGTCCCTTGGGAAGCAGGGGGGTGATCCCCCCGCAAGGAGCTGGGCGTTGGGAGGGGGGCACAGCTGCGTGGTTCCCCCCTTCCAAACATGTCCAGTTTGGAGAGCAGAACCCATGCCTTGTCTGGGTCTGTTGGAAGATGCCGACCTCACGGGGCATCTGTGGGTTGTTAAGTGTCACGTCCTCCTGCAAGGTCTGGCTAACGTGTCCCCAAAGGCTCCTCTGCTCCTCTCCCAGCAGCGTTTCCCCTCTCGCCTCTCACAGATCCCGCTCCAGTTCTTGGCTTTCCTTCCAGGGGATCTGGCAAATGTCATCTTCATGGTGGTCCCACGAACTGGGATTTACTGGCCCATTGATTTCAAGGTACAGAGCGGGGCTCAGGGTGTGTTTCATCAGGCTTTGTGCAGCTCCGGGCTGCAAACTCTGTCCCCGTCCCTCCGGGGGCTCCCTGGCCTGGCAGCTTGGAGGGATATTTGGGGTTGTTCCACGTGTGAAATCCCAGGGGATGGCGTTTGCTGTGTCCTGGTCTGCGACGAGGTGCTGGGAGGTCCATCCCTAACTACGGGGTGGCATTCTCTTTGGTGAGGATGCGTGCTNGCCCGCTGTGGCAGCGGCCAGCTCCATCCCGGAATGCGTAATCGCAGGCAGGGCTGGGGCTGAGCGTGTGGCAGGGTCGGGCCCTGCTGGAGCCGGTGGAGGAGGTGGTTTTGCACCTCTGGAGCAGCTGGAGAAGAGCCCAGGCTCTCTGTGCTGCAGCCCCGGGGCGAGCTGGCTCCAAGCCCCCAGCTCCCGTGTCTCCCCTGCTCTTCCCTGGGAATGCGAGGAGTTGGGGAAAGGCAGAGGATGAACTCAAATCTGTCCCTGCTGTGAAGCACATCATCACCCCCAGCCTGGCTCCAGCTGGGTACCGCAGTGCCCTCCTGCACGGTGATGGGCAAAACCCCTGCCTGCTTTGGTTTCGGGCTCAGGACCTGCTGCGTGTCACGATCACCCAGTCGACAGCATCCGTCTTCCTGATGGACTGAGAGAAGCCCAAATGATGTGGATGGGTGATCCCGTTGGCTCCTGGGCGCCTTGGGAGACCCCCCAGCCTACTAACGCCACGTTCCTATAAATACACGCACTTAGAGAACGGCACAGGAGCCGTTTCCCTGCGGAGGGCAGGATTGCACCCTCTGCTTGAGGTCGCGTCATGGCTGCCGGAGCTAATTACTGCTCGGAGATGAGTCCTGGCCCTGGGGTAGTTCTGGGAAATCAGCGCCGGTTCGGTGCTTCATCCTGAGGCCGAGAGATTAACTTCAGCTTCGCACTCTGCCGCCGGCCAGCGCGGTGCTCAAGGATGGAGCAAATTGAACCCAGCGTGGCGTTTCCCCTGCGGGAGACCTTCCTCCGGCAGCGCCGGGAGGACCATCCTGAGTGCCAGCGAGCGGGGCCAAATCCGGACTCAGCGGAGACTGGACCTGCTGCCACAGCGGCTCGCGGTCCTGCTGCTCCCGGAGGTGATGGGGAGCTGTGGCTGTCGCTGTTAATCAATAAGTATCTCCTGCGGCCAGCTGGAAGGTTTTTCTTCGCACTTGCAATTGCCTCCTCCGGAGCGTTGTGCTCCCACGCTGCGTTTGCCATGCGGCGCTGAGCTCTGGCGTGAAAGCGGGATGACAATTTGGTGCAGGTGAGCGCTGGCCCATGGGTTGGGGATGCACAGCAGGGAGGATGGGAGGAAGAAACCAGGAATAAACCCACCACGGTGCCAGGCTGGTGGGGAGCGCAGGCTCGGGGAGGATGCTGAGTGGTGAGACGCAGGAGGGAGGAAGGCCAGGCTGTATTTTTGTGCTCCTTGGGGGGATTTTGGGAGCTAACGCTGCTGTTCCTGCAGGTGGTGGGGTTTTGTTGGCATCCACAAGGGGTTGGTGTGGGACAGGATTCAGCCATTTGTGGACCTCTGCTCCTTGAGGTTTCAAGCTAGCGACCTGGTTGAATGTCAAAGAGCTGTCCTGATAGGTGTAGGTTGAAATTGTTCTTAAATGGCACAAGGGTGAGCTGCTCTTGGGGCTCCAAGGTGAGCAAGCATCCCTCCCGGGGCGTTTGCTGGGCGCTGCATTCGAGCCCAGCGGTGCTGAGCTCTCCTCTTCTCCCACCCACCTTTCCAGGTCTGCTGATGAAATTTGGAGCAGTTTCCAGTCTAATTGCAGCCCCGGAGTGGGAATCCCCAGCCCTGCAAGGAGGTTAAATCCTTTTTTATCCTTCTGGAAGAGGGTACAGCAATAGCCTGCGGACCACAGCCTCACCCCACGCCTCCTTCCGGCATCCTTCAAGGGAAGGGTCCAAACCTGCCCCACGCTCCAACTTAAAGCCTGGCCTTGAGTTAAGCCTTGCCGCCTCCCCAGCTGGACCTACAGGGCTGATTTTTGGGGAGGGAAGCATCGCAAGCTGTTGGCATCGAAGCCGGACCAAGCACACGCGTGGTCCTTGTGGGCCTCTGTGGTCCAAGCAGCAGACCGTCTCTCCTGGGACAGTGTGTGCTTCTGAGTGCCCCTCGTTTTATTTTATTTTATTTATTTTTTAAATTTTTTTTTTAGGTTTAAAATCCATACGCCTGGCTGTTACTGCATTTATATGTATGTGCTTTATAATTGAAAACTCTCAGTTGTGCGCTTCTCCCATGCAAAGCGAAGGCTTCAAAGCAGCAGGTGGAAATTGAGCCGATATCTCTGCTGCCGAAGTGAAAATTTGAATGAAAATTTAATTTTTCCCCTGCAAAGCAGGGAACCGGGTTCCCAGGGCCCCGGCCAAAAGCCCCGCCATGACCTTGCCTTACTGGGGCTGTGAGGCCATGGGAGCAGGCCCCAGCTCTGCCCGACGCGTGCAGAGGTATGGGCGATGCGGTGAAGGAGAAGGTCTTTCTGGAGCACATCTTGGCCATGGAGACGCTGTCTAATGGCAATGCTATTTCCTGATGGGTTTCTGGGTCGGGAAGAGGGGACAGAGCATTGCCCGGGCTTTGAGAATCGCCAACAAGGCTCGGTCTCCTCCTGCAAGGAGGCTCAGCAGCAAGGTGTGAGCCCATTGATGGTGTTGAGTGGTGCTCCACACTCGACATCTTGGTGCTTCCAGACGTCCAGGTGCTTTTCTGTGGCATGGAGCTGCCTTCGATCCTCTTTGTCGCGTTGCTCTTCGCTGCCATCGACCTGGTTGCCCAGCACTTCATGGCGATGGCGTTGGCGTTGTGCAGAAGGTAAAACATTGCCATGAGCATCTGCTCCTGGGCTCGGGGCTTTCGGGCACCCAGAAGCTCCTATGGGCTGCAAAGGGCTGCCTCCGGCGCTGAGGGTGTGGGGCAGGAGGTCCCCGTCCCCCTTCCCTCTCTTGGGGACCCCTTGGCGGGGCCGCGCTGGCAGCACCGAGGAATGGCAAGCATGGAGGGGAGCGAGGAGGAGAAACCTGGCTGCGAAACTGCTGGTGGAGAGATGCTCTCTGAGGATGCGAGATGCTCTCTGAGATGCTTTGCCACTGCCGGCTGTGCGAAGGAGGAGCGTCCCCCCGCCCCGGAGGGACCGAGGGCTTTCGGGGGGCGCGCGGCCCCGCAGGAGCATTTTCTCGCATCCCACGTGGGTTTGATTTCACAGCCTGCGGATTCCTTTCCGCTGAGCGAAGCCCGCGGAGCCGCCTGCGTGAAGGAGCCGCGCGGCCGCAGCGGGCGGGTTCCTCCGGTTATTTTTGTTTATTTTTAATTGCAAGACAAAAGGCCGCGTGCTGGAGGGAGCCCGCCTTTCCCGGAGCCGCTTTGTCTTACGCCGCCGTGGGAAGAGGAGAAAGACGTGAAGGGAGCGGGGCAATCCCCGGGGCCACCGATCAGCGCCCCTCCTTGGGGCCGCTGTCCCCCTGTTCCCATGGGAGGACCAGACCCCACCGAGCACCAGCTGCCCCTTTCCTGGGGAACCGGCTTGAGACGGGGGGCGAAGGGGGAGCAGCTGCGGGGTTACGCCGCAGGCAGGTGTGCCTATCACTTGTGCTCTCCTGAGCTTGCTTGCTTTCTTTTCTTTGGGTTTTTTTTTTTTTTGGTGGGTTTTTTT
>VUYV01000007.1:6891408-6908146 GCA_008711295.1 Anarhynchus alexandrinus | reverse complement strand
TCCCTTTGCCAAAGCAAACCCTCGCCCCGCCTTGGGGGGGGGGGTTCCAGGGGGGTCGGGGCATTTGCCGGAGGGGGGATGTTTTTGGGAGCAGCCGCCAAGCTGGGGAGAGCAGCCCACCCCACGGCGCCTGGGGCCGCCCAGCAAAGGGGTGGCTATTTATGGGCTGAAAACGGAAAATTGTCCAACTGCCGAAATTGGCAGAAAATCCCATGACTATAATAAACAGCTTCCCGGCCAAGGTCCCTGGCTATTTTATCTCTGTTTTGGCTCAGAGAGGAAGACTTTAGTTTGTTTGCCATTTGGAACTTTTTTCCCCCCTCTCTCTTTTTTTTTCTTTCCCCTCTTCCCTGGGGGCATTTAAAGACAAGAGCCCCCCTGAGTCCCGGCTGGGCTCCTGGCTCTCCTGTGTGTCTCTGGGTCCCTGGAGGTGTCAGTGCCACCTACAGCACTTGATTCACCTTTCAGGGTGAATTCAAAGCCCATCCCTTACAGACCTGCAGGGCATTTGTACCCTCCAGATAAGCCTTGATATATAGATTAAANAAACAACCTCCAAAACAAGCAGAAAAAGCCCCACAAGCCTCCAGGAAGAGTTTTCCTGGCTGTGGGAGTGACTCATGGGGCAGAAGGATGGATTCTCCGTGCAGCTCTTTCCTTCCCCATTTTCTCCGGGAGGGGTGGGCTGCCGAAATCTGGTTTGGGAACCCCCACATTGCTGCAGTGGCCCTGGGTGCCCTTTCCCCGTCCCCCCAGCTGCCACATCTCATCCCCGTGGGACGCAAGGGCCATCAAGCTGGAAAAATCGGGTGTAAGTGATGGGTGCCTGTGCAGCATCTCAGTGGGGTGATGGCTCCGGCGGTGTGAGGGACCTGCAGCATCCCAATCCCCGTGCTTGCAGGAGGCTGGAGCAGCAGGGGGGTGTTATTAGGAGTCGAGACCCACGTTTTGGGACAGCCCTCGCTCCGCACATGCGACGCAGCAGCCGTGGTAAGGGATCACCGGCACCCAAAGCCGGTGGGACCGGGGCAGGTCGTGGTGCGGGGCTCTCCTCGCAGCCGGAGTGGGAGGATGCGCTTCGCAGCTTGTCACGGAGGGGATTTGGCAGAGGCTGCTCCCCTCTGTTTATTGATGTTAAAGCTGGATTTACTCTCTTGGAATTACTTTTTCCCCCCCAAGCTTACGGTTCCCGTCAGTTTTCCCGCGGCACTACATGGTTTGCTCCCCGGCCCCGGGAGCGGGATAAGGTCCGGCTGTGTTTTACCTTATATCAAGACCCTCGGGGTGCTCCCAGGGACAGATTCTCGCCGGGCAAGCGGGAGGGTGGTCACAGCTGGGCAGGGACAGGCCAAAAGCGCTGGTGAAAGCCTGCAAAACGAACAGCCCATTTAATTGCAGCCTGCAGCTTTACTGCCTGAATATTAGCGGCGCATGACTTCAAAGCGGCCCTGGCCGGCTCCCCGGGTAACCTTGCACCCCTGCAAGGTTTTAATCCCACCTTTGCACAACCAGGAGCGGCATAAACGGTGGTTCGGGGGCCGCCGCATCGTGGTGCAATGAGGTTTTGGGCAGGGTGCGATGCTGCAGCCAGCTCCGGTCCCACAAAGACACTGCCTGCAGCAGAGGGGACTCCCGGGAGGCATCCCTTAGGATTTTGCGTGGGATTTCTTTCTTTTTCCCACAGGGGCCAAGCTCACCGGCTGGCTGTCGTCAAGCCAAGTATGGCCATCTCTGGGATCTCCTCCTGATGGAGGAGCCGTGTTTGCCCCATCGATCCCTTGGCCCCGGGGGCTGTGCCGAATGGCAGGGACGTCTCAGCTGGTGCATCCTTGATTTAATAGGGATCAGTCCCAGCTGGAGGTGAAGGACAGGGCAGGACGAGGCAGCCAGGGTTGGCAGCGTTTCCGCAGGGGCAGCACCTCCCTGCAGAGAGCCCCGCAGGGCACGAGGTGCCGTACGTGGCGGGATGCATCATCGGCACAACCCTCATCTGGCCGGCATTTCTGCCAGCTCTGAAAGCCAGCTGGGAGACAGGGAGCGCTCCCGGCCCCGGCGAGCAGCTGTGCTCCCCGCGCTGGGAACGGGGCCCGGCTGGAGCTGTGCGGAGCACGTGCGACGAGGAGGCCAGGTCTCAGCGCAGCGATGGGAAAGGCTCGCCGGGGCTGGCGGTATGCTGAGCTGGCGGTGCTCAGAGCTCTGTTTTCACTTCTGCTGCAAGCGGATACGGTGCATTTATATGGGCAGCTCATCCCTCGGCACCCCAAAGGCGTATGTATATATATATATAGGCAGCCCCTATAGCTGCCTGCATTGAGAAGCGGATGGGATGTCTGAGGGAGGGCAAACTGGACCCCCCCCATGAAGGCAGGAGGGTGAGAGCTGGGGCTTGGATAAGCCCTTGCTGCACTTCCCTAATGAAAGAGGGGGGTGCAGCCCCATCCTGACCCCCCCCACCCCTCACAACCATCCGACGCAGGGAACCACAGAGGGGCCAGAGGCTTTTGGGCGGTGCACGCCTGCACCCCAACCTTCGCCGCAGGATCAGCCCTTCCTCACATCTCCCCAGCCCCAGAGCCCTGCTCAGCCCCACAGGCTTTGCGGCACCTCTCCGGCGAGCCGCAGCCCCCGGGAGAGCCGGCGATGCCACAAGCCAGATTTCGGAGCACGGCGCGGGAGGCTGGCGAGGGCTCGCTTTGGCAGAGCAGCGAGGGGAACAGCTTGCGGCAGCCTCTCTCCCCCTCCGAGCGCCTGCTGGGGTGCGTTCCCTAACCTTTCCTGCCTCCGTTCCACTCCTGTGTTTCTCTCTCTCTCCTCTTTTTTTTTTTTTCCTTCTTTTTCCCCTACCTGTAAATGCGCCATAAAAATGGATCAAATTGCTTAAATCACTGTCATTAAATCAGTGTGAGTCCCCCCTCCGCCCCTGTGCTCGAAGCCTGGCAGAGAACATTTGTTCCAAAGGCTGAACAGCCGTCTTATTGCTCTGAAAGCATATTTGCTGCTTGATGGAAGGAGGAGAGGGGGAGAAAAACAGGCTGCAAGGGAAGGAGGAGGGGGGTGAAACCGCCGGGGGCTGTTTCTCCTTGGACATGGCGGGGGGGAAGGGGGTCCTCCCTGCTGTCTTGTCACCGGCAGGTGATGGGGTGGCAGGGCTCAGGGGACTGGGGACACCCCCCGAGGTTGGTTTTGATGCTGGAGTGGAGGGGGTCATGCTATGGGGGATGCTGGAGTGGGGTCGTGGGGACCACAGAGGGCAGTTCCAACAGACCCGACAGCCCCATCCGACTGGGAGCAGCCTGCAATCCTGCAAAAATCAATGGAGCCCCTCTCCGTTCCGACCGGATTGATGCCCAGCGGCGAGCTGGGGCACGCTGGCCCGTTGGGTTCGCCGCCGCAAAACCCCTCAGCTTTGGAGTGACCGAGGAGGAGCTTGCCAGGGCTGGAGATGCCGTCGTACGGCTCAGTCTGGTGCACGCACGGGAGAGAAATGTATTCCTGGTAAACAAGGCAGGTCAAGCCGGTGAACCTTTCTGAGCCCCTGGGTTGATTAATCCCCGCCAGCCCTGGCTAAAGAGCAGCTTTAGACCTGCTGGTGTTTGCACATCTGAATAAAAAGCTTTTGCAAACCCTCACCGTGGGCCCCGCTGGAGCCAGCAGCTCGGAAGGGCTGGGGGAAAGCGCTTGGTCTGGAAATTCGGCTTATTTTAGAGGCCTGGTTTGGCACGGGAGAGCAAGTCAGCGATGGAGGCAGAGACAAGGCTGACTTCAGGAGCTGCTGCGCGTTCCCACGCCGGCACCGGGCCGCACCGGGGAATGCAGAAATGCTTCTACCCAGGTGGTCTGGAAAATCCCTACAGAGAGAAACCCGGGCAGCGAAACGCGGAGGAGAGCCGGGAGCTGGAGGCGGATCAAAGGCCGGGGCTGGGGAAGGGGCTGCCGCAGGTGGCAGGGCGAGCACGGCTGGAAGGCATTGCTCAAAAGCACCATTACGCCGAGCCCTCCTGTTTTTACAGAGCCCCACACCAGCGTCTTGCAAAGCTGTTGCACTCACTAGCAACTTTCTGGACCAGTGCTTTGTCCCCAGGAAGGTTTCCCAGAGGATGCACGTCCCCTCCCCATCCATCATCCTCCGCCCCGCTGAGCTGGGATGCCGCCTCCTGCCCCCGGGAGCTGCCTCCTGGGCTTTGCCCAAGCAATAAGGATGGGACTGGGGTTTGCCTCCAAGACCAAAATATGGCCCCAGGGATGCTGTGCAATGGGGGGCTGCCCACGGACCACGGCGGGGCTGAGGGAGTGGAGCGGCCGTGGGTCGTAGTGTCCTGGTGCTGCACCGGTCTTTGCCCAAAAATCCCAAAGAAAAGCAGAAAGATGGGATGTGCTGGCACAGAGCCCCCATCCCCGGCACGGGGCAGGGCCGGTGGGGACAGCTATCCTTGCTCCTGCCTCTGCCCTGGATGCAGTAGCTAAAAGCCAACGGAGCCTAAATGCAAAACAGCTCGGAGGGCTGGAGAGCCGCCCAAATTTCTACAGCGCCAGATTAAAAATGCACCAGTTTGCAAAGGCTGCCCGGAGGTTGGCGGGGAGGGGTTGGGGGGGAGCTCAGCCTTCCCGAGGCACGGCACGCTCCGGCTGCCCGCCGAGATGGCCGGCGTGGGGCTCAGCTCGCCGCCGGGTGTTGCTTCTGGGGAGCCGAGGTGGTCCTCCCAGCGCCCTCGAAGACCCCATATGTGCCAAGCGGGGAACCCCCCCGCCACGGGACTGGGGCTTGCTTTCGAGGGTCCGCCTTGGAAATGGAGCGTGGAGAGGGCGATGCAGCCGTTCCCTCCTCCAGGGCTTTGCAGATTAATTATTCCCAGGGTAAGGAGCTGCTTTAATGACTCTCCCCCTCCACCCCCCTTCCCATGGGAAACTGCAGGGACAGCTTCTCCTTGTCCCTCAGGGGCGATGCGTGTCAGCCTTAATCCCCGAGCATCCTGCTGCTTGCTGGGGACGCTCAGAGCAGATCCTGCGCCCTGGTGTAAATCAGAAATAACTCCCTTAAAGGCAGAGGCTGTGAGTTAGCATCTCCCCATGCTGTGACACACGAACGCTCCGTGTGGGACCATGTGGGAAAGCAGGGCTGATAGGAATAACCAGGTTTTGTTTAACTGTATTGAACTTTGGGGTGAGGGGCAACCACACCCCACCCCCACCCCCCGTTCCTGGCTTTTGGTCTTTGCTTTGGTTTCTGAATGCCTGCGGGCAGCAGATCTGTCTTGCCAAAAGCGCTAATGGAAAAAAAAAATGGATATTAATTCAGGGAAAGCGTTTTCAGACAGGAACTCATCTCTGTACCCACCATGAAGGTACGGAAGCCATTCAGCTCAAAGCAGGAGTGGCGATTTTCCTCCTGGCTGCATCCTGGACCACGAGGATGCTGAGGGACAAAGCTCATTTTGGGCCTGTCCCCTCCGTCCTGGTCTCAACCGTGCTCTTCCCAGACCAGCTTTCCACTGCATGGAGCCGTGTCCTGGTCAGGGCTGAGCAGAGCAGTCTCACTGGGGCTTACCTGGGTCTGCTTCAGATGGATGCTGTAGAGCTTCAGGGGCTCAATGACCTTCACATCCAGACTCTCCATCTACACTGAAAGGGGATGTTGGTCTGCCAGGTAGAAAGGCAGAGCAAGCATGAACAGAAGCAGGCCAACAGCCAGCATGCTTGGACCAGATCCAGACCTGGAGGTCTCCCAGCTGGTGATGCCAACCGGAGCATCTAAAAGACCCGCTTACTCCAGGTACCACGTACCACAAGGCGGTACAGAGGAGAGGATGTGATTTCCCCCCTTTCCACCCCAAAACGCTCTGAGAAGCAGAGATGGGTCATCATCTCAGGCAAGGTCCAACCCTTGGCTTGATTTCCCCAATGGGCTGAAGGACCCAGCCGGGCATTTCTGGCCATGGGTGGTGGGGGCAGGAGGGAACACATCCCTTCCCAGCGAAGGCAGTCGCTAACCGCGCTGCAGAGTACTCGCAGCTCGCTTTATTGCGGGTGTGTGTTTATTGCTTCCTGATGGGAAGGCCCACATCTGGGACCTATTTGCTTAGGACCTTGTTAGGGGGTTGTGGTCTCAACCGCTCTTTACCTCGGCCTGCCTGTAATCCTGTGCTTTGGCTAACTCCCCGGCAAAGCCCTTCACGGCATGAGGCTCTCGGTGTTGGCGTAGTCTGCAAGCTGCTTCACCAGGAGGTCCACCTCGCTGCAGAGGTTGGCCACCTTCTGCGTGTCAGAAGCCATCAGGGTGCAGAACGGGCCAAGGACCTCTCTACATTGGCCACTGTCCTTTCCATGAGCTTCACCCACCTGTCCCTGGGGGACACACACATGGGAGTGGTGACTGGGATTGCTAGCAACACTGGGCTGGGCTGGGAATTTGAGCCACGACGTTCCACAACGCAGACAAGGAACCCTCTTTTGCACATCCTCAATGGCTGGGCTGCCATCCTCCTTGACCACTTGTTTCCCAAGCAGCAACGTTCATCCATCAGATGGACTGCTGAAGCTGTAAAGCCAGGAGTCCATCAGGCCCACGCCTGGCCAAGGCTGGCAGGAGCCATACTTGCTCCTCCAGGCTCCCCATTGCTCCTGCCCTTCCCCACTGCTGGTGGTGCTGGTGGGCTGTGGGCTGATGACTAGCAGGACCTTAAATTTCTCAGGTTCTGAAGCTCCAGTGAACTGCTGCTTCCCCCTCCCTGCTTTCAGTGACCCTCTGCCAAAAATGAAGCATTTGCAAGCTGCACTAGGGCTCTGGTGGGCTGTAGTGCCCTAAGCAATGTGGGGTCATGGCCACTCGCCTGGATGAACTGAGGACCAGTGAGAGGAGGGAACTGGGACCGATAAGGGACAGATGGGAAGAACGGAAATGCAAGTGAAGGGTGAGGGAAAGCTGGGGGGCTGAGAGCAGGTCTGGGAGATGCTCTTGACTCCGGGGAAGAGGCATGTTCTTGCAAGAGCGAGAAGATGCTGAGTGGCTCGGGTGCTGGTGGGAGGCACTGCTTGAAGCCGTGACCTCTTGGGAACACCACCGTAGCCAGACCTAACATCTCTCCCCACCACAGCTACTTGCCTTCCTCTCTGCCGGGAGGAAGACCTGGGGGAGGAAGGAGTTGCAGCCTGGTTGTAGCTGCCTGGGAACCTCTTGGGCTCTGGTGCTTTTTCCTGATGAGGCCCCGCAAATCCCACAGCGAGATCTTGGCTCTGGTTGCACGGCGGAACGTATGGATCCAATATAGCGCAAGTCGTCTTTGTCAGAGCAGCCTCCCAGCTCCAGCAGATGCAAAGTTTCTAGGAAATTGTGGTTTTCGCATGTGTCTTTAAACGCCGAATCCAAACAGGGTCTTTCTCCTCCACCTCTCGCTCTTGCTGGGAGGTAGCAGGACAGCAGGCTGCTGCTCGCTCTGCTTTCCTCCCTTGAAAGGGACGCAGGAGGGGCTGCGATTCCAAACACATGGCTTTCCTCAGGAGGCCGTGCTGCCGCTTATGCCGGTGGGAGAAAAAAGAACTCGTGTATTTGGGGAGCTAAGCCACAGGACAGCCGTCGCGGCAGCCGGCTCGCAGCGTCGTCGCGCAGGTAGCCACGGACGGGCGTGATTGCTCTGCTCGTTTCCAATTAAAAGCTGATTTGCTACAGACCTCTACTGACCTTCAGCCTGGCAGACTGCTGTTTTAGAGGGGAAAACAGCCCCGCTCTCCACCTCCCTCCCTCCAAGCTCTTGTTCCCTTTCACCGTGCCTGAGATAACACCCTGTCTTGCTCTGTCATCATGTCTTTATCTTAACCCTACAGATTTTTTCCTTCCCTAGTGAGCTGGATGCTTTCTTAATGCTTATTGACAGGGTTTTGCAAGCACAATATAGGATCTGGGTGTAGGACACACAGGAACCTGGGTCCTTGCTCCTGTCTCAGGGAGGGGAAAGCTATTTGGGGCTTTTCCCTATAGGGTTGGCTCTGGGGGGTTCCTGGAGCTCAGCACAGCCCTGTGCACTGGTAGTGGGAGATACCGTGCACACACAAGACCCTCAGCTCGTCTGAGACCCACGGGTGTGCCCATCCACAGCCCCTATGGCTGATGCTGCCGCCAATGTTGCTGCCCCATAACCCGAGTCCTGAAGGGATTCCCCTCCCCCGGGGGTCCTGAGGCATCTCCCATCCCCACTGCTCCCAAAGCATCCCCCCTCCTCCTCCCCCTTGTGCTTTGGAGATTTCGAGGCCGTGTCATGGCCGGGAGCCAGGAACTGCCGGGCAGGGTCTGGCTCCGCGTCCCCGGTGCTGAGCCTGGGGACCCGCCGGTGGGACAGCTTCGTCCGGGCCCCCAGCCAGCGCTATGACTGCAAACGACAGCTTTGAATTTAGCAAGCTGCGCGGACTTTGCCTTCTGATCGTCAGCCTCTGAGTACCTCCGATTGATTTGTTTATGAGAGCGAAAAGTATTGAGCTTGGAGCAAGGGAAGGAGGAGAGAGTTACCCGTTGGGATGGAGAGCTGCTGCCTGGGGGTGGATGGAGATTGGGGGGGGGGGAGGCAGGGTGGCCCCAGGGGTGCTGCGGCAGAGGAGGCAGGTCGCAATCCCCTGGGGATGGAGATTTGATTTATTTCCCGGAGATTTGATTTATTTCCCGCGTGGGTCCCGTTCCCCAGCTCAGCTGAGCGCCTCTGCAGGCTCAGCCCAGGGCGGTGGCTGTAAGAAAAAGCGGTATGTGAGAGACAACACACCTGGGACCAGAAAGGCTCTTTGCCGGCAAGGGGGGCTTGAACAACACCAGCTTGCCGGGGCGGCGCCAGCCTGGCTGAGCACGGACACATTCAGCGCACAAGTGATGGCAAGGGACAGCAGGGTCCCCGCCAGCCGGGGTGCCAGGCCCCAGGGTGGGAGCCGGGCTGTCCCCGCTCTCCCTGTCCCTGGACCAGCAGAGGGCAACAGTGACCTTTGCAACTGGCTGTCCCCAAAAAATCACCCTCTTTGCACTGGAGCTGCTTGGTTGGTGCACCCCAGGCACAGGGGACAGTGGGGTCCCGGGGTGACCCATGGCAGTGAGTTGGTATGACGGTCCTTCCCTGCGAAACACGGGCATCTGCTGTGCAAGGCGGTGGATTCATGCTCGACCCGGCATGGTAACCCCATGGATCATAGAATCATAGAATGGTTTAGGTTGGAAAGGACCTTGAAGATCATTGAGTTCCAACCCCCCGCCATAGGCAGGGACANTGCCCAAGGCCACCTCCAGCCTGGCCTTGAACACCTCCAGGGTTGGGGCCTCAACAACCTCTCTGGGCAACCTGTGCCAGTGCCTTACCACCAATGGGCTCCAAGGTGGGAATCATCACCCCATCCATGGGCTGCAAGGTGGGGATCGTTACCCCATCATCAGGTTCCCAGGTGGGCTATATAGCAGGGAGAGCTGCTCTGTACTCAAACCTTGGCCCTGAGCAGGGCTGGCTCTGCTCCTGGTGCTGCTTTGGAGGGTGATGTTGTTACTGTTAGCAGAGCTGCTGTGCTTCCTATACTGTGCATCCTCCAGTTGGACAAGATTTCAGGTAAGCACCACTATAATACTCCTAAAAGAAGGTCGGATGCTGCCTTGAAGCCCAAGTTGCAGCTGCACTGCCTTGAGAGGTTTGTGGGTGCCCATGTGTGCAGTGATGGGCGGTGGAATGTGGAGGTGGTGGAGCAGCTCTTGCAGCGGTGCTGGAGGAGGGCTGGGGCAGTGGGAGATGGTCACAGCCAGATGCAGCTCAGCTGTATTTCAGAGGCTGAAGCAGGATGAGCACCAAGGAACCCGAAACCCAGAGTGGATGTGAACCAGCAACCCCAACTCTCAGTTGCCAATCCCTCTGCAATTAGCCTCCTGAACCAGCTGGCAGGCTGAAGTTGCAATTTTCCTAAAGAAATAGCTCAGTACATCAGCCTGCACGAAGGTCAAACCCAGAGCGGTCGTTAGCCGCCGCATCGACTTCCCATTAACGCCCCTGAGCTGCTGGGAGGGAGAGTCTGGCAGCCACCGTCCTGCCACCCTGGCCAGCCAGAGGGGTGGGCGGTGGGGGGGCTCCTTCGATCTTCCCGCAGACGTGGGACTCCAATCCATTTGCTGAAATGAATGGGAAATGGTTGAAAAGCTAAACCTCAAATTAGGTATTGACTATCTGCCGCGCCGGGCAGCGCTACCTGCTGCAAACAGAGTGGTGCTTCCCATCGCCATGCACACGCGTGTGTGTGTGGGGCGGCTGGACCCCATGGCCGTGCCAAGGGGCTGCTGGCATCTCATCTCGGAGGGATGCTGGAGCTGTCTGGGCTCGGTATCGGGTTTTACCCTGCCTGCTGGACCCGCTTGCCGCGGAACTGGAGCCCTCGGTGAGGCTGTGTGCTCCGCTGCGAGACAGTTGGGCTGAAATCCTGCTGTCACGCTTCGGTTAATATTAAACCATTAAATGCGCTCAGCCCTTAATAGAGGGGCTGGTTGGAGCCTTAACCCTGCGCTTGCCAATCGTTTGCCTCTCCTCTGGTACGGCTGCAGGGATGGCAGCCCCGGCCCCGCTTTGCGCATCCTTACTGCCAAGGCGTGCGTGCTCCATGGGCAATCTCCATCTCTTCCCCCCTTCCCCTGTGCCCCCCCCCTTCTCCTGCCTCCTTCCCCAGTCACAAATTCAAGGCCACCCTGCAAAATATGTTTTTAAAAGTCTATTCATTTGAAATCCTGTGATACTCGGCAAAACTGGTGTTTGAACAAACTCTAAATTGTACTTTAAAGAAAACACAGCTGTTTAATTACAGCCTGAATGCAAAGCAGCCTCCATCATGTGAGTGGTAGGAGCTGGGTGCTGACTGTGTGTTTGGCCTCTGATCCCCTTTAATCTCTGCAGTCAAAGGATTTTGGTTTGATTTCCTTTTATTTCCCCACCCAGCTTGGAATCTGCAACCAATTTGTTGTTGTTGTTTGGGAAATAAACCCCAGGGAAAAGGTCTGGATCCGGCGCAGCCGGGCTCGCACCGGCTCTGCCGTGCCGCCTCCTGGTTACCCCAGCGCCAAAAAAAAAAAAAAAAATTAAAAAAAAAAATCTGTTTTCCCTTTGCCCATCCTGTTCTGCTTTTTTTGGCCTGTCTCTCCCCCGCCCCGAAGGAGCCGATGACTTTTGCATCTGCTGCTGCATCTGTTTTACCCATCGGGTCCGAGCGCAGCGATAACTTCAGCTGGGAATGGGAGCCCGCAGGCGAGCCGGAGCTGGGGGGGAAAAGATTCCCCCAGGAGTCCCTCGCTCCAGGAGGAATTAAGTGTGAAGAAATGTGGGGATATGGGAACAGCTGGGCGTCCCGCTGGGGGCTCGGACCCCTTCAGAGGTGATAAATCCAACCTGGGATTTTAGGCGTTGAGGAGGGGATGAGGATGCCGATCACCCCGAACCAGGTTCCTTCCAGAGCATCAATTTTTGGGGGAGGGGGAGCACTTGGCGAGGCTGCCGGGCTGCTTGGCTTGCAAGGATGCGGTGATGTTATTGCAGCGTGTGGCTCCACGTTCATCCCTGGTACAAATCCATTGCTTCCAGGCTTGGGCTCTGCCGCTGCCGCAGCTCTTGCCCGAGGCGGATCCGACAGCAGGTAGCAAAAAGACAAATAAACCCCCTGGCCCTGGATTAAAGCACAAAGCTCCCAGGCAAGTCCTGGGTTTCCATCACTGGCAGGGTGGCCCGGGGGCTGTCCCCAGGCTGTGGTGGCAGGGGCTGGTATCCCGGGGGATTGCTGGCTGCGGACCAGGACCCCCAAGGCAGCAGGATGAGCTCCCTCAGTTCCAGCAGCTGGTTGCTCACCCGAACAAGATGTGGTCAAAGTGGGAGGGCTGAGCATCCCCATGATGCCTGGGGACACCAGCTATTGGGGACAGCAGGTAAGGTCCCCTCTGGCTGCCTTGACTCCCCAGAGTGACCCTTTGCCGCTGCATTAAGCCAGGGGTGACTTTGGCCGGGTTCTCCTGCGGCTGCGATGCTTCAAGCAATGCAGACCTTTCCCCGTGCCTCTCCCTGTCCTGCTGATCTTTTACCCTGTGCCTCCAGCCTGGTTGGCTCCAGGTGGTCCTGCCCAGACCCTGCACCCCTCCATGGGCTCCCAGCCGTGCTCAGCTCCAGTCGTGGCCTTTGATTTCCCCTTGGAGGCTGTACCAGCCTTTCATTTCGCTCTCCTTCACCGTGCGTGGTGCCTGTGCCATAAGCCTTTTCAGGCGAACATTAAAGCCTTTGTCTGGTTGGGAGCGCGGAGCAGACCATTTAGGAGGAATTAGTGGTTACATTGAAAGGGGAAAATCAGGGCTCCTGGGTTAAATGCACTTTAAATGTCTTAATAATTGCAATTGGCCAACTCGTTCCTCCCCGGAGCCAAAAGCCTGTAATATGGGAAGCTTTTCTCTAATCAAGAGCAGCACTGATACCTTATGTAGGAAGCCACATAGGATGGAGAGAATTATTTCTCGGAGCTCAGCAAGCGGAGCTGCCTGTCTGTCATCCCCCCAGCCACCGGCCGGCCCCTCTGAACCCACCGGTCACCAGCGCAGCCGGGATGGGGCTTGGGATGGCTGCGTGCCACCTTCATCCCAGGTGATGTGTCCCCATGGGCCCCTGATCTAGGTCTCCGCCGTGAGCACGGGCGGCCTTTCCCTTCCCGATGCAAACCCTCCCCGGGGAGCCCAGGATGTCCCCCTGCCCGGGAAGCACCGCGGAACCCCGGCACAGCCTCCTCGTGGCTGGCGGGGAGCCTGTTAGTGCCATCCAGGTGGCTGGCTGAGCCCCCGCGCAGACACATCCCGGCTCCCTGGCTCCAGCCGCCGCACGGCCACGTCATCCATCAGTGATGACAAGCTCCTTTTGCAAGGAGCCTTTGTTGGCACCCCGTACTGAGCCGGGGAAGGAGAGGGGGGGGAAAAAAACGGGCTGGATGGCTTGTGGCAGACCTCCAAGGCGAGAGCGTTGGCCCCGGCAAGGAGCAGCCCCCCTTCCCGCCGGCGGCCCGGGGAGGGGAGGTTAAAAGGTGCAGCTTGGAGGAGGTTAAAAGCGAAGCAGCTTTTAATTTATAACGTGGCCGAAAGAGAAATTGTAGCCAAAAAAGATAAAGATGCTGGAATAGCTGGAATTCTCCAGCCGCTGTGACTCCGAAGGGTAAAGCCACTGGTATGTGTGTGTGTTGGGGGGGGGGGTTCTGCTCTACACACACACCCCCGGGGTCTCCCCTCCATCCCCTCTGCGAGAGCAGGGGGTCTGCCTGGAGGGGCAGCAGGGGGGATGGAGGCGGCGATGCCGAAGGGTGCATGCGTACCCACGCAGCTGCGTTGGGGATGGGGACCACTGGGGTGCAAGCCTGCCCTTGTCCCCCCCCAACTCGGCTGCTTTCGGTGCTGAACGGGGACCTGCCACCACGTTGCCTGGGCGAGGACAGGCTCGGAGGCGCTCGCAGGGGATGGACGGGGGCCAAAGCGCCTCCGTATTTGGGCTCAGAGCTTGGCCCGGGGATTTCTGTAAAGCGCAGGCAAAATTGAACGACTGCCCGAGGAGGATGGGTCCGGGCTGCTCCTGCCCTGGAAAGCAGAGAGAGAAGGAGCTACTGCCCAGGCTGCACCCCACCGGGCTCCGGGGGCACCCACACAGTGGGTGGCAAAAAAATGGGTGCAAGCCGGGGGGGGGGGGTGGTCTGCTCCTTTAGCAGTGGCGAGGGGCTGTAAGGATAGATCTGTCCTTTTTTTTGTTTTGTTTTGTTTTGCAAGGTCTTTTGCATCTCGTGTTTCTCTGATCTGGGTAACCTTCAAGCAAGGCTTGGCCTTTAGCACCTGGCCGCATCGCTCAGGGCTTGGGCCACCGGCCCCCGCCGGCAAGGAGCCCCGCTCCCCATCTGCTCCCTTCCCTCTTCCCCGATCCGGTTACAATAACCCATTCACAAAACCATCCCAGGTCGTGGAAGAGGGGAGGAGGGAAAGAGCCACCCAAACCCTTTATAGATGGGGAAAACACCCACAAAAGGGGGGGGAAGCACTCCGTCCCCTCGCTGCCACGCTCGCAGTGATGGGGCAGAACGCATCCCTGCTCAGGGGATGAAATGCCTCCGGCAGGGAGGTTTGAGATGGAGTCAATGCTGGTGCCGTCTGCGCCGCTTCCCAGCGCTGTGCCATATGCTCTGTGCTGGGAAAGCCGGCCGGAGCCTTTGCAGGGGTTTGGGGACCGAAAGAGGACAGATGCCCCCCGCACACCGCGTGCGCACTGGTGCGCCCGGGACAGCACTGCCCTGATGATGCTTGGTGGGCGCCGTTCGCGTCCCAGCTCCATGCTGGAGTATCTGTGGGTCTTCCCGGACCCGGCAGCATCAGCAGATGTGGGTCGGGGGGAGAAGGGGGCTGTTCAAGCTGTGCAGAGTGCAGGGCCTGGGTGGGGATTTATCTCCCGGCCCCTGGCAGAACAAGGAGTCCCTGTCTGCCGCTGGCAGCGCGGAGCCGGGGTGGCTGGAGACACCGTTTGTTTTTCCGTAAGTGGCTCCAACCTACTCTCCCGGGTGTGAGCTGGGGAGGACGTCCGTGCCCGGGCTGGTGGATCGGGGCCGGGGCAGGGCAGAGCTGCCTGCCCCAGCCTGGCCGGCTCTGCCTGCGCGGACGGATGCTCTGACCCACTTATTGGCTCTTTGCTATTGCAAAATCCAGCCAGGCGTGAAAACCAGAGCTGGGGCTGCCTTGACAGAGCCATGGGAGCTTTTGGGTTTTGTTTTCCATACCGGGCTGGAGCAGGGTCAGCTCTGTAGCTGGAGGCAGAGCCAATCCTCCCCAGCTCGTTGTCCTCCCTGTGCGGTACAAAATCACCCGGGGCATCCCGGGTGGTGCCGACCTGCCCAGAGCCGCTCAGGGTTGCTGCCACTTATTTCAACTCCCTGATTTCTCCTTTTCACAGTTCATTTCCCTCCCTTTCATCTGGGAGACAGGGCAAGAAGCTTCCTTGATTTTTATTATTTATTTTTTTTTCCACGGTGTTTGTAACAGCCAGTCTTGCACCTGTGGCCATTTAATGGGAATGGTGTCAAAGCAATGGGGTTTATCTGTTGCTACACCTTCAGGCTACCCAGCATCCCCTCTCTAGTGGGGCTGGAGGCAAAATCTAGGGTTGCCACCCAAATTATCCATGCTTTGTTTGTGTTATGATGGGCAGCAGCCCCTGGGATGGCACGACCCCGCTGTCAGGGCAGAGAAGCCCGGGATGCCTCCCTTTGTGATGTGAGTTTTGCAGGAAAAAGAAAAAAAGGCAAATATTTTCTGCTTTATGCTGCAGTGTTTTGCTCCCAGTCTGGATACGGGGAGCAGTCCTGGTGAGCTGAAGCAGCCCCTCGCTCCTGTGGGTGCTTAGGGAGCAGGGGTGCTACTCACAGCTTTTGGGTCCAGGTGGCAGCCCCCAAAAGTCACTTTTCTCCCCTGGCTGCTCTGAGATGGGACCGCAGTAGGCATTTGGCATCGTGGTCGGGTCTGGGTCCAGCTTTGCACAACATGACAGAGTTCCTGGGGTGGAGGAGACCCCGCTATTTCCATTCAGGGAGGAGGGAGTGAGATTATATCCCCCTCTAGGGAGGAAAATTCTCATTTTCCAGTGCCTACAGGGGAATGTGGAAGAGGGAGTATGTATTTCTCCCCCTCCCCACACCGCACTTGCACAGACACAGCTTCCAGCATCCTCCTGGCTGGGGAGGAGCCTCTTCCCCTGCCTCCCCTCCAGATCAAAGCTGAGGTTCTCCCAGGCTGTGTTCATCCCAGGCCAGGCTTCAACACAAATAAGATCATTACCAGGAGCTAATGGGGCATGTGTGCTAAAACTTCCCTGCACTTTCCTTACTTACTTTGAGTTATTTAGTCAGAAAAAGAAGTAAAACGAGGGCTGCGCCCTCCCCCATCACCACTGCCACATAATTAGTGTTACAGCAAAACCGCTAATATCATTGCTGGAACAGGAACCCCTCCAGCCGCTGACCTGGGAAACAAAAGGGATTCCCCCCCCATGGCTTTATTGTTGTGGGAATACCCAGTGCCCCAGCTCAAAGCCCTGTCAGGCAGATGTCTTTGGCCTGCCTAGGTCTCGGCTCTTGAAATCCCATCCCTCTTGCTCCCTGGCTTCCCTACTCTTCCCTTCCTCTCCCCACAATGGAGGTTTGTCCCTGGTTGGCAGGACAAGGATGTGGCTCCTTCCCCCTGCACCCATCCCCTGGCAGCTGGTCCTCAGTAGCCTGAATCGGAGCAGACCCCAGAGGAAATCTCTGCGGATAAGCCCGGGAAGCAGTGATGGGGAGGGTTGCTTTCCCTGCTAGAAGCTTGTTTTGCTGCTGGAAAAGCTGCATTATTTTACCCCGGGGGAAGTAACACCTGAGAGCTTTCCTGCAGCAAAACCTCTGGCTGCAGCAAACCCAGCAGGTCCAGCCCCGGGAGGGTGCCCGTGGCCCAGCGCGGGGACTTATTTCGTGATAAAATTAAAGTGACTCATCTCTGCTCTGTTGTCACCCCGAGACGGCTCGCAGGCACTGCTGAGCTTTTTCCCAGCTTTTTAAGTTCAAGTCGAAGCTTTGAAATGGCAGCGCTGTCCCTGCGCTGGGACACGGGGTAAAAATAATGCTGGGGAGATGAAAGGGGATTTGCCATTTTTAGTTTAACTGCTGGAAGTTCCGCTTTTTGGCATGTCATCAGGGCATTGCAAGGGGGGGGGGGGGGGGG
>VUYV01000007.1:6864937-6876927 GCA_008711295.1 Anarhynchus alexandrinus | reverse complement strand
GGGGGTTGGATTTGGCTGGGGCGGGAGGGCTTGGCGGAGCTGGGGAGGGGGGGGAGCGAGCTGCCGGGTACTCTCCCACCCACACTCTGGGCTTGCCAGGGTAAATCCCGCATTAAACAGAGCTGGGCTCCATCCCCCCCCCCCAACTGGCTATGGTGGGAAAGGCAGCCTGTTTATTTAAAGCATTTTTTTAGTACCTCTCAGCTCTGCTGCTGGAAGGGAAAGCCCTGGGAAGGGCAGCGGGGAGGATCTGGGTGTCCTCGAGTGGGACCGGCTGCTCTGCCCTGACTCGGCCGGCGCCGGGCACGGGGACGTGCTGGGACTCGTGTCGCCCTGCCCTCCGGCACACACGCCTATTTACGCCTTCGTCCCTCTCGCTGACTTTGACGTATTGCAGATGTTTTCTTTTCGGGCTGGTCAGTGGAAGAGGAATGGCTTCGTATACATCGGAAGCGCCGTAAATCACTGCGATGGGTTTCTCAGAAGGGCTTCCAGCCAGGGGCCATAAACATATTGCCTTCGGCCAATATGACATCCGTGGAGCTCTCTGGCCGTCCACCCGGCCGGCGTGCAGCTCGACGGCTCTCCTGCATCCAGCTAGCACTCAACAGCTGATAACTATTCTTTTCCCCCCCTTTTCTTCCAAGGGTTGAGCTGTTCTTCGAACTAAAGAGCTCGAAAGGGCCTCCAGCCAACAGCTTAAAGTCCAAGATGTAGGTTTTGTGAGCTGGGTGGTTTAGCGGTTACAAAACACACGCGTTGGTGTTCAGGTTGCTCTGGGAGTCCCATCGCAGGCTGGGTCCCCCCGAGCGGGAGCACGGTCCCTCCCCAGCGAGCAAAGGGTTTGGTAACCCTGGAAAAAGCAATTTATTTCTACTGGCCACAGCAATTCCCGCATCTTTGGGGGGAAAGGTAAAAAAAAAATAAAAAATAATAATCTTTGAGCACAATTACATTTTTTTAAACTGTAGTCATCCCCCTCTGTTCTCCACAGTGTGTTCCCACCAGCAGGGTTAGGAAATCATATTTGACGTTGCTTTGGCTGCCGACCCTCGCAAGGGGTGCTGGATTTCAGACAAAAGAGCTGGAAGGGGTCTTCTGAGCTCACCTCAGCCCGGGGCAGGAGGAGTCATTTCACAAAGAGGTTTAGTAAGCAGCTTGGTCTAAAGAAAATGGCATGGAAAAAAATTCCTGGGCGATGGGTGCCCTGGTTGTGTTTTGGAATATGGAGTCTTCTGCTGGGGAGAAGGTGTTTCCCTGCGAGCGCTGCTGCTCTGTGTTTTGGGGTCACCGGGTCCTTCGGCACCTTCAGGTAAGGGTTGCCTTTCCAAAAAGTTTGCGGCAGATGTGGTCCGATGGGGGAAAAGAGCAAATTGGGCATTTTAGTTTAAACACGTCCATGTTTAATCACTGCAAACTCAGTGCTTTTATCCACAGGTTGCAGGAGCCTCAGCAGGGTGGCCAGGGGGGGACAGGGGATGTGGTGGGGCTGGGACCACCATGGCAGCAGGAGAGTTTTCCAGCCCTCTTTTCTGGCTGTTTCTGAGCTCCACTGGTGTTTGCAGCAGGGGTTTTACCCTGGCTCCCCAGTGGGTCTTTCCATACGCGTGGCTGCTTGGAATAAGCCCCAGTGCGTAGTGGAGCCACCCACCCTCCGGGATGCTGCGAGAGCCATCGCTCTGTCCCTAGGCAGGTATTTGCTGCTCTTTAAAGGCAGGATACTGGCTTTGATGCTCCGTCCCTCTCTCCTCTAGCTTCTCCGTGTGTGCTGACCCTGCAGGGTTTGAGGACCCCTCCGTGCCCCGGGGGCTCTGGATGCACGCAGCATCCTCACCGCTGCTGCCGGCAGCCTGGACCACCGCTGGCGCAGGTGAGCCGCTGGCAGCAGAGCGAGCTGGGAGCTGCTCTCCCTCCCTCCCTCTCTCCCCGCAGAGCGTTTGGACAAATAAAGTTCGGAAAAAATCCGAGCTGGAGCTGCTGACTCCTTGTGCAAGCGGTTTAAAATAGGCCACGCTGTTCCAGCCCGGCAGCAGCCAGCTGGCCCCACAGCCTCCCCGCTGGAAAACAACCGGGAACAATAACACGGGAGCCCCGCGCTGAGCCTGTCACCGCGGCACAGGCAGCGCTGGGACGTGACCTGCTGCCACCCTGCCGCCCTGCCGCGGCCTCCCGCCCAAACGCGGGGCTGCAGGTCCCCGGGGGGCATCGCGGGGCTGGCGGGAGCAGGAGGGCTGCTTGGGACAGGGAGGGGACAACTTGGTGACATTAATGAGGCATTGCCCTTTGCCGTGCAGGTGGGGTGTCACCAGGCGGGGGAACAGAGGCATCAGCACTGGGGGTCCAGGGTGTGCAGAGGAGCATCCCCTGTGATAGCATCTCCCCCCCCATCTTGCACTGGCTGTGCCTGTGTCTCTGCCTCCGGTGGGGTCCTGGGCAACCAACCCGCTGCTCCTATTGTATTTCTGTATTTTTAATGCAAAGCGGCGCTGCTGGCCAGGAGCCCGGGGGGAAGCGGGCCCCAGGTGGGCTGGACAGCGAGGTGCCATGGGGTAGGACCGCGTCCCCCCGGGGCCGGCCGGTGCCGTCAGCCTGCGGTGTCTTTTCCGTGCGCAGTGGTCCTTTGGGGACAGGAAGGGCTGCATTGTAAGATGGCCTTCCAGGATTTCCTCCAGCGGCCCTCGGAGCAGGATGCGGCCGCGCACCGGCTTCCAGGGGAACCTGCAGCCTGCATGGATGCTGGGGTGGCCTGGGGACCCTCCACTGCTCCTTTCCAAGCCAGCCACAGGGCAAGCCTGGGTGCTTGTGGCCCTGGTAATCCCATGAGGACTCTGCAAAGCAGGGACCAATTCCTGTGGCACGAGGGAGGGCTGAGGCAACAAAGAGGTGGGAGCCCCATCAGCCCTGGCCTGATCCAGTGCAGCCAACAGGCTCATTCACCACCCTGGCCCAAAAATGGGTGGTAAAGGAGGGAACGGGGTCCCCAGTGCAGGCAGTTTAACTCATGTCTGTCTGTTCCTAAAGATGATCCTTGAGCATCGTTGGCAGTCTTATGGACTGGTGTGCCAGTAAGAGCTCAGCCGGACATAGAGCAGGAGGAGTGGTCCTGCCGGGGTAGATCCCGAGCCGCAGGAACTGGGATGCGGCTTGTGAGGATGTGAGCAATGTTCTGGGGCTCCCAGGGGACCAGGGACATCACCCCATCCCAAGCCTGTGTGCAAACATGGGGAGCACCCCATCACTGTCCCTGGCTTGTTTCCTTGTCCCTGGCCACCACTGCTGGCATCTGCTTTGCTTCCCCTCATCGCTGTGCTTGGACCTTTCCCGATCTTCCTTCCAGTGTGGTCTGGGAAAGCGGGAGACCAAAAGCATCCATCTGCAGGGACACAGCGGCCAGACCCGTCTGCTCCGGCAGCACCACATCAGCCCAGAGTTGGGGCATCAACCGCAACCTATCTGAGGGGTGCAGCATCCTCCCGTGCCACCAGCACCGGCCGTGCGTGGCATCGGTGCTGCCGCTCATCCTCTGCGCCCGTTCCCTCCACACCAGCTGCACCAAGAAGGGCGATTCCTTGCTGCAACGATTAATGGTTGCGTGCAACTTGCCTTGAAGAGCTCGGCACCTTGGCTGGGGGGAGGAGGAGGAGGATGAGGATTTGGCAGCCGGGAGTAGGGGGATTAGCAGAGATTTGTTGGATCTCCAGGAGAGAGGTGCCAAGTTTTATCTGCCGGAGTACAAGTCCTGTGGCAGGGGACCCCGACGGATGCCGCGCGTCCCTATCAGCTCGCTGCAGTGCCCCGGGGCCTGGGGCTTTCTGCATGGGGGACCCCGGGTGCCAGTACCGCAGGGAGATGCTGCGGAGGCAGCTTTTGGCTTGCTTGGTTTTGAACAGGGAGTGCAGACCCCTGGCTGGCACGGCCGGGGCTATGGGGGTGCCTGCAGCCCCGGGGGGACTGACCTCTGTGGGGCAGCGTGAGACGGAGCAAATGCCACGCTCCTTGGGATGCACAGGAGGTGAAAACCAGTTTGGGTTTAAGCCGAGCCCACGCGGTGCCGGTGCTAAACCGCCTTCGGGAGCGCTGGCGGGGAAGGGGACGAGCTGGTACCCCCGGCGCTTCGGCGGGCGGCAGGGCGAGCCTGCAACATCTTGTGTAACAAGGAGCGAGCATCAAAGGGAAATGCCTGAGCGAAGCAATAACCCACGCTAACAACAAAAAAAAAAACCAACAAAAAAAAAACCCTCTCCCCTTTCATTTCCCTCCCTCCCCTCTTGACCTTGAAGAATGCTGGAAGGTGTCATGTCATCAGCATTTCCCAGCCGCTGGGAGCTTGGGGGGGGGGGAAGATTTTTTTTCTTCCTTCGAGGCACCCTGCCAAGAATAACAGCCGACTCCAGCAGGTCGGCACAGGAAGGGAACGGCTGGAACCTGATTTGCAGTCAGACGCTCGGAGAGCCAGAACGCGTTTTATTGAAGAGGTCTCCAGGGACGCATAAACCTTTCCCCAAAAAAAAAAANAAAAAAAAAAAAAAGCCTTTCCGATGAAGTTGTATTTTTTTTTTATATGTATTTTAAAAGGCCTTTAAGATAAACTCGCTTTTAGTTCACGTTGCTGGTGTGAATGTACTGTGAGGGTGGGAGTGGGGAGGAATGGGGAGAGGTGGGGATGGGGACCCCATCCCTGGTGCGCCCTGATTTGGGGCCGGGTGTGCATGGAGTCCCCTCAGATGATGGTGCATTTGCCCTGTGGGATCAGGCTTCATCTCCCGCTGGCAGGGCAAGCGCATCCCTTGGGATGGATGCATCTAGCAGAAGTCAGAGGGAAACCCACAGGCACAATTTCTCCCAGGAAGGGGATATTCGTGCCTGGGAGGCAACCTGGGCACAGGTCAAGAAGTTCAGTGTCCCCATCGTAACCGGTGCTCCTGAGTCTGACCACGCTGCCCATTAAACACCCCACGGCTGGAGGCATGGGAAGGTCTCCAGGGCAGGGACCGCTGGGCGCTGAGAGCATCCGTGCAGCTGCGGGGAGCGAATCCCTGCTGGAAGCCCACATTTGGTTGGGAAAACGATTAGCAGGACACAGGGACGCACTTTAACTGGACAGACTGGGCAGGAGCTGGCAAAGGAGGAGGTGCCTGGCTCACGTGGAAGCTGCGGGAGGATGGAGGGCTTCGTGGCCGCAGAGGTACCTGCCAAGCTGGGGAGGGGGCTCTGAGGGCTGGTGGTGTCTCTAGAAAGGCATGGGGGGGGAAGTAGGTAGTTGTGGGAATTTGGGAGGTCTGGGCTCATGTTCCAGCAGATCAGTCCCTTTGCCTCAGTTTCCCCAGGCGTGACGGCTGCATCCTGTGTCCGAGGGGATGTGTCCGTCGAGGCTGATGGGATGCAGTACCACGCAGGGAAGGTGAGTCCAGGGTGGTGGGGATCAGCACCCGCTTCACCTGCACGGTCAGCACCTTTCCTGTGCATCAGCGCTCGCCGCGGCAGGGCCAGACCCTGCGCGGGTTGTGGTTACCTCTGCAGGCTTCTGCCCTGTTATTGCCAGCAAAAATCTTTCCAATACAGAAGTTTCTCTTCTCACCCTTTGGCTGCAGAAGGGACGATTGATTCCTGATCCGCTCCAGCCTGCGTTTACCAGTCTGCCTTCGAAAAAGAAAGAAAACAAACCCCGTCCATCGCTTGGCCACCCGAAGGCGCAGGAGAACCTCCCAAACAAGCACTTCCACCAATTCTTAGAGCGAAGACACCGGCGGCAGCCCTTGATCTGCAGCCCTGGTGGCGAACCTGCTGAGCTCCCAGCCCTTGGTCCGCTAATCTCCTCCCGCAGCTCGCTAAATCCTGCAAGATGTTCCCAATAACTAGCACGGGCTGGGCTCCGTTTGTTTGCAGAGCTTCATCCTTGGGGACATCTGGTACCCTTGGCTCGCCTGAGCTTCAGATAAGCAGCAGTCGGCTTTGGGGGAGCAGGGACCGCGGGTGTTCGCACCCCGGTGAGACATCACGGGATGCCAGCAGGGTTGGGGTGATGATGGGGTCTGGGGTGACAACCTCCGGTGCCGGGATCCCAGGGTGCCGCTGGCTGAGTGCTGTGCTGACAGCTTGGCTCCTCCCGGCCGATCCGCATCCCGCTACTGGGAAGCACTGGGGAGGAGCGGGGTCCTCGCTGCCGGCTCGCAGCCGGGGCGGCGGGATGCGGTGAAGCCAAGCAGCTCTCCGGCTCCCTTTTAATTCCTTTCCCAGCTGCGTTGCCTCATCGCCATGACCAGGCTGTAACCGGAGCGGGTCAGCGTTTTTGCTGATGGAATGTTTTTCCATCGGGAAATACCAATTTCTGTGGGAACATCTCAATTTGGACCAAATTTTTCTTTTCTTGGGGGGGGGGGTGGAGAGAATACTTAAAAAGCAGGCCTTTCAGGGAAGTTTGCCTTCCTCCTAACCTTCCTTTTGAGACAAGCACAGAGGGTGGGTTGTGGAGCGGGCAGGGTGCGTGCTGATGTGGGAGTAAAATCAGGGCTAAGGAGAGCCCGAGGTGCACTTCAAAAATAGTAAGCTAGAGTATTTTGTAAAAAGTCAAAAGAGAGTAAACGGGCGTGTTAACCTCAAAAAGACTTTCAATCTGGATTTGGGAGAAAGGCTCAGCCTTTGTTTCCCTCTCCTGCTGGATTTACATAGCTCGTGTTGCCTTTTCCCATGCAGCGCGACTTGGGCATCCCGGGCACTGCTGCATCCGCTTGGGTTTGACATCCCGGGTACCAGATATCAGCAGGGGGGAGAGACAACGCTGAGAGGGATTTTTGGCTGGGCAGGAGCCGTAACCTGCGCATGCTTCCCGGGGGGGATGAAGGCATCTAACTCCCTTGGGCTCTTTTGGAGCTCCACCAGCTCCGGCCCCAGCTCCCTGCGTTTGGGCAGATGGCATCTTCGACTGGTGAATAACGGGCTGGGAATAGAAAGCTGAAACCGGAGACCGTGTCTTCCCGTTGCATCTTCAGCGTCATGTGAGAGGCTCCTTCCCTCCCATCCCACTCGGCAGCGGCCAGGGCTTGCCTAGAAATAGCTCCTGGCACTCACGCGGCAGGACCTCGACCTGCCCCGCCGCGTGCCGGCGAGCCGATGCCACACACAGGCCCCGCCGTGGCTCCCTGCGTCGGGGCTTGGTGGCCAAGCAGGCTCGGAAAATACTTTGAGCTCGGAAAACACTTTGTGCTGCCCGTGGTGGGGATGGCAAGTCGCTGGGATGGGTTTGTGCCCTGGGCCGATGGACCCCGGGGTGCAGAGTCCCCACTTGGTGTGAGGGCACTGCGGGGGCCCGGCTGCTGCTCCTGAATTTTTACTGCTGTGCAAACTGCTACTATTTGCACTGACAAACCTTTTCTTCCTTTTTTTTTTTTTATTTTCCCTCCTCTCCCTCTCCTCTCCACCCTTTTTTAATAGCAGCCTCTAACAGCCACACTCATTCTTCTTTGTTGACACGGCCCTTTGGCATCAGGACTTGGCATTTGCAGAGCAGCTCGTTCTGGAAAGGAAAAGAAAAAAAAACTCTTAAAAAAAAAAAAAAAAGCAACCCGGCCCTTGTGCCTTGCAGGGGACGTGGCTCCCTCCTGCCTCGCGGGGCACGGTGCCACCGGGTGAATCAGCGCCCGGCCCCGGCGGGGGTGAGCCGGGAGGTGCCGTACGAGGTTAATGCCGCTGGATGCCCCACGCAGGGACCGGGAGCAGGGGCTGGGGGGGGGTTGGGTCTTCGCTTCACTTCCACGCGTGTTCGTGCACTCACACGAGCGTGTGCACGCTCCTGTGCACCTCCAGGTTAGCCCCTGTGCACCTCCAGGTTAGCCCCTGGGCTCCTGCTCGCACCAAGTCACTGGCAACCGCTGGACCAGGCGCTGAATGCATGCCCATGATGGCTTTGTCCTCTGGCTGTCACAGGAGCGGCAATTTCTTTGCTGCAGCATCTCCGAAAGCGCTTGGCGGAGCAGAGCGGCTCCGGCTCAGCCGCAGCGTGTCCCTGCAGGGCTACGGCGGCTGTCGGTGGCCCTCTCCTCTCCCCAGAGTCACCTTTCTCCATCCTGCCGCGTGGGCATCGTCCCAGCAGCATCCCTCTCTCCCAGGCATGGACCACCCCGCATCCTCCCTCACTGCAGACCCCGTGGTCTGCTCCAGGGCTGCAGTTTCAGCACAGGATGGCTGCCTCCCCTTCCCCTCTGCTCGCCCCACAGCTCCCTGTCGCCTGCCTGCAGCTTTTCTTGGGTCTTTTGGGGGTTGGGTGGGGTTTTTTTTGTTTGTTTCAGGCTTGGCTTGCACAGAGGCAGATGTTCCTGCTCACACCAGCCGCGATCTTGGCTGAGAGCATCCTTGACTCACCTGCACGGCCGTGCGAAGGACCAGGGGAAATAGTTTAGAAGCAGGAGAAAACCTGGCTGGGCTTTTCCAGCAAAAGGAATAGAACAACAACAAAAAAAATCAATTATGAAAATTAAAAAAAAATTCAAAGAAAGGTTAAAGCAGCAGATAATGGGTATACCCTGACTATTTCCATGAACCAGCCCTATCTTTTCCATCTGAGAAAGCAGCACTGAGTGCAGAGATCAGCCTTTTTTTTTTTTTTAAAAAAAAAGCCTGCAGAGAAAAATACAGCTGTTGAGCACAGAGTTCAAGGTCACTGAACACCAGGCCAGTGCCCCGGTGTCCCACGGCCGTGTCCCGCCAGCCTTGCCCTAGGCAGGTGACACCGTGGTGCTCAAACTGGCTGCCCTGTGCCTCAGTTTCCCTGGATGGCACAGCAGGGCTCGTCCCCCCTGCCTGCGCGTGGTGGCATTTATATGTCCCCGATGGATTTTGAACGGGGATGACAGCCGGGCTGGGCTGCCCAGCACGGAGCCTCTCTCCGCCTGGGTTTGCTCTCCGGCGGGACGCCGGGAGCCCACGGGCGGAGGTGGGAGCCTGGTCAGGCGCCGCGGCGAGGCAGCGGCTCTTCTGCCGCCCCGGCCGCGCACGGCTGGGAATTGCCTCCTTGGAGAAATATTCCCTTTTCAAACACCAGACCCCGCGGAGGATTATCCGGAGGGGGTGGCTGGGGGAACAGTCACGCTGTCTCGAAGGCACTGTGTTGTTTGAAATGCTCTTTAAGGCACTTGATGACTCACAGCAACAGCTGGAAGGAATAAGCAGTTGGTAATTTCCATATTAACCTCCTGGTCCTGGGGATGGGGGGGGATCTGCAGCACGTGCCCGCTCGTGAGGGTGCAGCGGCACCTTGCCCGTGTGCTGCAAAGTGGGTGCTGCTGGGCATCGTCCTGCGGTGCCCGAGGGGCCGCGGGGATGGGGACGTGAGTGGAGATGGGGACAGGAATGGGAATGGGGACAGGGATGGGGATGAGGATGGGGTTGGGGATGGCGCCAGCACCGGGCAGGCTGCTCGGGTATCCATCTCGATGCGAGCCGAGGGAGCGCCCGCACCGCGAGGCCGCTCGGGGCTGTTTGTACAGCACCTTGCACAACCAGCACCGCCGAGCCCTGTCGCAATATGGTCACGCAGCGGCTGTCCGTCCCCTGCCTTGTAAGGGACATCTCTCCCTGGGGTTTGCCTTCGTGCGAGGGGGACGACCCTGCATCGCGAGCCAGCGAGGAGGTCTGAGATGGGCGCAGAGAGGATGTTCGCCTCCTGAGCCTGGACCGCCGCCATCCCGCTGGAGAGAGGAGCCATCCTGCCCCGCGTCCCGCTCCGTCTGCATTGCATCCCGCCGTCCCCACGGCACCGGGCTCGGAGGAGCGGACCTGGCTGTCACCATCCCCAACCCTCGGGTCGCTTTAAAACGCCAACTCTGGCAGGAGGACCGCGCGCCGGCGGGAGCCGCGGTGGAAAATCCTGTGCTAGGCTCGCCTGGATCCCCGCGCGCCCCGGGGGACGCGTTTGCCGCCAGGGCATATGTTTTCAGTTCTTGCCGAGGCCGACTTGAGAAATTTTCTCTCCCTCCCAGCTTCTCTGTTGCAAACAGCAACCGCAGGGCCGGGGCGGCACAGGGTTGATAAATGAGCTGCTCTGTCCGTGCGCAGCCAAGGCCCGGGAAGCCGCTCGGAGGCAGGCTGTGTCCCGGCGGGGATGCGGGNGTCGTTGAATGCAGTGCGTTGTTTTCTCGCCCATCTGCGGAGCAGGCGGGAGAGCATCTGTTGGCCGCGCTCGAAGGGTGGGCTGAGCTGGCGGCCGCATCTCCCCAGGGAGCTCCGGCCGGGCAATGGGGGGCAGTCCCAGATCCCGCTCCCCGGGGAAAACCCAAAGGCGGCAGCAGCAGCACAGGATGCCCTGGTGGGGTGAAGCGTTCCCCGATCCCGGTGCTGCTGCCCAGGGTCAGGGAACATATCCCACCCGGATGACCCCGTCCCATCTGAGAAAAGGGGTGACACTGAGAGAGCACATGCACCTTTAAAGAACATCGGAGTCATGTCCACCCTGCCACGCGCAGCGCTCCCACCGCCCTCGGTGCATAGAGCCGCCGCCACATCAGGCCTATAAATAAATAAAATATAACGAGGCCCTGCTGTCTTCTGGAAACCCCTGAAAAAAGCCCCGTAGAGCCAGTTCTCCCAAGGTATCGTGTTCCCCGCTTTGTGTGTCGCCTCCCACCCCCCCAGCTTCTTTATGGCTGGAGCCATCTGCGTGGAAACTGGATCCGGGTCCCCGAAGAGCCCTCCTGCCCCCTGCCCGTGCTCCAGCTGATGTCACACAATCTGTTTGATCTCAGGGCCAGTTGCCGAGGAGCGCTGGACGCCGTCACCCGCAGTCCGGGTGGGAGATGACATCAAGGGATGGTCAACCCAAGGGGGGGGATGCAGCCGGGGTGCCCCGAGGGCGAGGACCATGCTCGCACCGGGGGGTGATGAGGAGTGGGGACGAGCTGGCTTCTCCGCATCAGGCGGGTGTCCCGACGCGTGGCTCAGGCATTCAGCCCGTGGTCCTGCCTGTCCGTCTGTCCCTGCGTCCTGTTGCAATTACCGACCTTGCCTCTTTGGGTCTGGTCCTGCACAGCACCCTCCTTCAGCAGGACAGGCTCAGGGCGTTGCAAGGACAGGAGCGGGGACGTTGCAGTGACTTGCCATGAACTCAAACTCACCAGTTCTGCCGGGAGCGGGCTTCTTCATAAAATGACTGCTTGAAAAATATCCTTACGGCTGCTAATATATATTTTTTTAATCGGGAGAGCCGTGCCGAGCCGGTGGGTATGCTGACTAGATGCTCGGGTGGTTAATAAGTCAGGTTTAATTGTGGCTGGACCTCGGTACAGTTTGCACTTCCGCGGTGCCTATTGTCCAAGGACAGCAAAGTGCTTTACAAGCATTAAATCTTATCGCAGGCTGCAAGGCAGGTAAGGATATACCGGGATTATTGCATGCGTCGCTGAAACGTGGCCAACTCCGGCTGGGAACACATCAGCTATTTACCAGCGAGTGGCAAAGCGATGCAGCATTTTAGGACCGAGCGGGAAATAGAATCTGGTATTGAACTGGAACAGCAGCAGGACTTTTTAAAATGTGAAATAAATTACCGGGGCCGATCGGTGGTCGGGACACCGAGTTAATGGCTGGTGGGCAGTGCTGTAAAGGGCAGGGACGCGGCCGGTGCTTTCGGCAAAGCGCCGTGGGATCCGTCCTGCCGGCGTGAACCCGGACACGGTGCCTTTCCAAGCTGCTTTGGGGAGGTTGGGGGAGTGAGGGGGGGGTCGCACAAAAGGCGGTGCGGTGGGGAATGGGGTCGCGGGTGAAGCAGCGGTGATGNTGATGTGAGGGGGGGGGAGGGAACGCCGCGGGCGGGCCGCCCCGCGTGGGGGGGCTGGTGCACGAACCCCCGCGTGGGGCCGCTTATAAACCCCTTCGGTGGGGTGGGTTCGTAAATACCCCCCCCCTTCACTCCCCCCCCAAATTCTCACCGGTGGGGGGTCCCTTCGCACCCCCCGGACTGGCGGCGGGCGGGCGCGGGGGGCGGCAGCGGCTCGTTCCTC
>VUYV01000007.1:6849586-6864364 GCA_008711295.1 Anarhynchus alexandrinus | reverse complement strand
CTGCCGCTGTTTCCTGGGCGAGCAGTGGGACTCCTTCGAGCGCAGCCGCACGCCGGTGGAGAAGCGCATGTACTGGCTCAAGCGGCCCCATCAGTGCGAGGCGGCGGCGGCGGCGGCGGCGACGGGGGGAAGCGGGTTGCGGCGGGGGGCGACGGGCTGGGACCCCGCCGCGCCGCCGCGCCGCCCCGCCGGCCAGGAGGAGGAGGAGGAGGAGGAGGAGGAGGAGGAAGAGGAGGAGGAGGAGGAGGAAGGGCCGGCAGCCGGCTCCGAGCTCTCCGAGCTCTCCGACGCCGAGCCCCTGTCGGAACCCGAGGGGGCGGGCGGCGCGGTGCGGACCCCCCCGGCGGCGGTGGGCAAGCGGGGGCCGCCCTGCTGCTCCTCGGAGGACAGCGAGATCAACATCACCAGCGAGGAGGAGGAGGAGGAGGAGGAAGGCAGCCAGCGGCCCGCTTGGGCGTCGGGTACCGCCTGCTACATCTGCGGCAGCCCCTTGTCACCCGCCACCCAGCACCGCGTCCACGTGCAGAAGCAGGAGAAGACCTCGCCGGCACCCTTCTTCCCCTTCCTTTGGCTGCACAGCCCCCCGCCGGGCGCCCAGCCCCTCTCGCCCGCCGGCAGCACCCTGGTGTGTCCCTGCTGCTTCGCCTCCCTCATGCAGCAGTGGCAAAGCTTCGAGTTGGCCAACGTGCCCGTGCTGCAGCGGCTCTACGTGGTGCCCCTCAACGCCGGTGCCATGCCCGCCAAGGGCCGGCGAGGGCTGAAGGAGGACGGGGTGGGCGTCCCACCGGCCCCCGAGGCTTGCTACCTCTGCGGGGAGGAGTGCGGCAAGGAGGCGAGGCTGGTGGCGGCCAAAATCACCAACGGCAACGCGAAGAGCACCATGCATTTCCCCTTCCTCAGCCTCCTGCCTTGCCCGCCCAGCGCCAAGGGGCTGAACAAGCACTGGGAGGTGAGCAGCTGCCGCAAGTGCTTCGGGGTCTTGCAGGACCTGTGGGCCATGTACAGGGCCTGCCACAACGAGGAGCTCATCACCTCGGTGCAGAGCTTCCTGGGGAGGTACCACCAGGTCTTCTCCGCTGGTGACCCCAGTGGTCTGGCCGGCCACCCCGCCATCAAGCCCGGTCCCACCTCCGTCTGCTACATCTGCGGGGCCGAGCTGGGAGCTGGCAAAGAGTTCCAGCTCAACGTCAACCCGCCGGGGCGATTTGGGGAGAAGGAGCCCTTTTTCCCCTTCCTGACGGTCTACCCACCCGCCCCACGGGCCAGACCGGCTGACTCAACCGGGCTGGTGGCCACCTGCGTCCTCTGCTACCACGACCTGCTGGGGCAGTGGCTGCAGCACGAGGGCAGGAACTCCCACCACCCCAGCAGCGCCTGGTCCCGGCAATACAAAGTGGAGACCTTCGTCTGCTTCTTCTGCCGGCAGGAGAAGAAGCGATGCCTTGGATTAAAAGCGGTTCAAGTGGCCAGGCTCCCCGTCTTCCTCTACACCCTCCGTGTGGCCAACAGCTTGCTGGTGGATGACGGGAAGCAGCTGACCATCGGCGCTTGTGCCGAGTGCGGTGCCGTGGTCCTGGCTGGCAAGAGCATGACCCCGCCGGAGCTGCTGGCGGTGGCACCCCCGGCTCTCCTCCCCAAGGTAAGGCGGTTGGCCCAGACCCCATCCCTCCCCTCCTGGAGTTTCCCAGCTCCCATCGAGGAGGAGGAGGCGGAGGAGGTGGAGCGGTGACATAGATGGATGCTCTGCTTTTGGGTCTGGTCCCTGGGGGCGAACGCTGATGGATGGGGTGCCTTTAGCAATGAACTTTTGGAGCTGTCAAGCTGTGAAGGAGCAGATAAAAATCCTTCCAAGAGGTGGGGAGAGCCAAGACCTGTCCTGTTGCAGAAGCGTGTATCTGTGGTGTTGGCGCCTGCTCGCTCGCAGCCCTGCGCAAGGGAGGTGGGGGCCGGCGCGGAGGAAATCCTGATCCCGTACCGCTCGCCGTCAAGGGTGATCAGAGGTGCCGGAGGGGAGGGAGGGCTGGACAGCCTGCCCTCCGCGGCAGCATCCTCGGGAAGCCCTAAGGAGCTCGGGGCCTCCGCCACCGTAGGAAACTTCCCAAGTTATCTCCGGTTTTATAAGGCGCCTTAATCAAAGGGTTTCTTGGGGGGCTGGGGGCTGGGTGCCCCCAACTTGTGCTGCTCTGGTTATCCTACAGCGAGGGACCCCCCCAGGGTCCTTGCAGCATCCCTGAGCTGCCGCGATGGAGCCCTGCAGCCCTGAAGGGTGTTGTGGGTGTCATCGCCCGGGTGCTGCCAGTTTCCTATGTTGCTTTTTTCTGCACCTCCCGCCAGGGTTACGCGGGGTGCTTCGGGGGGCATCGCCTAGACAGCAGCATGGCAGAGAAAAGGTTTAGTAATGGCAAGCTTGCCTTTCTCGTGGGATGGGGAAATAACTGCTTTTATCCCTAAATTTCCAGCTTGCGGGAGGGTGCTGGAGAGCCGCTGCTCTGTAGCTGCGAACCAGGCCCCGGGCCGGACCCCGGGAAGCGCCAGCATCCTCAATCCCCAAGTTCGTTTTCAAAGCCTTTCGGCTCCGTTCGTAGCCAGAACCCTGCGGCTCTGCGAAGCGCTGGCATTTTCTTTAGAAATGTAAACCGGCCCTTCCAAAACAGCGCTTCTTTTCTCTCGGGTCGCTCTCCCTTGGCTGCTTACAAATATGATTTTCCGTTCAGCCGCGCTGGTTCCTGAGCTGGGGGGGACGGGATGCTGCTTGGAAAGCCACCGGGCAGGAGCTGCACGCACCGGAGGGTCGGCGTCGCGTGGCACCGGCACAGAGAGTGCCAGGATGGTGCAGGAGGTTGGGTTGGCACTGGCGATGGGAATCCTCCAGCAGCCATTGCTTTCGGGTGGTTTCCCCGGGCTCCATTGGCCCGAACCGGATGGTTCCGACATCACTGCAGGTCATTCATGGGTGCAGATGATTTATTTTCCGGCTCGCCCGCATGGGGGTCTGCTTCCAGCCACCGCGACTTGCCGTGTGCGGAGGGGTCTGAGATGGTGGAGACTTTCTGGATGTTGGAGCTGGTGCGCGGCCGCCTGGGTTGCGATGCCCATGGGGTCACGGCCATGCTGTCTGTCTGTCCGTCCCCTGGTCTGTCAGCATTTGCAAGGTGCTGGAGCCCTTGCTGGCTGGTGGCCATGGAGGGCTCGGGAGTCAGGCAAGCATCCCGTGGTGCTAACCCGGGGGGTGATGCTGGGGTGATGCTCCAGCAGAGCCCGGGTGGGTGCAGCTGGTGAAGGGGGCAGCATCTGCATGTCTCCAGCCAGGTTTTCACTCTTCTGCCCCATTAGTGTCCCCAGGCCACGTCACGGGGGCATTATGGACAGCAATTCTGTCCCAGCTCGGATGCCAGCGTTGGGTACTTGGAGGTGCTTCCTGCAGGGTTCATTAGTTCCCCCCTTCACCCCCCCAGCCCGGCATTTCTCAGGCGTGCCAGTCCTCGTCCCCCGCTGGCCCCAGCCCCAAACTCCCCCTTGGGCTCCTGCCTGCAGCCCCATCTCCCACTGGAGCAGCTCTGAAAAGCTTTTGTGTGAGGGCGTGAAAGGCGGAGGGGGAGGAGGAGGAGGAGGACGCGGAGGGTGTCCTGGGGAAGGGATGCTATTCAGTTCCTCCCTCTTGTTCCTGGGTTTGCTAATGAGCAAATTAAGGGGCTGCTACAACAGGCAGGGTGGCAGGAGGCACGGCAGAGCTCTTCCACCGGGAAGCTGCCTGGGGAGGACACGGCTGGTCCAGGGACCACTTTGCCAGGCTCTGCCACGTCCTGGTGGTGACTCTGGCTGGCCAGAAGGTCCTCTCACCTTTTCCCTCCCTGTTTCCATATACTTCCCATCAGGCGGAGACCTCACAGATGTCAAGGTTATTTAAAACGTGGCTTAATGCTTGGGTAGGGTGCTTGGCTAATTTAACTGTACCCTCGTTCCGTCACGCTGCCTGCTGGAAGTCACCCCAGATGAGCCTTTCACTCTTGCGTGACACCCAGGTCAGATGGGACCAGGCAGGAGAGAATGAGCCTGGGGGGTTAAAACCATCTCCCTGTTCCTTGCTGCTCTGCAACTTCATTTTTCGGCTGCACTTGCTTTCCCACACACCNCCCCCCCCCCCCCCGTGTGTGGAGCTGGTGGTTTGCTACTGTCCTGCTTGCAGGTGGTTGACCCAGATGGCTCAAAGTGGGAGACACCGGGTAAATGCACGAAATGCCACCAGACAGCCCCACATCCCCCTCTTTTAGCAGGACAGCAAGAGCAGGATGGGGCTCAGGTCGTCTCTCTAACAGCTTGGAGGTCCTAACAAGGGAACTCTGCATCTGAGGCTTGTCAGGAGGGTGGAGGCTCCAGTATTTTGGGTGGGGTGTTGCCTCTGCTGCTGGCTTGGTGTCAGGAAGCAGTGGGGCAGGTGATGCTCCATGGGGGCGTGGTGGTGCCTGTGGTCCTGCCTGCTGCAGGAGGGTCTCCTGGAGGTAAGTGCTGCCTGGCAGAGTGGCTGCTGCAGAAACCCTGCCGCTCTTGGCTTGTGTGGGGTGGGTTTGGGTTCTCCCACCATGAAAAAATGACAACACTGAGCTTTGGTAAGGATACCCCGGCACGGGTGTCCTTTGGCTTGTCACCCTTGGGCCACCGCTGTGAGCGGAGCAGGTGTTGAGGCCGATTGCTTTGAATAAACCGTAAAACGCTCAGGCTTGGCCGGTGTCCAGAGGTGATGCTGCCCCGTGTCCCCGGCCGGCCGTGCCTGCTGAAGAGGCCTCTGAAGCCGCCCCTCGAGCCCTCCTGCCCTCTCTAAAGGGGTGAAGCGCTGCGTCACCGGTGGTCCCGGGTCAAGGGCTGCTTGTGCTCGACCTGGTTGGTGTTTTCTGTGCTCGCCCCGATCCCTTCTCTCCGCCAGCACTGGGAGAAGCTTCCCCTGCCCCTCCGACTTTTCCCATCTCTGCCTGCCACCGCTCTCGCTGCAATTGCGTACCTGTGTAAGTGAGCTCTGTTCGTTGGGTTTTGGTTTGGTTTTCTTTCTTCTGCATGCAACTTTTTGCAAATACGTTCAGGTTTCTGGAAGGCTCTCAAATCCCACCGTCAGCTCTTTCTGTTTCGTTCGGGTGCCATGCGGTGCAAAATTTGTAGCCGGTGCCATCCCCCTCCTTGGGAGGACCCAGAACTTGCTGCCGTGTCTCCGGCTCCGTCCTCAGGCTGGTTTCTGAGCATCATCTGGTGTTTCCCATGTCCCGTTCCTGCTTTGCAGGGGACACCCAGCTCTTGTCGCATGGGGCTGTGCCTGGCGGGGCACAGTCAGGCTGATGGGGCTGAGCCCGCTGCATTGATTGCTTGGCAGCGGTGTCGTTAGCCCAGCTGGGGATTTGGCCCCTTTTTTTCAGGTTACAAGCGCCAAAGGTCATGCTGCGTTTCCAAAACGCTACGTCGAGCTTACGGCTGTTGGTGGGCATTTTCTTTTTGCCTTTTGAAAAAAGTATTTGGGCCAACATCAAAGAGTTCTTGTGTTCTCGACTAAACCTTGTCCCGCTGATGCTGAGCAGCAGCAGGAATTCCTGGAAGCTGTGAAAGCAAACCTGTGGTGGTTTGGGTGATGCCTGACCCTCCTCCCTCATTGCACCGGGCCAAATTCCCAGTGAGGGTACGGATATTCGGGTGTATCACAGCATGAGAAATAAGAAACCCATGCGAGAAGGGTCCCAGGCTGTGGCCAGGCGGGCAGGACCTCGGGCTGCTTTGCATCTTTTACTAATTTCTGAGCAAACCAAGAACCTTCTAGGGAACAGCAGTGTTTTGGGTGGTTGCACTTTCTCTGCCAAACTGGTGGCTCCTCCGCGTGTCCCCAGCCCGGGCTTCATGTGTGGGCTGCATCGGCCTTCCGCTTGTCCCTTAAATGTAAGGGAGGAGGAGAATTAGTCTCACTCATATTTTTTTCGGCTTCCAGCTCGGGTTGGCTTCGGTGGTAATATCTGTGCTCATGCCAATTTTTGCCATCACTGATTTTAGCGGATATAGAGCAAAATCAGGCCAAGGTATTTTAAGCCAACTTTACTGGGATAAACCTGGTTTGTTTGCGGCATATGTCTATCTAAAGATGGTTTTTAGCGAGGCTCGCGTCGTCTTTCAGCAAAGCAGCTTCCTCCGCAGCGCCTGCCGCGGCTCACACCGACCGGGGTCTGGCATTTTCGGATGAGCTCCCAATCCCGGCACGGAGGTGGCAATATAATCATGATATGACTTCATGTCTCGGGGCACGGCCTCCCGCGGGATCGTGTTCCCAGATGGCAAACAAAGCAACAACACGAGGAAAATGTGCCGCTTGCTTTTTCCTGCCGATGAGGTCAGGGCGGGTTTGGTATGTACCCAGCCGGGCTGGAAACCTGCGCCCCTCCGTCCCTCCATCCCTCCTCATCCTCACCCGCCGCTTAGGTTGTTTCAGAGTCACCCCGTGGGCTGGTGGCTCGTCACCCCGGGTCTCCGGCCGGGGGGTGCGCGTCCTTCAACCGTGGTAAGGGGCGGTGGAAGGGAACAGCGAAGGCGCCTTTTGCTTTGGCCAGGCTGACCTTGCTGTACCAGCTGTCCAAAATACCAGGGCTCCCGCGCCGCTGCCAGCCGCCATGTCCTCCAGACCTTGTGCTGACTCCACAGCTCACCAGCTGGCTGCTATATATTTATTTTTTCTCCATGACCCCCCCCTCCCTTCCCCTCCGCCTCACCCCTTGCCTTCTCTCTGCCTTTCCCAAAAGCAGCAGTGGAGCCCGAGCGCTTGCCTCTCTTCTGCGGGCACCTGCCAAAAACGCTGGCCTGAAATGTGTGCTGCCCAGGAAACCCTGCCTGCACCCCCCAAAATATCACCCCCAGCCCCTCCCCGCCATCCTCCGGAGAAGGACCGGCTCCTCTCTCATCCCCTGCGACGAAAACGCTTTCGCAACCGCCGAAGCATCTTGGAGCAGCCTCCCTGTCTGCGCCTCCTGCGAAGCCCCGGCCAAGTCGGGAGATGGGGTAGAAGGATGGACGGCTCTGGCTGTTGCGGACGGACAGATGTTTTGTCCAGATGCTTGGCCTTTCTCGGCCATCCGGGAAGCGCGGTCGCAGAGGGCAGCCCGGGATGCTCCTTGGCCGCTTCCCAGCGAGGAGGAACCTCCCCGCAGTAGCAGTGTGGGCGACTGGTTTTGCAACCGCGTGGGTGATGGCTTTTCACCGACCTCTGCCCCCCACACCAGTGCACCAGCTGGGTCCTGTGCCAACACCCCCGCTGTCATCGTCCTCGGGGGCTGAGCCGGGGCCGAGGAGCTGTCTCCATCCCCTTGAGCAGGCTTTGGGGACCCATGAGGTTTTGGGAACCGCCTGGGTTTGTGCCGTGCTCTTTTTTTTTTTGGGTGGTGGGGGCTCTGCTCGCTCCCTGCTGGCACCTTTGGCACGTGCTGCTCAGAGGATGGTGTTCCCTGAAGCTCTTTGGCTCCCCAGGAAGGGCCATCAGCCAAACAGCTCCTGCTGGTACCATGCTGCTGGGCAACATCTGCCCAGATGTTGCCCTTCCTCCCCGCAGCAAAAGACCCATGCCGCATGTTGGGGTCCTGGGCTTGAAGGGATGGCATGGAAATGTCCCTCTGATGTGTCAGGATGGGGGGGACACTGCCCTCCTTGGGGACTGCCAGGTCTTGGGGGGAGACCTTGCGGGGGCAAATCCAGGAGGGTGGTGGGGCAGGAGCATCCCGGTGCATGGGGAGCAGGGTGGGAGCTCGAGGAGGAGCCCCCGGCGCTCGGCTGGCGGTGGCAGGCTCCCAGCCACGTCGGGCTTTCCTCCGCCGCGAGCAGCTGGTGACGGGAGACCATCCAGTGCCACAATCCTCCCGGGCCACAGCCCAGGGCTCTGACAGCCCCGGGTGTCCCCCCCCCTGCCGCCGAGACGGGCGGCAGCGGTGGCCTGGAGCGTGCCTTGGCTCCTTGCAGCGCCGGCAGGTGCCAGCCCGGCTTTCGGGGATGCGGTGCTGTTCCTTCCTCGCACCCCTCTTGGCCAAAGCCATCTTTCCCCCAGCTGTCACAGCCCCGTTCCCGTCCCTGCGGTGCGGGGAAGATGCCGGAGCCCCGGTGCCAGCCCGGGCAGGTCGCGGTTTGCTCCCCGCTGCCGGGCGAGCAGCTGCTCCGGCATGGCGCCGGCGGCCCCGCCGGCCTCTCCCGGCACCCCGGCGCACGCCACGCCGGATAAACAGCCCCGTGCAGCTGGTCTGGACTCAGCACTGCTTTTTTCCCCCCCCCCGACCCCGAATCTTCAGTAGCAGAGCAGGGAGGAATAAGACGGCGGCTTCTTTTGCTGCGGGAGGGGATTTGGGAAGAGGAGGAGGAGGGCATCATCTGGGTGCACTTTGCAGCCTGGCACGCTTATGACGCTGCTTTTCCCCCTCTGTTTTCTGTATTTTCCCTCCCCGCCTTCCACGTTAGTGCAAGTGCTGCCGGGCTTTAGTCGCTCTCAGGAGACTGAAGTCATCTGTTTACCCGTGGAGCTGGCGCGCTCCGAGCCGCAGCTGCCCCGGCTTTCCTTCTCCAACCTGCCGGCCCCGCGGCGAGGTGACTGCGCCGAGCGTGCCGTGACCCGCACCGGGACAGGGCCAGCACCGCGGCCGCCCCCCGGGGCTGCCTCGCATCGCACGCCGGCGGCACGTGCCGAACGGGGCTGGCGGTGTCCGTGCTATCGTGCCGCAGATGTAGGAGCTCCCTCCAGCCGGACAACTTGCCGAGACGCCGTTTCGGTGCCTATACGCAAGCGGTGGTGTTGGATGGGCCATTCCCAGTTGCGGTGGGGACCCGCGGCGGGATTTACCGGGGGTTATTCACGCCCTTGCACACAAACTCAGGAAATTGCCGTCTGGTCCGGCGCTGCCTCTTCCCGCCGGCTTCCGTCGGGGCCGGCTGTGGCATCGCCCGCCCCGGTACCCGGGGAGAGCCGGGTGCTGCCGTGGCTGGCAGGGGTGAGTGGCAGGGTGCTGGGGCTCGGGGCTGGCTTCGACCGGGGGTGCGTGGGGAGGGTGCAGGTACCCCCAGTGAGGGATGCGGAGGGGGGCAGGAGGGATCGCGGGGAGTGGTTTGCACCCCGTGCTCTCTCCCAGCTCTTCCCGGTGAAGTTTTGTCTTCTAGTTCAGAGCTAAAACAAGGCTGAGAGCCAGCGGGGATGCAAGGGACAGTCATTAGGGGAGATGGGTGGTGGTGACCCTGCAGACAGGAGCATCCCCCCTTTGCCATGAGGACGGGCAGCTGCCTGCAGCGGCCGGAGGGCAGGAGCATGGTCGAGGTTTCCAGCCAGGGAGGATGCTGGGGCCGACCCAGCATGGAGCCCGGGCTGTTCCCGGGGCTGCTGCTCCTCTGTGACCCTCCTTGAGGCTGCGTCCCGGCTTGCTGGCAACCAGTGTGTCCCTGATGCCTTTTGGGGCTGGGGACTTCCATCGTGGGGGGTGTTTCGCCCCTCCGAGCCCCAGCTGAGGCTGAGTCCCTGTGGGACCCACTGCACCCCATGGTGCAGCCCAGGCTCCGCCACAGCCCTATGCTGGGTGGTTTCCCCCATTGACCCCCCCCAAAATAGTTTTGAACATACCCCTTGGCTTTGCCCCCTCCTTGAAAGGGGGGAGCGCATCAGCCGGTGGCTCGGGGAGGTGCCACCAGCAGCCACCTCGGTCCCCAGGGAGCCGGACGCCAGGATGCTGCGGTCGCTGATGGGGACCTTGGACCAGGGAACGTTTTGGTGACAGCCAAGGCGTCAGCCTCTCGCGCGGTGTTTTGTGGCTGCAGTGGGGCGGACAGACCCAGGGAGGGATGGATGGACGGACAGACAGACAGCTGCGCAAGGCGTCTCGGGGGGCCACGTGCAGGGTGTGGGGCGAGCAGCGAATTGCCACCGTCACCTCCCATCTGCCTGCAGCGTGTTTCTGGAAGCGGGCTGACTTCAGTCGGCCGTGAAGCTTTTCATCGGGTGGTGATCAAGTGCTAGTGATTTCAGTTATTACCTGAGCCAGGAATAAAATATATATATATATATATGTCTCCCGCCCTCCCTCCTTGTCTTCACTGCTAAAACAGCTGGATTTTCTTCTCTCCATCTCTTCCCCCCCCTCCCTCCTCCTCCGAGAGTTATCCCGAAGTGAAAACACGGCGAAGACAAGGCTCTTCAGTTTTCCCGGGAGGTAACCGTGCCAAGGTCAACCCGGCGCGGGGACAGGGCCCTGGCTGCCGCTGCCGCCCCGGCTCTCGGGTGCGGGTGGCACCCCGGAGGGGGGGTCTCGGCGTGCCCCGGCGCGGAGGGCTCCCCCGGGAGCTGTAAGGGGTGGTGGTGGGGGAGAAAGCCGCCTCTCCTGCCTGCAGACAGAGTCCAGATGCCCTGGCTGCCGCGTCTCTGGAGGGGGGAGATGAATTCACTCCTGCCGTCTTCTGTTTTCAGTCCAGAACATCTGCACAGTAACTGGGAAATCTGGGCTTTCTCCTGCTTCTCGGCCAGGTCCTGTCAGTCCTTTCCTCTTCCAAAAAGGGCTTTGGTGGTTGGGTTTTTTTTGTTGTGTTGGGTTTTTTTTTTTTTCCTCCTTCCCTCCATCGCCTGTGCCGTGTAACCTGCTCCCTGCCATGTATCCTGTCGGGATTTTACTCCGCGCTGCGAAGCTGCTCTGCCTCCCTGGAGCACAGCGGGGCAGCTTTTGGGGGAACCCCCCATCCCCCCCCAGACTCAGCCACCCCCCAGATGGGGACTCCTCTGGGAGCAGTTTGTCCCGGGGGGCTGTCCCCAGGCTGGGTGGCTGGTGGCACGGGGATGCGCTGGGGCACACAAGCTGGTGCATCACTTAGTTATTCCGGATGGTTTTCCTTTGCTTATCCCCCATCCTCCTGCTCTCAAGGCCTGATCCTGCATCCCCAGAGCCCGGGCACTGCTTGCGGTGTGCTTGGGACTGTACGACCCCTTCGCTCCCTCCCGAGAGCTTGCGCTGGGAAGCATGGAGGGCTGCGGTGGGGTGGGGGGACCACCCTGGTCCCAAATGCCCCCTCCCCGTCTCCCCATTATTTCCAGCAGCGAGCAGCTTGGCGAGCCTGGCCCGGGGCTGGCCGGGATGGCTTTTGGCTTGGCAGCATCCCGCGGGGGTGAGGTTTCTTCTGCCGCCCTGCGGCTGGCTCGGGCTCTTGGCAGGGATGCGCTTGGGTGCTGGGCATCCCGGGCACCTCCTCTTCCTCGCTGCTGCTTCCGCAAGGCCATGCCGTGGGGACCCTCGGCAATGCGTCGCCCCGATATTTGCAGCCCTGGAGGAGGAGTAAATCCTGCTGTGCCTCCTGTCTTTCCTCCCCTCCCCGTGCACAGGGAGCCTGACCTTCCTGCACCCGAGCTGCTGGGGTCCGGCGAGCCCTAACCCTGCTCCATCCTTTATCGTACCCCCTTCTCCTGCACGCACAACCTTTTTCCTCCCACTTTGCTGTGTTTTTCGTCCCTTTGCTGTGTTTTCCCCCCGCCTGTCCCCGCTTACTGCCCTATTTCTGGCTGCGCTGGCCCCGTGCCCGGCGCCCTCCGCTCGGAGCGGAAGGAAGGGCTCCGGGGGGATGGAGGGCAAAGCCGGGGTGATGCCAGCGGAGGTTTGACCCTGGCTTGAAGAACGGGCTGACTGATGAGAGGGCGTTTGAGGCCACGGACGTGGTGGGCGCCGTCTCCCTCGTGCATCCCCACGTGCGGAGCTGGTGGCTGCGCTGCAGCCAGGGCAGCCCAGGGTGAGCTGGGGTTGTGCGGCACCCGAAGAGACAGCAGAGGAGGGAGATGCCACCCCTTTTTTTGGCACTTTGGGGACCTTGGGGCGAGTGCCTAGATATACAGGCGATGCTGCCTCCCCTTGGCTTTCTTGGAAGGAGGAGGGGAACCCACAGGACAGGGCGATTCCGGGTGGGCTGGAGGGCTAGGACGCTGCCTGGAGGAGGTGGGGGGGGCAGGGCACCCCCGAGCACCTGGAGGTGACGTGTGCCCCATGTCCTCGTCCTGGGGACAGCCGCGTGGTGCTTGCTTCGCAGCTGCTATTTCTGGCTGGTCCATGGCCTCTGTGCCGCGGTCCCCAGTGCCGGGGCAGGCAGGGTCCCGCTGCCGGCAGCTGCTGCCCTTTTTCCTTTTCCTTCCCTGGGACCCGTGGGATAGAGGGGGATGGGATGGGGAATCCCTGCCCCCCCCCCCCGGCGCAGGCGGCGATGGAGAAGCTCAAGACCTCTTGGGATCTCCCCCCCCCCCCCCAGCTCTGTTTTCCTCCCGTTTAAACCCGGCGTACGTCTCTGTTTGGTGGGCGGCTGTAAAAATAGCACTTGGTTTGAGTTAGGAGGGTGGCGGGGAAGGGCTGGGAGGGGGCCGGGGTGCGGGGGGGAGGACCTGTTTCTCCCTTTCCTGGAGGAATTAGGGAGGCCACATGCTGCCAGGAGTGTTTGGCTGGTAGAGGCAAGCGGAGGCTCCGAGGAGGCGAGCAGGCGTCCGCACAGATGGAAATTTGATCACCCACGGCTCAACAGATTGTTTGATTTATTTTAAAATCAAGCAGATGGCTGCAACAGGAGTTTGTTTAAGTTCAGCTCCGAGCTGGGCCAACGGCCAGGATACTCGGGGGTAGGCGTGCCAAAAAATGTTCAATGACTTTGGTCATCACCCACCTCTCCTCCTCCTCCTCCCCTCTCCCTCGCTCCAGCGCACACACCCCGGCTCCCCCTCTTATCGCATCCTCGCCTTCATCTCTTGGCTCCAGCATCTCGCTTTGTCTCTCCCGGGCGGGCGTGCAAGCTTGCCCTCCGCTTTTCTTCCCCGACTGCCTCGGGAGGGTTTAACTCTTCCCCATCCATCCCCTTGCCCGGGCTTTTTTTCCATGGGGGTGCAGGGAGGGCCACCCCATAATGGAGAGAGGGAGCAGCCCCTTCCCTTTGCTCCCTCATCTCCTTCTTCTCCAGGTCCAATTTGGGGTGCGGAGCTGGGGGGAGCAGAGGGGTGGGTGTCCTGGTGCCCAGAGGGATGCCCTGACCTGTATGGCCATCCCTCCATTGGGGGGGGGGACACACACGGATGGGTCCTGGTGTCCCCACACCCTGCCCCGAATCTGTGGTGGCCTGAATGGAGATGGGGTCCCAGCAGCGTGTGATGCTCCCGGATGGGGGGACGTTGAGTGCTTGGCCTGGGTCCCCTGTCTTGGGGTGTGAGGGGTGACCTGGGGATGGAGAAGAGACCCTCTTGAGTGGCTCTGGACGCGTTTCTGGCCTTACTGCCATATGGCTGGCAGGGAAGGGGCTGGAGGAGCTGGTGGGAAGCAGGCTGGGATGTGCTAAACTGTCGTAATTGGGACAGGGGAGGCTGTGCTCAGGGCTTTAAATAGCTCCGCGCCACCGGGCTGGCTCTGTGCGGGAGGTCTGGCCACCACGGGGCTGCGCAGGGTCCCCAGCACACATGGCCATGTCCCCTCGCCCTTCCAAGGGGCATCTTGGATGCTCTCTGTAGCAGGGACAAGAAGCTCTCTGTATCTCCTGGGGCGAGCGAGTGGGATGCTCCACAGGAGCACCAGGCATCCTGCTCCTTGGTGGCCTTGGGATGTCCCTTTGCCTGGTGCCAGCCCCACACACCTCCCAGCACCACGGCAGGTTCGGCGCGTGGGCGGCACACGCTCTCGCTGGGGGTTTTCACGCCGGGGAACTGCCCGTCATCCCAGGGGATGGCCGGGTGGGTGGTGGGACGAGGCTTTTCCCCGGCACCCAACCCCTCTCCACGGCGGGGCTGGGGGCTGCGGGTCCCGCTGGGGAGAGGGGCCGGGGCTGGAAGGGGTTAAGGCAGGCGAAGGAAAACAAGAGTGCTGCAGGGCCTGGGTGGCTGACAAGCCAAACAACTGTTTTTGACTCACTGTTGCTGCCTTGCCAAGTGCAATTGCTTCCACATTCCCATCCCCTGGCTGGAGGGGCGCGGGGAGACGTTGGCTTTTCGCGGTCGGGAGGGGAAGGGGGATGCCGGGGGGAGCGGCAGCGGGAAGGGCTGGCTCCACACCGCTTTTTCTCGGCTCTTCTCTCTTTTATTCCCCTCCCTGTCGAGTGGCAGGAAGGGGCAAGGGGGTGATGCTGCAGAGGGGGGTGATGATACCAGGGGGGATGATGCTGCCAGGGTCACCCGTGCCAGCTCCTGGTGGAGCATCCCTTCTGCCAAGCCCCGTAGGTGGGAGAGGGAAGGGGGGGGGGGGGGGGCTGAAATGCACCCCCAGGGTTGGGCTGCTCTGCCTTCTCTTGCTGTTTGTCTGCAGGGGGGACCCTGAAAGGCAGCTCCTTCCCTGCCAGGGGGTGCTGAAGGGTGTTGGGGGGCAGCAGCATCCCTTTGCCCCCTCTCCAGCTCCTGTACCCTCTCTCCGGCAGCAGCCAGGGATGGAGACCCGCATCCTCTATGTCCCTATTGCTGCCCCCCCCTCCGCCCCATAGGGATGGAGAGTGACCCCGTTGCAACCCCACTTGGAGATGTGGGGTCTCATGTGGGGCCGGACCCCCCACCGTGCCTGGCCGGGGCAGTGAACCGAATGTGCTGGGGAGGGGGCGAATCTGCCAGTGGGGTTTGGGGGGGGAAATGTAGTAAAATCCCCGTGCTGGTGCCGTTGTGTTGCAGAGAGCAAGAAATAAGCCCTTGGAGCACAGGCTTGGTAGTTCCAGTGAAGATTTGAGCTACTCTGGGTCGCTGCTTTGTGGAGTTAATTATCTTCTGAGTCTGGGTTTTTTGGTGGTGTGGGGTTTTTTTTTTTTTTTTGT
>VUYV01000007.1:6811420-6821726 GCA_008711295.1 Anarhynchus alexandrinus | reverse complement strand
GGGGGCGGGGCGGGGGGTGGGGGGGGGGCGGCTAATTTTGTTGTCTCGGGGAGCGTTTGCCGAGGAGAAACGTTGGTGCGCACGCACGTGTGGATTTTTACTCCCTTGGGATCTGCTTGGCCCTGGCAGGGATGTGCGGCGGTGGCGGGGGGTGGTGGTGGCAGGCTGCGATGCCAAATTTTTGCGGTGGGGTTTGCAATGGGGCACCCCCAGCATCCGGGGGCCCCTCTCAAGGGGGCGGTTGGGTTGTTTGGGTTTTTGTTTTGTTTTTTTTTTTGGGGGTGGTGGTGGTGTATTTTTTTTTCTTGGGGCAGAGCGGCGTCAGATGCTTGCGTGCTCGCTTCCTGTAATAAAGCGACCGCCGGCGCGCTTGTCACCTGCTCTCTGTTGTGCTGCCAAGCGGCAGACATGCCGCTTCTTGCTGCGGGCCCTGGCGCGCTCCCCGCCGCCGCCGCCGCCGCTGCTCCTCCCGCTCGCCCCGGGCACGCTCGCCCCGTGCCAGCGCGGCGTTAGCAGGTGTTTCGGGGAGGGTGCGACGGTGCCTGTTGCCGCACGCCCCGTGCGGGTGGGGGCCGTTTAACTGTTCCTCGCCACGGCCCCCTTCGCCCCCCCTCTCCCCGCCTCCCCCCGGGGCGTAGCGGTGATGCCAGGGCTTGGCGTCGTGGGTGCTCGCTGCCCCTCTCCCCTGGGACCCGCCGCCGGGGTGCCACGTCATCCCTGCCCTATGGCTCTGCTGGTCCCCAGAATTTGGGGTGCCGGGTTTGGCAGAGCCAACCCAGCTGCAGGGAGGCATCTCTGGTTGTCGCCGGCTGTGCCGTGCCGTGCTGCACAGTTGGATCTTGGGGGGGGGGGGTCCGTGCAGCACGTGCCATGCGTGAGATGTGCAAGGTGCTTGGCAATGCTGCTGCCCGCCGTGCCGTGCCATGCCGCCTCCTTGGATGTACAGGGTGGTGCTGGTGCCCACCGTGCTGTGCCATGCCATGCAGCCCCCTTGGATGCACAGGGCAGTGCTGGTGCCCACTGTGCCGTGACATGCCGTACCATGCCCTTGGATGGACAGGGTAGTGCTGGTGTCATCTGTGCTGTGACATGCCATGCCATGCCCTTGGACGCACAGGGCAGTGCTGGTGCCCACTGTGCCGTGACATGCCGTACCATGCCCTTGGATGGACAGGGTAGTGCTGGTGTCATCTGTGCTGTGACATGCCATGCCATGCCCTTGGGTGGACAGGGCAGTGCTGGTGCCCACCGTGCCATGCCATGCCATGCCCTTGGATGGACAGGGCAGTGCTGGTGCCATCTGTGCTGTGCCATGCCGTGCCATGCCCTTGGGTGGACAGGGTGTTGCTGATGCCCGCTGTGCCGTGCTGTGCAATCCTCTTGGATGCACAGGGAACTTGCTGGTACCCACCGTGCCATGCCATGCCATGCCATGCAGCCCCGTTGGACACACAGGTCAGTGCTGGTGGTGTCTGTGCTGTGCCATGCCGTGCCATGCCATGCCCTTGGGTGGACAGCGTGTTGCTGATGCCCGCCGTGCTGTGCTGTGCCATGCAATCCCCTTGGATACACAGGGCACTTGCTGGTACCCACCATGCCGTGCCATACCACCCCCTTGGACAGACAGCCCTGCTGTCAGCACCTTCCCAGCCCCGTTGGGGGGGATTTTCCCTATTGGGGGTTATCTCTGCTCGCCCCAATGCCCTCTGGATCCCCAGCCGGTTTGCCAACCCCGGCAGCCGTTGCTCCCTGCCCGCTCCCGCCCATGTAATCTCCTTCCTCCCGCCCGGCATGGCGTGGCACGGCACGGCGTGCGGTCCCCATTAACCCTGCAGCGAGGCGCTGCCTTTACTGGGGTCCTGCTCCCGTTAACCCCAGCTGCGGGGATTTTGCACCGCCGTAACCCGTCGGGGAGGCTCGTTGGAAGGGGCTAACACCGGGTCGGCTCCCGAGGGACAGTCGGTGCCTCTCCCCAGCCGCGCACAGGCAGGACCGCGATAAATGTGGGGTGGGGGGAGGGCTGGGGGGGGGGTCAAATTGCAGCCGAATATCCCCCGTGGAGGAGGCAGGATGGGTTTTGCTCCTTCCTACCCGCATCCCGCCCCGGTCCAGCCCCGGCTCCCGGCACCGGCTTTGTTTCCGCCGTATAACAAGATGATGGGTTAGGGTCAAGCTGCGGGTTCATAACTTGTTGGAAGACTTTGCCGAACAATAAAGGTGTCTGGCTTTATATCTGCTCGTATTTTATCCGCGCCACGGCCTTTCCCCAGCGCCGGCCGGGATTTACGGCAGGGGATATTTGAACGTGTCGAGGCGAGCTGGGGAAGCCGAGGCCGACCCCCCCCCCCCTTCTCCCCTCCCCACGCCTTTGCATTCAGTGCCTGTGCGCTGAAATATTTACCTTCCAGCTCCTCTGACAGTTCAAGCCGTCTCGTGAAGCAAAGGTTATTGAACTGCGAATGTTATGACATTACATTTTTGTGTCTGCACTTTCAAGATGCGTGATGCAGCCTGAATGATAAGTGATCTCGGGGTTAAGGGTGGGTTTCTTTTTTTTTTTTTTCCTCTCTTTCCTTTCTCCTCCTTTCCCTCCCTCCTTGCTCTCCTCCCCGCCTCGGCGCGGACTGTTGGCTCTGCCGGGGCTTGATAACGCTGCCTTTTATTGCCCTGCCTTTGCATTCCTGCAGCTGGGCGCCCTGCCGTTGGTGTGGGTGCTGGGGAGGGTTTTAGGAGGTGGGAGAGGGACATTTCCCAGCGCAGAAGCTGGTCGCACCAGTGTGTGCCTCAGTTTCCCTAACCCTGGGCTCGTCCCTCATGCCATGGGGCGCACTGGGGTGGGCAATGGTGGCATCCAAGCCACCAAGCCCCTCCTGTTGGAGGATGCTGATGCCAACCTGGTACCCCAACCCCTCCTGCATCCTGGCATGGAGGGAAACGTGGCATCCCGCATCCCACCAAGGCTGTGCCACGGGGCAGGAGGTGATGCACGGTGCTCACCGGTGCTGGTCTATGCCCCCGGCCCCATTAGTGGGGTTTTGGGGTGCCGGTGGGGCTCCAGGCTGGGGTGCTGGAGTGATGCTCCCTGGTACCCCGGCTGTTGGGGCTTTGAGCATCTCAGCAGCCGCCCCCACTTGAGACACAGCATCCTGTGTGGCCAAGGGGCCGGGGGCACATGTGGGGAGGGGGACAAGTGACAGCGGGTCTGGCCTGTCCTGTACACACTAGAGGGCAGCAACAAACTGGATCAGCGGGCTGCATTCGGTCCCTGGGGGGATTGGGGGGTCTAACCCCCCCCAAATTTGCCCCAGCGGGGCGGGTTTGCAGTAGGGGAGCTGCCTGTTTTTAAGGGGTGTTTAACCAAACCCGTTTGCAAACCGAATGCAACTGAGCAGCAGGACGAGAGCCCTCAAACCAGTCCGACCCGCAGTGTCGTGTCATTCTGGGAGCAAATTAATTAAGTCATTCCATAAATTTGGCCGCCTTCGCTGCCGGTGAATCACATCTGCCCCCCCCTCGCAACCCGCCTCCCTCCCTCCTGCCTTTCCCGGGGCTCCCCCTCCCCGCTCCGTCTCGGCTCCCCGCTCGAGTCAACGTCTCACCCCGCAGCGCCTGGAGATTTCTATCGGCTCGGGGCCGCCCGAGCATCCCGAGCATCCCAGGTCGGGGCCGGCCGCCAGCGCTAACNAAAAAAAGAGGTCAGGGCCCGGGAAATTAAATGTTCATAAACGTAGGCCCGAGCGCTTAAAAAGTAGGGCAGTGCCATTAAATCTCATTAAAGTTTAATACCTATCAGTGCCACTTCAGGCAGCCCTTGGACATTGCTTTAATTTGATGGGTGTTAAGGGAGAATTATCAAATAATTGTGCTGGCTGGGGACTTGCTTTTATCATGTTACATGGAAAGCTCTCCCGGCTTTGTGCCGCACATCAAAACAGCGGCGGATAGGTATTGTTCTGGGGAGGGGATGGCGGGGGGGGACTGCAGGGGGGGTCCCCGCCATCCCCATCAGCGGTGGAAGGAGGGATGAGGAACACCGGATCAGGTTGTTACAGGGATTAGCTTGCCCTGAGGATCTGATTTTCCTGCCCAAATTTAACCCATCTGCCCGCAGGCGGGGCGGGGGGGATCTGCTGCCCCGAGCCGGCGTCCCTGGGGGTGGCATGGGGACAGCGAGCATCCTGCCATCATCCCCATGGGTCCTGCCGGTGTCCCTGTGTCCCAGCAGGGTCGCGCTGCCCTTCCTTGCGCTCGCTGCCTCGGGATGCCGGTGTGGAGCTGCAGGCGCTGCTAATTAATACTAATTTTTGGAGAGGCTCTGGGGGGCCGGAGGGAATCGCCGCCGGGAGGTGCTGAGCGCGCCGGGGATCGCCGGCTCCGTGCGGAGGCGAGCGCATGGGCCCATGCTTTTTTTTACAGGGTGCACCCGGGGTTATTTTTATTTCTTTCTATTTCCTCCCTCCTCCCCTCGCCGTGAAAGTCCCAGTTGATAAAGAATTAGTGCCAGGTCGTTAGTCCTGGTTTTTATGAGATAAACCCGGGCGCAAGGTGCTGTCGTGTAAACGCCGGGGCCAGGGGAGCGCGGGGACGGGGAGAGCGGAGCTGCTGCCATGAATTATTCAGCAGCGCCTGATTTCACATTATTCTCACTGATACTTTTACAACCTGTCAGTAAATAAAAAGATTCTACATTATTTATAGAAATGGACCCGAATTGGTTAGGAGAATTTACTGTTGCTATTATTAGGGGCTGCTCAGCACCGCGTTAATGAGAGCTGGGTGATGGCAAACGCTGCTTTCCGCCGGCTCGGTGTCCCCTGCGCTCTCCCGGGCTGCCACCTCGCTCTCCAACGGTGGGTGCGTCCCCGTGACCGTCACCATTCCCGGTTCCCTTGGCTGGGGCCCGTTCATGCATCCCCAGATGTGGGCTGGACATGGAGGGATGAGGGTCTCCCTGGCATTGGGCTGCCTGAAGGGGGGACATCTCCTTCCCAGGGATGTCTCCTTCCTGGGGACATCTTCTTCCCAGGGACACCTCCCTGTGGATGTCTCCTTCCCAGGGATGTCTCCTTCCCAGGGACATCTCCTTCCCAAAGACATCTACTTCCTGGGGACATCTTCCTGGGAACATCTCCTTCCTGGGGACCACATCTTCCTGGGGATGTCTCCTTCTCAGGCATATCTTCTTCCTGGGGACCTCATCTTCTTCCCAGGGATATCTCCTTCCCGGGGACATCTTCCCAGATGCCAGGCCTAGGACACATGTTTTTGCTTTCCAGGCACGGTGCAGGTACCCCCACCAGTGAAGTGACCCCCCCCCTCCCCCTTGCACATCCCCTTTTGGCTCTGCATCCCAGCACGGCGGAGGAGCTGAGGGGGGGCTCCTCTTCCAGCCTGTCCCCCCTCACACCAGCGTTCGCCTGTCACCCAAGCAGGAACCATCCCACCCACACGCCCGCCATCCCCCCCGCATCCCATCTGGGCTTCCCGCATCCCTGATGTGACAGCTCCGGGGAGGTGGAAAAGCATCGCACGGGGTTAGAAAGCCCCGGGGAGGTGGTGGGGGCGAGGGGGGGGGCTGTGGGTAAACCGAGGCACGGCGGCGATGGGCCGTACGGGCAAACGGATGGAGAAACCAAGAGGAAACCCAAGAGCGTAATGGTTTGTCTGCGGTGTCCTAAGGTGGCTGCTCCCAGCCTGCCGGTGACAGGTTTATTGGCAGGCAGGCCGGGCTGGAAGGATTGTCGGCTATTTACAGTGCTGGGGCCGTGACTTTGCGAGCAGACAGTTAACATAAATTCACATGATGGATCAGTTATCACTTCATTGAACTTGTGGCGGATCCATTGAAGGCTGTGCAGTAACATACTGTTTCCTGGCTCTGCGCAGCGCTGGGATACATTAAATACACTTTATTTATAGCTTACCATTGCTGCACTGTGGGCAGGAGAATGCAGCTTTTGCAACTATCATCTAATTTTATGATGAGCATTAAAGCAAGGCCTATAATTTGCACCTTTTTATTCATTAGACACTGGTGCAGCCATAAGTCAAGAATGCCCAGGGATTTAGATGCAGATCCAGAAGATAAACTATTGACAAGCCAGATGTATTTTTACATTAGTGTGCCTTTACAATAGTTTATGTTGAGAGTGGAATATAAATTGCATTATTAAATACGAACCACTCTTGTAACCGCTGCTCCGCCTGCTTCCGTGCAGGCAGGGTGGGATTCGGAGCCACAGAGCGAGGAGGCGCTGCCTGATGGCTCGAGGTTGGGTAGGGCATCTTGATTTGGGCTTTATTTTAGCTTCGGATGTGCCGACGCGGCGGGGCAGGGGGCTGTGCCGGGGCTGTCCTCGGGAGGAGGCGGTGGCCCTGCGGGATGTCCCCATAATGGAGCAAAGCCATCCCAGCTCCGTGCCCCCACTGGAGACCTCCGCTCGGCCGCTGCCACCCGGCCAGCAGCGAGTTAAATCCTTTTGTTTCCGAGGCAATACAGTTTATATTATGAGCATGAATAAAAGATGGTTGTGCTAGGGGTAGCTGTCAGGATCTTCGCTGCCTATAAAGGCTTCTACTGTAGCTTGACAGTAAAAGACTGTGTTTGGGGACTGATGTGGTTTCTCAAAGGAGCTAAATAAATAAGGGACGCTTATTTTTACACCAGTAAAGGCTGCTGGAAATTTAAAACCCTGTTTATCTCACTGAAATCGTGGTGTTTATTGTTATCTCATGTAGGGGGAATTTGCATGTTCGCTAATAATTAACCGAACCCGGCGCTTCTCCCTCCTGTACGTGCTGCGGCCCCGCCGTTATCTGGGGGGAGGAAACGCTTGCAAATCAAATGCAAATATTGACCATGCCTGGGCTGGGCGCTGCGATGGCCGGGTGCTCCCTGGTACCCCGTCCCGCGGCTGCTTCGGGGGACGGGGGGGCAGGGTGGAGGGGCTGGGCGCTTGTGTGCGGCACGAGAGGGCTGATGGGAGCCATCCCCATGGCCACCCCGTCCCCATTGCCACCCCGTCCCTGTTGCCACCCCGTCCCTGTTGCCACCCCATCCCCGTTGCCACCCCATTCTTATTTCCACCCCGTCCCCATTGCCACCCCATCCCCACTGCCGCTCCATCCTTATTTCCACCCTCTCCCCTTCGCTACCCCATCCCTATTTCCATTCCGTCCCCTTTGCCACCCCATCCCCATGGCCGCCCTGTCCCCATTGCCACCCCATCCTTATTTCCACCCCATCCCCATTGCTACCCCATCCCTATTTCCATCCTATCCCCATTGCCACCCCATCCTTATTTTCACCCTGTCCCCATGGCCACCCTGTCTCCATTGCCACTTATTTCCATTATGCCAATCCTTATTTCCACCCCATACCTATTTACATCCCATCCCCCCTGCCACCCCATCCCCACTGCCACCCCATCCTTATTTCCACCCCATCCCCATTGCTACCCTGTCCCTATTTCCATCCCGTCCCCATTGCCACCCCACGCCTATCGCCACCCCTTTGTGCCCGGCGCTAACAGGCGTCCCGTCCCGGTTGCCGGTCCCCGCGCCACCAGATGCTGCCGCTCTGTGTCACACCATCATGTCGCTAGCGGAGTGTAACGGGGAGAGCAGTCGGTGCCTTTGTTTCTCCTGCTCTCCGCACAGCTGTCACTTCCAGTGATCAGTAGAAAAATCATCACCCCACCGGATCATACATATGGAACGGTGTCTGTGCGGAATATTTATTGTAACATGTGTCGGGGCCGCGCCGGTCACAAGCCCCGGGCTTGGCTCGCACCGCGCCAGCCCCGGAAGGATGCTCTGGTCCCCTGGGCTCTGCCTGCCGGGGAAGTGCTCGTGTCCCCGAGTCGTTGTCACCGCGGCAGTGTCCCCATTGTGGCTGGGGGCTAATTGCGCTCGGTGGCCTCGGGCTGTGCAGCGTCCTTTGCCTTGTGGGGGACCGGGAAAGCGCTCCCTCTCTCAGACTGTCCCCAACCTTCTTCCTAAAAGATGTCCCCAACCTTCTTCCTGAAGGATGTCCCCAAGCCGGAGGGGTGGCTGAAACGTGGGGGTGTACAGAGCCCAGCCGGTGAAGCTGGAGGCTCTTTCCTTGGGGAATCTTGGGGGCTGCCCCTTGCTGGGTTCGCCTGTGGGGTGGCCTTTGGGGTCTCCAAGGATGGGAAGCGAAGGCGCCCGGGAGCCTTGTCCCCATCAGTGTCTCCCGGAGCTCTCTCCCGTCTCTGGAGCTGTCAGCTCGGCACCTTTCATGTGTGATGGGTAAACAGCGCGGCGCGCCCGCCGGGGAAGGCTGTTGGATCCCTGCTGGTGCTAAAGCGGCGTCTGGCAGGGACGGGGAACGTGCCGTCGCCTGCGCGAGGCACGGCGGACGTGACACCCCGCTGGGGCTCCTTGCGGCTTTCCCGATGGAGAGGAGAGACCGAGCCGCCCCGGTGCCGGGCGCAGGGCGAAGCCGTGCCGGATGGGGTCCGCACTATTCCCCGCAGGTGTGGGTGCCGGCATGGCAGCCCCGGCAAAGCCGCTCCTATCACCTCCCACCACCAAAAAGCGGTACCCGCATCCCCATCGCATCCGCCGGTAGCTGCCGGGGACGCAGAGCCCCCCATGTCCCGTTGTCACATGTTTTCCCTCGCTGGGGTGGACAGATGCCGCGCGGGCAGTGGGGGGTCACCAGGTCCCCCCAGCACATGGCTGGGGGAAGGTGTTGCCGGCGCCTTTTGGCACCCGCCGCCACACGAGCGCGCTCCTCTGACAGCTTTATCAAGCCTCCAGACTTCCCAATTCCATTGTTCCTGACATCTGTTTCGGTAAGTGATTAATTGCAATTAGTGAACGGTTTGAAAGCCCGTGGAAGAATATTCAGCAGAAAACTCGTCAAGATTAATGAGTGGTGGCAGTTGTCAGAAGGGCTGCTGCCTCGCCGGGATGCGGCGGCGGCGGGGAGGTGCGGGAGGCTGGGCGAGCAGGGTGCCCCCCAAGATGCGCCCGTGTGTGTGTGTGTGTGTATGTGTGTCCCCACCGTGTCCCCCCTCCCCGAGAATAACACAGGCTGATTTTTCATCCGAATGCATGAATTATCCGCTAATGCGCTATTAATAAAGCGCTGTGGAGTTTCACCGAGATTAGGTCCTAAATCATGCAGAATGAATTTTAATCAGTCCGAAAGACACCGGTGCGAGCCACTCCCGGCGACCTGCGGGAAACCAAGCTGGATCTGGCCGGGATCTGCTGCCGGAGAGGCAGTGCCTGCACCTTTGCCCCTGTGCTGTGCCGTGCCGTGTCGTGCCGTGCCACGCGGCAGAGCCAGGCTGCCTTTGTGCGGTGCTTTGCAGGGCAGGGGGTTTGCAGGGCATGAGCTCTGCGGGCTGGGAGTGGGGCGCAGCAGGCGTATCCAAATCCCATCGCCTGTGCCAGCGGGACAGCCAGGGACGGTGGTGGCACACGTGGTGGCAGCTTGCTGAGCCGGCTGCGCGGGGGCGGCCGTGGCTGCGGTGCCCGGGGTGCCGGGAGGGACCAGGGATCCTCTGCGCCGCTGCCCCGTTGGCCAAATTCCCAACAGAGCCCCCATCTTGAGGGGGTGTCACTCCTGCAGTGAGTTTCTCAGGTCTTTGCAGCGCGCCTTTGCTCTCGGGGCTGGTTTTGCCCCAGCTTGGTGCAAGGGTCCACCCCGAGGTGTGGGGGACCCGTGGCGGTGCCGGGCCCCGGGGTGGGGGTGGTGGTGGTGGTGGTGGGTGACGCACCCGTGGCCCCAGGGAGAGGGAGGGTGTGACATCTGCTCCTGCAAACTGTTTGCCACGCTGAGGTCAGGGCGGCTCTACAGCCCCGGGTCTTGCGAGCAGATGGCTCCGGCATGCTTCCCGACCGGGCTCCGCGGTACCGCACCCATGAAATTCCCCATTAACAGGCCGTGACCGGAGGGTGCGGGGTGGAGAAGCATCCTTCACCCCCCCCTGCCCCGCCTTGCCATGCTCAGCCTGGAAGCGTACACGGGCTGCGCGCCTGTCCCCAAAGGCAGCGGGGACATGTTCCCTCTGCTGGGTGGGGGGATGCCCTCTCATGCTTTGAATGGCCTCACTAATCCGGGGGGGCTGCAGAGCAGCCGGGGTTCATCGCCCGGGGTGCAGGGGGTACACCCACGTGCTGGTGGTGGAGGGAGTCCCCATCCCCATCCCCATCCCCATCCCCATCCCCGCCTGCCAGCTTGTCCCCGTCCTGTCCCTTTGATTTATTGCTCTTTTGGCAGAGGGGACGGCGGAGGGCAGGGGGTGGCAGGGGTCAGCAGGGGCTGGCAGGG
>VUYV01000007.1:6793787-6810510 GCA_008711295.1 Anarhynchus alexandrinus | reverse complement strand
GAAGGGGGGAGTCGGGGGGGGGGGGGGGGGGGGGGGTGTGTGTGTCTCCGTGGTACCCGCCAGCAGCGGGGGGACCCCGGCCCGCTGCCATGGTGGCTTTGCCGTCGCTTAATTACCGGCCGCGCCAGGCCTGGCCCCGCCTTTACCCTTCATTACGCGATTGCGATCGGGGCCGCTCCTCCCTCCCTCCCTCCCGTCCGGCTCCGGCGGGGTAATTAGGTGTGTTTTCTCCGGCGTGCAGACAGACACTTACTACGGCTTTAATCACCTGCGCCGGCGGCTCCCACCCGCGCTGCTGCTGGTGGTGCTGGTGCTGGTGGTGCTGGTGGTGCTGGGGATGCTGGTGCCCACCGACGGCAGGGCCGGGGTAACGATGGGCTGCGGGTGCCCGGTTGCGGAACACTCCATGCGAATACCCGCAGCAGATGCAGGCTGCAAAATGCCCCACGCCGACGCCTGGGGTAGATGCCCGGTGCGAATGCCCGGTGGTGAATACCCCGTGCGGGTAAATGGTGCAAACGCCCCGTGGAAATGCCCCGTTCAAATACCTGGTGTCGATAAGTGGTGTGAAAAACCCATGCAGATGCCCCGTGCAAATGATAGAATGGTTTAGGTTGGAAGGGACCTTAAAGATCATCTAGTTCCAACAGCCCTGCCACGGGCAAGGTGCAAATACCCCGTGCAAAGAGCCCCTGTGCAAATCCCCGATGTGAACACCCCGTGCAAATGCCTGGTGCAGTTAAATGGTGCAAACACCCCGTGGAAATACCCCGTTCAAATGCCTGGGGCAGATAAATGGTGCGAAAAACCCGTGCAAATACCCCTTGCACATGCCCGGTGCAACCACCCGGTGAACATACATGGTGCCAACACCCGGCGAACGTGCGCGGTGTAAATGCCCGGTGCAAACACCGTCCGGGCTGGGACTGGGCTTGTAAAAGGGGGTGTCGTGGCAGAGCCGGAGCAGGCGGCCCGGCGGCTCCTCGCAGGTGTAAGCACAGACTCCGCGGCGCTCGAGCTTCTGTGCGGCGGGCGCGTGCCAGCACACTGCTGTGCCTTGCGAAGGTAGCAGCCATCTGCACTGTGATAAAAAGCCCTGAGGATGATAAATAGACAAGTAGCACTTTTATTGGATTGCCGTTTCGAAGCAGCCACTTTGGGTTTGGCACGGCGCTAACGACAGACTCGCCGCACGCTGCGCCCAGCCACCCCGGCCGGGGAAAAGGGGCTGCCCGGCGGCGAAACCGGCACCCGGCCGGCCACCTCGGCTGCATCCCGGAGCGCTCCCGGCTGCCTCNCGTTTTTTTTTGTGTTTTTAGGGATGGCATCTCTGGATGCGTGCGACCCGGAGCGTGCTGGAAGCCGAAGCGATTCGGGGTGTGACGAGCGGGGCAGGCCAGCTGGCACGGTACTGGTGCCCCAGCTGCCGCGCTGGCCTCGCCGTCACCTGCGCGAAGCAGCTTGTTTGTCAATAATGGAGCAGAGAAAATTGCAGCCGAAACGCCTCTCGGCTCTGCTTTGTGTTGCCTTTAATGCGTCCACCCCGGAGGTGCCGGCTCGGAGGCGGCACAAAGGCTGCCGGGAGGGGAGGAAGGTGCGGGGCGGGGGGGGCGGCTTGGTGAGCCCCGCCGTGGGGGCTTTGCTCCCCCCTCTGCCCCGGGCAGACCCCTGGTGCCGGGGTGATGGGGGCAGAGATGGGGGCTCTGACCCCGTGGTTGGCACTGCCATGCTCCCACAGCTTGGCTGTGCCCAGTGCCGGGGACATCAGCCCAGCGGGATCGGTCCCTCCGGCACAGAGGTGACACCGGCTTTTGGGGTGGCACGGGAAGGACGGTGACCCCCCCTGCTTGCTGTTTTAGGTGGGGTGGGTGGGTGGCTCTTGTGGGTGAGCATAAGGGTGGTTCTGAGCATCCCTGTCCCTGTCCATGTCCCCCTGCAGTGGCAGCTTGTGCCCGGCACAGGGTGCTGTGGGATGGGGCAGGTTGGGGACATCAGTTCAGGGGTAATGTGGGATGGGGCAGGTCGGGGACACCGGTTCAGGGGTAATATGGGATGGGGCAGGTTGGGGACACTGTTTCAGGAGTGCTGTGGGATAGGGCACATTGGGGACACCGGTTCAGGGGTAATGTGGGATGGGGCAGGTTGGGGACACCGTTTCAGGAGTGCTGTGGGATGGGGCACATTGGTGACACCATTTCAGGAGTGCTGCAGGACGGGGCAGGTTGGGGACACGGTTTCAAGGAGCATCCCCCATGGCAGGGGGTGACAAGGGGAGAGGCTGGGTGGGCAGCGCGGGGACTCAGGGGTGCCGGGGGATGTGTGGGGGGGGTGTCCCCACACCCTGCCAGCCCCCCACCTGCGGGGCAGGGGCCGCTCACAGCTGCCTGCCCGGGCGTGCATCCCAGGAATTTGGCAGCGCAGGGGGGGGACCGGCTGCCTCCCCTGCCCTCTGACCCGCCGGGATGATACAAGCCCTCTTCTGTTTCTCCTCAGCCCGCCGGCGGGGTCAGGACGACGGCTGGCGCTGGCTCCCTCGCCGCGATAAAACAGCTCGTCTGTCACGACACAATAGATCCGTCAGGCTGCTGGCACAGCCGGGGGGGGGGATACAGCCCCGGCACTGGGGTGGGTGCTGGGGTGCCCCTGCGACCCCGGTGTGGCCGTGCTGCGGCTCCCCAGGGTGCCCACAAGCGTCACGATTTTTTGCAAGGTCTCAGCCCGGGGGTGGCCAGGGCCGCGGGTCGGGACGGGGACGGGAGCCAGGTGTCCCGGCCGATACCCCGCACCCGCGTCCCAGCCGGCCCCTGCTCTGCTGCAGGGAGATACGGCCGCGTGTCTTGGCTCCCCGCCGTGCCCGCTGCCCTCCTCGCTCCTCATCGCCGTCCAAAAATACATCGGGAGGCACCGGCACGAGGTGCCCCCCACCCCTTCCCAGCCTGGGGATTCTCCCCGGGGGAATCGCTCACCCTTCCCGTTTTCCTTCCGACTTCAGGGTCTTTTTATCCATCACCTTTGCGAGAATTTCTGCCCGCGCGCGGGAGCTTGGTGTCGGGGGTGCCGCTGGGTGCGGGCAGGGTGCCGTATCCCCCTTGGCACCGCCACCACCCGGGATGGGTGCAACACCCCCCCCCACCCCCCCATCACTCCCCGGACCCCCTCAACCCCGCCACGGCGGCTATTGAGAAATACAAAAAGCGGCTCCAATTAGAAGCGGCGGTGCTGCAAACTGGCGGCGAGGCACTTGAACTGTCACTGTGCAGCCTTAATTAGCAGCGGCGGGGCAGGGGTCAGCAGCAACTCAGCAGCCTTGACAAGGCTGCTATCAAGTGCAAGGAGGGAGGAGGAGGGAAGGGAGGGAAAAGCAAAGCTCCCCGAACTCAGGACCAGCCCTGGGCGACGGGGAGGGGGAGGACGAGCGCGCCGGAGACAGGCAGGCAGAGTTAAAAGGGAATAAAATGGTCGCTATCTCCCGCCGGCGGCTCATCGCCGGTGCTGTGCATCCCGCCGCCGGAGCGCGCGACCGGTGCCGGACCCCCCCGGCGGCCTGAGTGGCCGGTTTTGGGACCCCCCCGCCATGCTGGAGATGAAGAGCTGGTCGTCTTTGCTGCAGAGCCTCAGTAAGTGATGGGGGCGGCGAGGCTGGGTGCCATGGGGACACCCCCAGTTGGGGTCCCCACCGGCCGCCCCCTCCCCGGTCCCACCGTGCAAGGGGAAAGCGGGTGGGTGGCATGGCCGGGGGCGAGGGTCCTGCACCCCCCCACCCCCTGGCCCCGCGTGCCGCCCCGTCCCCTCCCCGGCGTCCCCCTCCTCGGGGTCAGTGCCCGGCCGCGGCCAGGCTTAACCTCTGCCCCTTCCCTCCTGACCTCCAGCCCTGTTAAAAAGGGTTTAAATGCAAAGTTATTTGATAGCTAATCCTGGCCCAGGGCCGGGGGCAGCCCCGGGCTTTGGCGCTGGGAATCACCCCGAGCCGGGACCCTCCGGCATCACCGCCGGCACGGACGTGGTTTCACCGGGGTGGAGGTCAGGCAAACGCGCCGATTAAAGTCCGGCGGGTGAAAAGAGCTTAAACAAATCCCAAATCCCTCAGCTGCCAGATGAGGCTGGTCGAAATTTGCTCGGGAGCCGCCGTGGGGAGGGGGAGAGGCGCCCAAACCCCCCGGGAGCCGTGCTGCTGTCCCTGTGGGATGTAGTGGGGCTGCTGAACTGGGAGCACTGGGAAGGCTGGAGCTGTGTGGGTGCTGGGGGGGCTTGGGGGTGGGCAGGGTGCTCGGGTGATGTTATGGGGGCCAGGTCAGCGTTCGGGGGGCCCCTGCGTGCCTTCCTGCCCTACACCCCTTTGCTGCTGGGCCAGGAGGGACCAGCATCAGGGAACCCCCCATTTCACCACCATCTCCCCATTTTAGCCCACACCTTTCCTTCCAAATATGCCGGATTTGGGGTGCCAAGGGGAGACAAATGTGGGTGTCCCCACTGCTAAGCAGTCACCCCCCCGAGCTGCTTGCTTGGGAGCAAAAAATCTTGATTTTTTTCCTTTCCAGGCGTCATGCCGCAGAGATGCTCGCTCGCCCCCGGCACCACGCTGCTGCCGTGCCACAGAGCGGGTCGCGAGCCCCCGGCTCGCCGAGTCCCCTCGCCCCCCCGGGTGATGAACCCACCGTGGCTGGCTCGTGGGTATGGGGGTGCCGGGGGGTGCCGGGCTGCAGTGTCACCCCCAGGGCCAGCGGGATGGAGACCAAGCTGTCCCTGGGGAGCCAGACCCTGCTGTTCCTGTTGCGATGGCATTAGGGAAACTGAGGCAGGCACAACACGGAGGTGGCGGCGTGGCTGGGATGGGGGCTGTGGGTGGGGGGCAGCCAGGTACCGAGGGCAGGAGGAATGGGGGGGGGAAATTCCTGATGACAGCCATCCAGCCTGGGGCTGGGGTGCCCAGACAGGCTCTGTCCCCTCTGTCCTTGCCCGTCCCCCTTGGTAACGAGTCCCCAGACGACCGGCCGGGCCAGCTGAACCCCAGCCCAGGGACGGAGGGGGAGAGGCTGGAGCGAAGGTCACAGATGCTGCGGCTGCAAGGAGCCGCGCAGACCCATTAGCCCCTTAACTGGGGAGGATGGATGGGCTGCGGGAAGGGCTGGGGACCTGCTGCCCTCCCCAGCCAGCGGCCACGGAGTGCCCTGCTCTCCCGTGCCAGCCTCTCGCACACGTATGCACGCTCCGTCATCGCGTCGTGTGAGCTCATCGTCGTGCGCGCTCTGTCTTTGAGCGTGCTCCATCATCTTGCACACTCCATCTCCGTGCGCGCTCCATCGTTGCGCACCCTCCGTCGTCTCGCACGTTCCCGTCTTCACGTGTGCTCTGTCTTTGCACGCGCTTCGTCGTCGCGCGCACTCCGCCGCTGTGCACGCTGTCGTGCAAGCTCCATCACCCTGCGCGCTCCGTCTCCATGGATGCTGCGTCACGCGCGCTCCAGCATCTTGCACGCTCCGTCTTTGCGCGCACTCCATCATCGTGCACACTCCTTCATCGCACCCACCTGTGGCCACTGAGGACACCCCCGAATTAGGCAGCTGGTGGCAGGGTGGGCTCTGCACGGGGACCCGTGCCCATCACCGGGGCACGGGCTCCGTCCCCCCAGCCACTGTCGCCCCGGCTCTGGCGCAGCCCCGGCCAGTGAGGGTTAACGCTGGGGGGGGGGGGAGAGGGGAGGATGCCTTCAAGCCCTCGTGCCAGTTCAGAAATGAATGTTGCCTTTAATATACCATCCTTCAATCCTTATCTCTCCTAATTTATTGGACATAACTGGTTGCGCTGATGGATTCGTGGCTTAGACCTTGGCTTCTAAATTTCAGCATTAATAATCTTCCCCTTCATTCTGCTCTCCAGATGTCTTTCATTTATCTGCTTATTCAGTAGGGGTGCAACCTCGCGTCCTCGGTGCCAGCGCTAATGTGGCCCGGTGACAATAAATTTGGACTTGTAATAACATGGCCAGATGAATGAATTGACCTCTTGGTGACTGTCACTCCCAGCCTCCCCCCTCGTTAGGTGCCGGTGGGACCGAGCGGGCCCCTAATAACGGATGCCGGTGTCAGCCCCCTCCTCCCCACCTCCTTTTTTCTCTCTTTTTTCCTCTTTTTTTTTTTCAAAGGGGAAATTTGTAGAAAAGTGTAGACGAGGGGATTGCTTAATCTTTAATCAGCTTTGGAGTACAGGGCGAGAGCAGCCGTCCCCATCCCCGGGGAGAGCTCCGGTCCTAATAACGAGGAGCCCTAATAACGACCCCATAACCCCTCCGGGGGGCTGAAACCCCTCGGCCAGACGGGGATGCGGCGCCAGCATCCGCGCCGTGCCGGGATGAACCGCGCCGGGGCAGGTTGCACACCTGAGAGCGTGCCGAGGAATGTGTTTGCTTAATTAATTGGCGACGGGAGCGCGCCGGGGGTGTAAATCTAACGTGGGCCTTGGCAGCCTGCAGTGCCGCGCACGCAAGACTAGACTTTAAATAAGGGTGCAATTATTGTTTGAATAATTGACGAACAACGGGCGCGCATCGGCGCTCAGCCTAATGGGCTTTGATCGCTCGCCAGGGCCGCCCGGCGCGCCGGCATCCCGCCGGCGAAGGATGCTCGGGGTCTGGCGAGGGGCACGGGTGGGTCGGCGGTGGAAATNGCCGCGGGGTCGGCCGGGGAGGGGGAGGACCCTGCACGTAGCAATTGATTTAAATCATTTTAGAGAGGACCTATGGAAAATAAAAAGCCTTTAATCACATTTGTATCCATTTCCAGCCTCGGTAAATCAATTTGGATTGAGCTGGGTGCCACGGTTACAGCTGATTAGCGCGCGGTGGATGGGGTCAAATTAATGCTAGCTGGGTTCGCTTAATGGGGTCACCGTCGCTCGCTTCTTGCGAGCATCTCTCCTCGGGGGCAGCCGTGGGGGGGATGAACGTTTCGGTTCTGCCCAAACCACGGAAGGTTTTTCCAGCGAGGAAGCACCGGGACTTGGGCTCCGTGCTGCTCCGTGCCTCAGTTTCCCCATGCATCGGCCGTAACCGTTGCAGAGGAGCCGGTGAGCAGCGTGGGGGGACATTAGGGCTGTCCCACCTTCCTTCTCCCAATCCCACGGGGCCGTGCTGGTCCTCACCGGCATCACCAGCGTGCCGGAGCCACTCACCCGTCCTCCCCACCGCCCCACGGAGGAGCTGTAAACGGGTCCCTGCGCCCCGGTGACGGTTAATTTGTTTTCAATAGGTTCCAATCAATTAAGCGTGGTGCCGGCAAAGGGAAAAATGTCCCGGTAATTGGTGAAAATAAATCACTCGTCGCGGGGCCCCGGCAGAGCAGCGGCGGTGGCTGGGAGCCTGGGCTGTGTCCCTGTGGCACCGTGGGGACGGGGGACACCCGGGGATGGACCCCGCGTCGCTTGGCCGGCGTTCACGTGGGGGCCGGCGTGCGATCCTCTGGGGATGGCGTGCTTGCCAGCTCCCGGCTCGCTTCCTTAGCATCTCCCTCCCCGGCTCCTCGCACGCGATGCCTGCCTGCGCCCCGGGGCCAGGGCGATGCCTCCCGAGCATCCCCCCGCATCCCTTCGCCCGGGCACCACCGCCTCCCCCAGCCCCGCTCCAACCCGGGCTGTAATTACCGCACGCGGCGCTTTGATTGCTCCATTCCAATTAATTAAACCCGGCGGTGACCCAAATTATGATCCCTTGTCTTGTCGAGCGCCGTATTTTTAACCTTAACCGGCTGGGCTGTGTTTAGATTTCCAATCCGGGCAGAAATGTCACCCGGGGAGAGTGACTGGCGTTGAACCCAGCCTTCCTGCGACGAACCCCGTAATTAGAAACCCTCGTGTCCCCGAGACGGGTCTTTAAAGCTGTCAGAAGCCAAGATCCAGCCATTTGATACAAGACTATCATTAGCTGCGCCCAACCTATTAGCTGCAGGTAAATAACAGGCTGTACCGGAGCCAGGGAACAGGCGGGTTGGGGAATTGGTCGGTCCTTAATTAGGAGAAGCGGCGCGAGGGATGCTTTCCCCTCTAATTGCCTTCGTTAGGAGCCCGGGTATGTGTCCCCTCGCCTGTATCCCCTTTCCCGGCGTGGTGATGACTCCTGCCCCCTGTCTTCCCACCGCGGTACCCATCCCACCCCGCTGTCCCGGCATCGCCATGGCGATGCCGGGACAGCGGGGTGGGATGGGTACCGTGGTGGGAAGACGACGACGTTAAGCCACTCACCAGGGATGGATAGGGATTGATGGTCTCCGGTCCAAGCGGAGGATAAATCTGGGCATGCTGCGGCTTTCCGAGGGCTTGTCTGGGTGACATATTCAGTTGGTTTGAATGTCTGGATGGAAAATCAATCACCGGGGCCGTTTCCGTCCCCCCCTTTCGCACTACGTTTTAATTTGCCGGGCTGCGGGGTTCGTACAGCGAGGATCCATCTATATTTGTGTCAGGCGTCGGCGTCTTTGTCTCCCTGGCGCGGCATCGTCCTTCCCAGCCTGGCACGCTCTGCCCTGGGCACGGTGTTGGGGTGCAGATGGGCATGGTGGGGGGGGTCCTCCATCCCTCCTGGGGCGTTTTCCCGGTGTGGAGCTGCCCTCCCTCCCTAGAGGAGGCCCGGGATGCCCTGTGTGGGGAAACTGAGGCACGGCACAATGCAGTCTGCTCTGGGCTCTGCTTTCCCCACCGGCTGGATGGGAATCCCATCCTGCTCTGCCTCCCCATGGCAGCGGGAGGACCCCCATACCCACCGTATGGGGCTGGCGAGCGCCGTGGGGGGCCAGGAGAGAGGCGGCAGTGCCGCGGCAGCGGTGCCGACCGCCTGGCCCTCGCCGGCCTGCCCCCGCCTGATCCCTCTCCCGCAGACGCTCTCCCTGACACCGGCTGACAAGAGCCATTTCCAAGATGGATTGATTCAATTTAGCACCGATTTTTTGCCGGGGCCGGTGACGTACGGCTCCCCAGCCGGCGCTGGGCGGCACGTGACTCCCCAGCGCCCGCCGTCATTAGAGCAGCTCAGCACCGGCTGCCGCAGCCCGCCTCGCCTAATCAGCCCCGCGTGTGCCGCAGGCGCGGGAGGGGGCCGCATCCTGCCCTGGCGCGGCTCCGTGAGGCTGCCCGTCCCCAGTATCCCCGGCAGGATCCGGCCCCGGGGGTGTCGGGGCGGCGGTGGTACCCAGGGATGCTGGCAGCGGTACCTAGGGATGCTGGTGGGGGTAGCAGAGGATGCTGGCGGTGGTACCCAGGGATGCTGGCAGTGATACCCAGGGATGCTGGTGGTGGTACCCAGCGGTGCCGGTGGTGCCGGAGCTGCTGGCGAGGCTGCAATGGGGGGGGGGGGGGGGGGGGGATTTTGTTTTGTTCCCTCGCTTTCTGGGTTTTTCTCCGGGCTTGATGAGTACGTCTGGTTCTCTCTTGCTGTCTGTCTTCTCCTCTCTCCTTCCTTTCGAGGCAAATGGCTGACTGATTGCTTTTCATCTCCCGCTCTGAGGAGCTGTAAGAGCTACTTTATACAAACATCAATTACAGGCACGTAATAAATTAAGGCTCCCTTACACCGAACCCATTAGAGTCCACTCTCATATCAAAGCGCTCCCATCACACACGGATTGGGGTGGAGTGGGGGGGAGGAGGGAGAGGGAGGAAAATGTCTTATTAGCCGGCAGATTGTTAGCAGAACACTGATTTAATTGTATCCCCGCGCCCGAGCGCGGGAGGAGGACTGGGGAGGGGTTGGAGGCAGTGGAAGGGGGGGGCACCCGGGGCCTGCCAAAAAAGAAATGCCCAGGGATTGTTCTCTTCCCCGAGGTGCTCGGGGGCAGCCTCCCTCCCGGGCTTGTCCCCGTGCCAGCGCTGGCTGCCAACGCTTCTCCTGGTAACGGCCGAGGGGGGGGCCGCGTTTCGGAGATGCCCCCCCAACCTCAGCTGGCACGGTGCTGAGCGGCGATGCCCAGGGCTGGGTGCCCACCCTCTCCTCCTGCCCCCAACCACCTTTGGGGTGCCACCTCCAGACCCTCGGCCGTGCAGCGGGTGATGCCGAGGGGTGCCGGGGATGGTGGCAGCCGTCTGGCATCCCCTCATGCCGCAGCCTTGTGACAAGTCCTGCCGTGGCACGGTGGGCATCGGGGTTGGGACCCCTCCGGTGCCTCCACGGGTTTGGATGGTGCGTCGGGGCACAGAGGCGGAAAGAGGAGCCCCGGGGGGGCTTGGGGGGGTGGGTGATGGGGAGCAGCCCAGGAGGCAACGAGTGAACTTCCCGGTAGGACAAAGGCGCCTGCGTCCGCCAGCAGCTCCCGCTGCCTCTGCCTGCGAATAAATAGCCTCCAGGCTGTCAGTCTGGCACTACCCCCGGGGCTGGAGGCTCTCGGAGAGGAACGGAGCCCGGGAACAGCAGGCATGGCTGGAGCGCTGCCCGACGGGGCTTTGCAGGCGCTGGCACGCCGCGCCGGCGCGCTTCGCCCAGGCAAAGGCTTCCTCCCAAACCGGCAGCGCCCGGCCGTGGCCCACGGCCTCGCCACGCGTCCCCCCGCCCCCCGGCACGGGCACGGCCCCCAGCCGGCGGGCAAGGAGCGAGGGTGGGGGGCTGCGGTGGGCTGCACCGGTGTGCCACCCCCCACACACACCCTGCACACCCACGGGTGTGGGGTGGGGGTCCCCTTCACCCCCCCCCCCCCCCCCTTCCCTTCTCCCCCCCCCCCCCCACTGCCTTTCAGGGCAGGTTTTATCTCCCCTGCACGGCTCCCGCAGCCCGCCGTTCCCTTGCTGCCCTCCCGAGCCTGACATTTACATATTAATATTTTCCAAGGGAGGCAATGCGTTGCGGTGCAAGTGTCTGCATTGTGGTTGCACATAATGTAAAGTGAGATAAAGCGCCCGGCTCCGCTATGAATAACTGCAAATGAAAACCCATGTGGCCATAAAAGCCTTCACATTTGCCCTGTCAGCATGTGGTACATCGGCTAAACAACTGATTTAGCTTTTCTTTTTTTTCAAGGTTTATCGCCACTTACAGAGGACATGCTCTTTGTGTACTGCCTGTCGCTTTCTGCTCAGCTTCCTTGTCACTTCCCCTCGGCGTCCTCCCAGCCGGGCCCCGAAACGATGCTCTGCTCCTCTAAACCGCCCTGACAGCCCCTATTAGCTTCTGGCCGAGTACAGCTTGGCGCTGCTGGGGCTATTTATCTCGCCGGCGCAGAGGGCTGTTATCACCCTCACTCCTCACCGCCCCGCTCCTTTGCTTCTGCTGATGGCGGGGATTTGGGATGGGGTCCTGGTGGGGTTAGGGGGGGAGAGAGGGGACCCAAAAGCGCTTATCCCTCCTCCCAAAGGGGCTGGATCTGCTCTTAAGGCTTTGCTCCTGGCCGTGGTGGCTCCTCGTACCGGTGCTGCCGGGCTCTGACCTCTCCGTGCCGGGTGGATGCGGCCAAAAACCGCTCGGGATAACGCCGTGTGGCATGGGGAGGGAATTTATTCCTGCTCCTACGCGGCGCAGCCGGTGCCGTCCCCATGGCGGTGGCCCCGGGGCGGGGGTGATGTCCTTGCGGGACCGCTGGCTCCCCAAGGCGCCGGCTTGGGTGCCAGACCTGAAATACCGGGTAGGGAGCTCGGCGGGGTGGTGACGCCGGGGAGCGGGACGAGCAGCTCCGTGCTGTGCCGGTGGGAAGAGGGGGGGTGGAAAGAGGGGACGGGGGTCCCCACTCGGCGCCCACGGAGCCGCCTGGCCCTCGGCCAAGGGCCCTGGCACCCAGCCGGCCCCCGGCACTGCCGGTAACCGGAGCTGCCTCCCCTCGCTGTTATTTCAGCAGGCGGGGGCAGATCGGTTTACGGGGCCAGGCAAGATGCCTATCGGTCCCCCTTCTGCCACGTTGTCCCCATGCCACCACCACGCCGCCACCGCCACACGGCATCGATACCACAGCTGGACATCACCGGTGATGGCGATTGCCACCGGTGCCCGGGTCGCCTCCCCCGGGCGCGCTGCCCTCTGGGGTGTACCCGTCCCCGCTGCTGGCTCATGCCGGCGGAGGGACGGTGGCGGTGTCACCCGGCTTTGCTCCTGGCATCACCGCACCGGCTCGTCCCCTTGAGTCACGCCAGCAGCCGGGGCGGCGTGGCGGGCGCCGGCGAGGTGTTGTCCCGCTGGGGCTGGCGCAAGCTCTGCGTCACCCCACGCCCTGCCCGGGGTGCCAGCGTCCCCGGGGGACGGGCAAGGGCTGGGGGGGGCCCCCCGTCTCCCCACTGGGGCTTGCGTCAGACCATGGTGGGGGGTGGTGGTGGTGTTTCACAAGCATTTTCCTGTCTCAACCTGCCCCTGGCCGGTGCCTGGGGGGGCTGTGGGGGGCCGTGGNTGAGCCTTCCCGGAGCGGCTTCCTGCCAGGCTCAGCATCGCCCGGCCGCCCCGCCGGAGGGTCCCCCCGCGTCCCCCGGCTCTGCCCATGCCCCCCGCCACAGCCAGCGTGGGCGGGATGCGGAGAACCTCCGCGCCATTTCCTACCGGCAGCTTCCAGGCGTCGCCGGTTGGCGTGGGCACCCCGCAAGCTGGCAGCGGTGGGAGCACTGCGCTTGAAGCACCAGGGCGGCGCTTGTTTTGGGGTTCTCTCCCCAAATATCTGTGGGGAGGTTGTGCTGGGGGCAGCAGAGCCCCTGATGGCTTGGCAGGATGGCAGGGTTGGGAGGGTGCTCTCCTGGGGTGCTTGGGAGATGGTTGGGTGTTTGGATGATGGTTGGGTGTTTGGGCGATGGTTGGGTGTTTGGGTGATGGTTGGGTGCTGCCAAGCTTGCTCCACCATGCAGCCAGGTGATGCACTGAGCACCATGCCTTGTGCACCATGCACCAAGCATCATGCCTCATGCTGCGAGCACCATGCATCATGTGCTGAGCCCTATGCAGTGAGCACCCTGCATCATGCACCGAGCATCATGCATCATGCTCCAAGCCCCATGTGCTGAGCACCCTGCATCACACGCTGAGCACCCTGCATCACACGCTGAGCACCATGCATCCTGTGCATCACGCACCATTCACTGAGCACCATGCATCGTGTATCATGCGCCGAGCCCCATGCACCGAGCCCCCTGCATCACACGCCAAACAGCATGCATTGTGCATCATGCCCCGAGCACCATGCATCACGCGCCATGCGTCGAGCACCGTGCATCATGCGCCAAGCCCCATGCACCGAGCACTGTGCATCACACACTGACCACCATGCCTCGTGCATCATGCGCCATGCGTCGAGCACCGTGCATCATGTGCCGAGCACATGCATCTTGCATCACGTGCCATGCGTCGAGCACTGTGCATCATGCACCAAGCCCCATGCATCGAGCACTGTGCATCATGCACCGAGCCCCATGCATTGTGCATCATGCATCGAGCACATGCATCTTGCATCACGCGCCATGCGTCGAGCACTGTGCATCATGCACCGAGCCCCATGCATTGTGCATCATGCATCGAGCACATGCATCTTGCATCACGCGCCATGCGTCGAGCACTGTGCATCATGCACCGAGCCCCATGCATTGTGCATCATGCATCGAGCTCATGCATCTTGCACCACGCGCCATGCGTCGAGCACTGTGCATCATGCACCGAGCCCCATGCATTGTGCATCATGCATCGAGCACATGCATCTTGCATCACGCGCCATGCGTTGAGCACCGTGCATCATGTGCCGAGCCCCATGCGCCAAGCACCGTGCATCACACACTGAGCACCATGCCTTGTGCATCACGCTCCATGCGTTGAGCACCGTGCATCACGCGCCGAGCCCCATGCGTTGTGCATCATGCACCGAGCACCATGCATCGTGCATCCCACGCCATACGCCGAGCGCCGTGCATGGTGCATGGTGCAGGCATGCAGCACCGTTGCCCGAGGAGCGCGGGCACCACCCCGGCAGAAGCGGGGCCCACGCATGGACAAGGAAGTGCCAGCCCGCGCCCCCTCGCTAATCGAGTGGCGCCGGGTGATAAATAAGGAAGTTAACACCCAACCCGGGCTGCTAATTAGCTTTTAACCTGTACTAGCAGTTAACTACAAAAGGCAGTCATTTGTTCCGGGGAGCTGGTAGCGTAGAAAGAACGAAACACGGCCAATTTTGTTCAGGATGAATTAAGACTTGCAAATGTAAAATGAGTTCATCTATTTAATTAAGTAGCGGCAATATGGATGTTAAATTAAGTTAATGGCAGGCATGCCAAAACAAGGTTATAAAAATCTTGTCCTGGCGGGGCGGGTTCCGGATCCGGTCNGGGGGGGGGGGGGGGGGGGAATGGGATGGGGGCTCTGCCCTGCCCGCGGGTGGCCCTGGGGTGGGCTGGTGGCCGCTGGCTGGTGGCCCTGGGGACACCCCTCCGGCCACCAAAGGGATAGAGGGAGAGGGAGTTTAAAAAAAAAAAATAAATAAAAAGGCAGGAGGAAAGGCAAAGCGTGTCTCACCCAGCGCCGCAATCTTATCAGGGCTGAACTTTACTCTCCTGCTAAAGATATAGGATACTTTAGGGACATCGGAAAGAAATAATAACCCTCTGATTTGTAGCTCTCGGGCTCTGGCAGCCGAGGGGGAAGGAAGACTGTCTTCTGCCATTACCATTTTTTGTATGAACTATTCCCCAAAGAAATCAAACCCTTGTACAAGCCCTCCCGCGCGGCAGCCCCTGCTCCAGCGCTGACCCGAGCCGCGCGGATTATCACCGCGCATCGCAGCCGGAGACAGGAACATTCATTAAAATTTGAAACACAAATGGAAAATTGCTACTTGAAGCCTCCTTGCCGGAGAGCCAGCCGCTTGATCAGAGACCTCATTAATGTATCTAATGTGTAAGGAACAATTAGACTTTTCAAAGACATCCTTTTCCCAGCCAGGGAGGGAAAAAAAAACCAACGCAAGAAGCAGCTCGAACCCCTCCATCCCAACCCAAACCCGCCTCGAGGGACCGGGGTGCACAACCCCGGCGGGAGCCTACGAGCCGCCGGAGAGTCTCGCATCCATCCCGGTACCCGAAATGCCCGTTTCTCCTTAAGTTTGATGGGGAGGAAAGTGGGCTGATTAAAAAGCTGATTTCTTTTCCCAGCGACCGGCGGGGTTTTGCCATCCTCCCGTAATTAGCCGGTTACGCGGCCGTATGTTTTATTTATGAGCCGAGGGCGGAGGGAAGGGGAAGCAGAGGAACGACCGTGCCCTATATATCTGCAAATAAAACACTTCATTTCCCTCCTGGGGAATGTCACCTCGAGAAACCATCGCTTTCCTGCTCACTGCCCCGTCCAAATCGCAGGCTGTAAATGGCTTTGTGGGCCTGGCTGGCGCTCAGATGGGTTTAAAATATGGATTTATGTCTTTATTCTGCATAGTCAAAGGTCAACAAGAGCAGGAAATCATCGCTGAGCCGCTTATTTACGGCGAGAGGCGGCCGCTCGCTCCTCTTCTCGCTCGTGCCATCCCCGCTGGAGGATGCTTTCGGGGTGCCGGGTGGCGGGGAGCGCGGTGGAGCCCGGCACCGGCTGGCAGAGCCCGGCTGTGCCTCGCTTGCCCTAAGGCGGTCCGCTTGCGGGTGGGCATCCCGCTGGGGACCGCAGCCTGGATGTCCCCAGCACAGCTGCATCCCCTTCCTTGGGGGGGGACACCCCGTGGGGAGATGACGCATCCCCGAAGGGGTCGAGCATCCTCACTGTGTGGTATCCCCGTGGCGAGGGGAGCGCGCGGCCGAGCGAGCCGGCGGCAACCCCGATGCCCATCCGCCGTGGCCCCGGCTCGCTGGGGCGGGGTGGGCAGGGCCGGTGGCGCGCTTGCCCGGCCGGCCCCGCGAGCTGCGCTCTCATGCTTTGCTAATCCCGCCTGGCACCTGCCCCAGCTCCCGGCGGCTTCGCGCGAGCAAGGAACCAATTAATCCTCCCGGCGCTCGGGGAAGTGGGTCAGGCTCGTCAAGCTCTCCCGCTAACGAGGGGCGAGGCGAGGCGAGGCGCGGCAGAGCCGGCTGTCGGGTGGCCGAGCGGGTGTCTCAACCGCCGGTGCCCTGCGTCCCGTCTCCCGCGGGGTGGTAAGTGGGTAAACTGAGGCAGGGCGCCGCTCGCCGCCGCTGCGCGCGCGCAATCGCCCGCAGAGCGGGGACAACCGAGGAGGAGGAGGAGGAGGGTGGCAGATAATTCGGTTGGGCCGATGTCGCAAAGGACGGGGTTGGTTTCCCAACGGGGTTGCCCGACCGCCGTGCCTCGGTTTCCCCATCCCAACGAAGCAACGGGGTGTGGGGGGTGGGGGGGCTCCCGGTTTGGGGTGCCGGGCGCTTGGCGGCGTTTAGGGCTTTCTTGGCAGGGTGGGCAGCGCAGGCAGCGCAGGCAGCGCGCCCCTTTGAAGTGGAGCCCAACTTCCAGGAGTGAAGCAATTCTCGTTTGCATAATGAACAAAGGGAGCAAAGGGGGGGGTGAGGGGGGGGAGAGGCGAAACCCCAAAGCCCAAGCTGGCAGGCAGGCCTGCCCTCCCTGCCTGCCCTCCCTGCCTGCCTGCCCGCTCCCCCAGCCGCCTGTAATTACTGGTTTATTGCCTGTACAGCTATTGTGTAATGACATGTTTGCAAATTAATTTTTACGGCTCATGCCATGGGGCGGGTTGAGGGGGGGGGAGTAGAGGAGGGGTCCCCCAGTGCTTGCGTGAGCCGGGTAAATTCAACCCCTATGAAAGCGTGGGGGCTGCGAGTGGGGTAGTGAAAGGGGAGGGGGGGG
>VUYV01000007.1:6776087-6791388 GCA_008711295.1 Anarhynchus alexandrinus | reverse complement strand
TTTTTTTTTTTCTTTTTTTTTTTCCTGCCTTCCTGACACATCCTCTTCACCTTGGGTCTTTTAATTTTATTTTTATTTTTTTTTCCTGGCCGCAATGGAACTGTAACATAAATCATGTTTGGGTTGAAACCACCTCTCTATTACTTACCAGGTAAGGCACCGAGCGATGCTGCCGCCGGCCCCTCTTCCCCTCGGGGGTCTCCCTGCGGGGTCCCCCCCCCCCTCAGCTTGGGGACACCCCTTTGTCTGCCCCCGCCAGCGGCAGCCNGCAGGGCTCTTTGGGGTTTTGGGGTGCTTGGATCCCCCCCTCTTCTCCTGCTGCCGCTCCTCCACCCCGGGGGGGTTTCTCCCCTCCCCGGGGAGCGGGGGGGGGGGGGGGGGGGGGGGCAGCTCTGGGCAAGGAGGGATGGGGAAAAATGCTGGGTGTGCTGTGTTTTGGGGTGGGGGTCCCCACTTACGGTCCCGTTGCCACCCGAGCGTGGGGACTCGGTGGGGGGGGGGCACCAAAGTTTGCTGTGCCGCCCCAGCCGGCAGCACCGGCCCCCGCGGCAGCCGGCGAGGGAGGCGGACCCCCTCTCCGGGGGGGGTGTTTAGGGTTTAGGGTGTTTTGAGAGCGCCGGTGGTGAGGGGGGGGTTGGGGTGCGTGCTTGTGGGGTGCGTGTTTGGGGTGCCCACTCGGGCTGCGCGCTTAGGTGGTATGTTCGGGATACGAGCTTGGGGTGGGAGTTGCGGTGCTTTTGGGGTGCAGGCTTGGGGTGTACACTCAGGATACTCAGGCTGTGAGCTCCGGCTGGGTGCTGGAGGTGCTCTTGGGGTGCACACTTGGGGTTCACGCTCGGGGTACCCCCTCCAGATACGGCCTTGGGCTGTGAGCGCGGGCTGTGAACTGGAGGTGCTCTCCCGCTGAGCGCTCAGGCTGTGAGCTCGGGGTGCACACTCGGGGTGCACACTCGGGGTACCCGCTCCGGGATGCCATCCTGGGCTGTGAGCTCAGGCTGTGAGCTCGGGGTGCACACTCGGGGTGCACACTCGGGGTACCCGCTCCGGGATGCCATCCTGGGCTGTGAGCTCAGGCTGCGAGCTCGGGGCGCGCTCGGCGGTGCGCTCCCAGAGGCGGGGGGGGGCGGCGGCAGCGGAGGTGGGGGGCCCCCCCCTCTTCTTGGGGGGGCCGTACCCCCGCACGGCGGTTTCCCCGCGGAAGGTTGTTTGTTTCAGGAAATGGCTTTTGCATGTGGCAGTTGTTACAGGAACGAGAGGTTTGCCCAAGCGCGCCTGCGCCGGAGCGCGCGAAGGCGAGCCGGGAGGGGTGGCAGAGGGGCACCGGGGTTGAACTGGGGGGGTGTCCCCCCCCAGCCCCCCGGGAGAGGTTGTGGTGTGACATCCCCCCCCCCCCCCCCCCGCAGGGCTGTGCCACGGTGGGGACACGGCTGACCTGCTTGGCTGTGGCATCCCGCTCGCTTCCAGCACGCTCTGACCTCGTGCCCTCCTCCCTGACGGTTGTGGGGGTCCCGCTCCCTGTCCCCCCCAGTCCCCAACACCATCCCCTTGCCCGTTCCTTCCTGGTCCCCAGCTGCGCCTGCCCGGCCTCGGTGCCGTCCCCCCCGGCGGGGACTCCTCCAAGGGCTGCAGGTGCAGGGAGACGGGTTGGGGGTTGGTTTTGGGTTTTGGTGGTTTTTTTTTTCCCCCCTTAAATCCTGTATTTGGCGCGCTCTGGTCAAGCGAGGGTTCCCGGCGGCGGCTCCTGTTGCGTGAAACTTCTGGCTTTGCCCGTTGTTGCTAATTCCTGTGCCCTGGAAAACCCTGCTCCGGCCGGCTCTTCGCTTTCCAGCCACCTTGGAGAGGAAATAAAAATATTGGAAGAGAGGAACAAGACAAGAGAGGAGCACGGAAGTGTTAGGCTGTGAGATTTAAAGCAATTAGGGGAAATTATGTTCGAGGCACTGGCAAGCGGAGAAATCGCCGGCAGCAGCTGCCGGGGCGTTGGGAGACGCTGGTGGGCCAGGTCGGGTGGGAGCAGATGGAGACGTGGACCTTCCACCCCCCCTCCCTGCGCCGTGGGCTCGCAGGGGTTTCACAAGCGCTGGGGTTGGTGGCGGTGACTCAGCGGCGTGAGTCCTGCTGGGGACTGTCACCGCCTCAGGGACTGCCTGGCCGTGGCCGGTGTCACACGCTCCTCGGCAGCTTGCTTGCCTTGGCTCGGCTTGGCTCCTCCGTGTCCCCTGCATCCCTCTGGTCACCGATGCTCCTGTCCTCTCTGTCTCTCTGGTCACCGATGCTTCTGTCCTCTCTGTCTCTCTGGTCACCGATGCTTCTGTCCCCTGCATCCCTGTGGTCACAGGGCTGGAGATGTGCAACGGGGCTCAGCTGGCTGCCAGGGGACACCAGGCATGGTAGGGACCCAGCATCAGGCACAGCTGAGAACGGGGCGCCAGGGAGAGGACCCCACTCCCTGCCGGTACATATGGGGGCCATGCTCAGGCTGGCTTGCCATGAGATACATGGGTGCAGTCGTCACCCTGTGGCCAGTGCCAGCGTCTCTTGGGGACAGCAGCATCCTTTGGGGACAGCGGCACCCCTCGGGGACACAGAGCATCCCCGGAGTGCCTGGCAGTCTGCTCCAGCGGGCACAAGGGTGGCAGCTGAATGCACACAGCCTTTTGGGGTCCTCCCTCTCCCTATGGGTGCCCCCAAATCCCCTGGGTGCTGGAGGCACCCTGGGGCTCCCCGGCGAGGTGGGACGGGGCCCTGGGTGCCTCGACGCGGCGGGTGCTGGTGGCGGATGCTGCTGACTCAGGACCTTCCCAAATGGTTCCTATTTTTACACCGGGGCCGGTAATATTTAGCCCGTGGATCAAAGCAGATGGAGGGAGCTGGGTGATGCCGTGTAAACACCCGCTCGGCGGGTGCCGCTGGTGCGAGGCGTGAGTCACCGGCGGCTTTCGGCAGCGCCGGGTGGGGACAGCCACCCCCAGGCTGGGTTTGGGGTGCTAGGGTCTGAACTCTCCCCCCCTCCCCCCCTTTTTGGCAGCCCCCGGCTGGGTGCTGGGGTTGGGGGTTGCCCTTCCTCATCCTCGCTGGGTGTGTGGTGGAGGGGTGCTGGAGGGTGATGCTCGTGGGATGCTGGGGGGGTGCTGGGTGATGCTGGGGGGTCTGGGCTGTGTTGGGGTGCCAGGAAGCCCTCCCGCCATCCTTCCTTGCCCACCCCACCATCCTCCTCCTCCTCCTCCTCTCCTCGCCAGTCCTAAATTCGGTCGCCATGGCAACCATGTCAACCACTTTCCAGCTTCCCCGTGATGGTTTGAGGAGGGGAGGGGAGGGAAGAGGGGAGCCAGGGGAAGAGGGGGGGGATGGCAGGCGAGGGCTGTGTGCAGGGGAGGGGGGACCAGGGGCTTCGCGCCCGGATCGGGGCTCGGGGTGACGCTTCCCAGATGGTTTTGCCCTGCTGGGTCCCATCTGGCAAGCAGGGGCCAGTGCCAGCCCGGTGTGTGCCAAGGGGTCAGGGCTGGGGGTCCTGCCCCGGGGAGGGGGCTCAATCGCAGCCCTCCAGCTCCGAGCGGGTGGGTGGGTGGCCATCCCCAAAATTCGGTGCCTGTCTGCAGCCATCCTGCTCATGCCACGGCCCCGCTGGTACTCGGGACGTCAGTAGCCACACGGCTTGGAGGGGGGTGAATTATTCCCAGACACCCCCTTTTTCTCCCTCTTTTCTTCTCACCCCCCCCTCCCCATAATCTCTTTATTCCTGAGCTAAGCCTGGTTCCCAATGGTTTTAAAGGCAGATTTGCCTGTAGCTATATAGGACAGGGTGTAAAGCCAGGCGGCTGCGCGGGTGGGTGTGTAACGCCGGCACCGGCATCGCCCCGCAGCGGGTGGGCGCCTGGCAGTCCCCCCCCAGGGGCTGGCTGCGCCGGTACGGAGCCGCGGTGCCACCGGGGGCGAGCAGGCGAGGTGTAATTACCCCAGCGGGAGTTTGGCCCGCCATGAAAGCGGGGTACCGCTGCTGCCTCCCCGCCACCGCCGTACAGTTGTGCCCCCCCGGCATCTCCCTCCCGGTACTGCCCGACCCCCATGTCCGGGGGTCCCCGGGGTGCTGTGGCATTGCTCACCTTCAAACCCGCACGGGGTTTTGGGGTGGAAGGGGGGAGCAGGTGCTTGCTTTCTCTATGGCATGTGTGTGTCCCCCCCCCGCCTTTTTCCCGTTCCTTGGCACCGGCTGGTGGCACCTGCTGGGGACGCTCCTCCTTGGCACGGCACCGTGGCACGTGCGCGGGCACCGCCGGCGGCAACCGCGCTCGAGGCACCGCCGGCAGCCGGGAGGGGGGGGAGAGAATGGGGCCAACCCTGCCCCCGAGCCTGGCAGCGGGGTGCATATCTCCCCCCCTTTCCCTCGCCCCCCCAACCCGCCTTTTATTATTAATTTTTAACTTTATTTCCCAAACGCCGTGCTTAATTAAACGCCGCCACCTCTCGCTGTGAGCCGACGTAGGGTATTTATTACTCCAAACGTCGGTGGGAAGGATGCTCCCCCGCCGCAACACCCCTCCGACGGGTTATTTCACCGGCATTAAAAGGGGGGCTGACACCCCAACACCCCCCCCCCCAGCCCCCCGCAAGGGGCTTTGCGGGGGAAGGATGCTGTGTTTCTGCATCACCGAGCTTTCTCCTTCCCTTCTTCTTTTAATAATAACGCTTTAAAGATGTTTGACATCTGTAACAAACAGCTGGCATCCTGTTATGGAAGAATGTCCTTTTATTTCCGAGCAGGTTGAACTGTCATTAATAGTATAATTAGGTGATTATCGGCGTACAGCAGAAAACTGCTTAATTGCACAGCCAGCTTTGCGAGGATCCCCGGCTCCTTTATTGCTGGATTTGTTTTAGCCGCCTGAATTTTTTCGCGCTGTGTTGTTGTTTTTTTCCACGTTGATTATTATTTTTTAATGCGCGTGGCAGCTGGGGGAGCGTGGCAGCACCGGAGGCGCCGGGACACACACACACACACACAGACACACACACACACATATACACACCAGTGCTGGCACTGGTCCCCCTGTGTGTGTTGTTCCCCCCCAAGGTCCCTAAGGGATTTATTTTTAACCCCACGCGTGCTGAACCTGGTGGAAGGGGTCTCAGAGGTGGGGTTGGGGTTTTGCTGGGTGGGAGCACCCGTGGGTGGGAGCTGACCGGGTGCAGAGTTATTCAAGGGAATAAAGGAGATGGTTTTTGTTAGCGGCACCGTGCCATCAGCTGCCGGCGGGGAGCAGAGCCGCGGCACCGCTCGGCGCGGGGCAGGAGGACACCCATCGTGCCGGGAAGCCTTCACCCACCCCTGCGGGCTGGGACCCTCCTCTCCGGGCACCGTGCCCCTCTCCATCCCCACGGCGCGTGGGGGCACGCACGTGGCTCGCTGGGGCGCTCGGGCAGGCTGCGATGGGAATCGATCCGGCCCCGTCCCCATTCCCATCCCTGGGATGTGGCGTTTTGGGGGCAGAGCAGATTTTTTGGCGCCCGCCAGACAATAGCGCTTTGTATCTCCCCCCAGTGCCGCCAAACACACTTGTTAGCGCCGCAGCTTTGTGCTGTAAATTTCCATGGAGTAATTACGTCTTAATTTATGATAATCCCGGGCGGGCGGTGGAGGGGGGCAAGCGCCAGTCAAGTTTGGAAGTTGCCTGCCGGGGCCCGGGGTCCCCCATGGCTCACGCCGACCGTGAACTTCTCCGTCGCGGTGCAAAGCCAGCGGATGGGGAGAACGTCCCTGCACAGGGAGCGGGGCTGTCCCCGGGGGAGCGGAGAGCGAGGCTACGTGGGAATTGGGTGTTGGTGCCAGTTTGCGGAGCAGGAGTGTCCCCAGCGTGGTGGCCGGTGATGCTGCCCAGCCCACAACCCATCCAGGAGCTCAGGACCCCATGGGCGCGTGGGCTCGGGTCCTCCCGGGATGATGCCGGGATGCCGTGTGTGTCCCGGTGGCAGCTCCCCCAGGCAGGAGGGAGCCTCTGCCTTCCTGTAAGCCCCCAGCACCGCTCCGGCATGGGGCCGGACCCTTCCCCCTTCCCATCGCTGAATGGCTCATCCCGCCTTTGTCTGGAGGGCTTATTACCGGCAAAATAGAGGCTCTTTTCCCTCGGCCTTCCCGGCGGGCAAATTAGACGCTTTGGCAATTTTCGAGGAGGATGACGGGGAGGGGAGGAAGGTTCTCATCGCTCAGCGGTGGCTGAGGAGGACCCCGGTGCCAGGCGGGGTGCTGGCACTCTCCGGCGAGGGTGTGGGGTGGGAAGTGAGGGGGTCCCCATGTCCCCTCCAGAGCCATCGAGGCACCGCTTGGGAGCTGCCGTGGGAATCCCGTGGGATTTGGGGAGCATTTAACGCACGCCCTGTGGAGGGAGGCAGGTTTGGGGGCCTGGTGCCACTGAGTGTCCCCCGCAGAGGTGGCAGGGCAGTGGCACCCGTGCATCCCACCCCCCGATGCCAAGGGGGGCCGTCGGTGCCATTGGCGCCCTGTCCCACGCTGCAGGGTGGGTTTTGTCCCCGGAGAGGGGTAAAACCCCGGGGCTGCGCCTGCTGCACCTGCAGCCGGGTCCCCGTTGGGAGGCAGCGCGCACCCACTGACATTTGCCAAGCGTAAAAATTCAATTAATTCCAGCAGGCAGATTAAATATAAGTGAATTTTAATAATTTGCTCGAAAGGCTGAGGATTACTGTAGGCGAAAAGGGAAGATGCTGCGCGCACGGGGGCACCGGCCAGACTTCTCAGCACCGGCACGTGGGATCGCCGACGCTAATCACCCTAAATCCTGATGTAGGAACGCAGGGGGGTTTGCTCCCCTTGGCACCGAAATTGGGTTTTTGGTTGATCTAACTCTGTGACGAAGAATGCCGGAGCCATCCCAACGCTGCTGGTGGCACGTTGTGCCCATCCCCGGCACTGTCCCGGTCCGCGGGTGTCACTGCTGCTTCAGACCCTCCTCACTGGTGCCCATTTCTTGGTGGGCTTCATGGAAATGGCGAGACCCATCAAGGTGGTGGTGGGACCCTGGGCTGTCCCCTTGGGGACCCCGTGGGACATTGCAAGGGGACCCAGGTGAGGAGCAAGCCAAGGTCTCACCAAGACCTCCGCAGCATCTTGTAGATAAAGAGCCGGTGACACGGGGCACCGATTGCTACCAGATGGTGCCAGTATTAGGAAAATGAAAATACACGCAGTAAATTTGCTATTTGCCAGCGTTAACTTCTTATCCCAAGGTAAAACCTTCCCTCTGGCCCGTGCCGGGCCATCTGCACGGTCATAAACCGCGGCGCTGCGGTGCGTGTGGGGGGACCCTGGGAGCGCGGGGGGGACCCCCCCCATCCCGCCTGGACCCCCCGGCTTTCCCGGTGGCGCAGTGGGATTGATGGAGATTGCCGGTGACCTTTGCTAGGACACGAGGTATTACCATTAATACTTCTGTATTTCCGGAGTTCGCGCCATGCATAAATCTCGTATCAAGCTGGGCGGGCAGAGTAATCTGCCAGGCGGCGTTATTAATACCCGTTATTAATACCCGTTATTAATACCCGTCGCCCCTGGAGCCCGCGAATGGGGAGAGGGATGGGGGCTGTGCCATGTAAACCCCCCCCCCTCCACCTTTTTGGGGTGCAGCCAGGGTGGGCGCTGGGGAATCCCTGTCACCGCCTGAGTCACCGGCTGCTTTCCGCCGGTGGCGGGGGGGGTCCCCTGCGGGCACCCACCCCCATGATGGGGGGCGACTTTTGCCTGTGGACCCCCGTGGCTGTGCCGGAGCACCTCGAAGGCAGCGGGGTGACAGGAGGCATCCCCTCGCCTTGCCCCGGCACCTCCTAACTCTGCCCCATAGCCCCCGGCTCGGCTGGGTCCTGCCCCCCCCGCCCCCGCCTGCAGCCCCCGGCCCCCCCAGGACCTGCCCCGTGCGAGATCCAGCCTGCGTGAAACTCTAATCTCCAATTTTATTCGCTCGGCTCCAGCCGATTTGCATAATCCACATAATCACCCCGGTTTTAATTGCCCACAACTCTGCAGAAAGATCATGTGGTTAAGTGGTAAATCATAATTAGATAAATAATTGGCTTGGCCGCAGCAAGCTGCTTTGTTATACCTGCCATCTGCTGGGCAAGGGCTTCTCGCGCCGAGAACAATGCGCCGCTGACGGCAGAGCCTGCGCTGCCCGCGGCGGGGCTGCACCGAGCTGACGGCGTGGGGACGGGGATGGGGACGGGAGGGCGGCTTGGATGCACCGGGCATTGCCCGCTCCTGGCCGGTGCGATGCCTGGTAGCGCCGTGCCAGGTTCGACGGCACCGGGCAATGCCTGGCTCTGACCCACGCGTTGCCCAGTGGCACCGTGCAGTGCCCGACGGCGCCGTGCAGTGCCCAACAGCACTGTGCCATGCCTGGCATCACCATGCAGTGCCCACCGGCACCGTGCAATGCCCACTGGCACCATGCCATGCCTGGCATCACCATGCAGCGCCCAACATCACCGTGCAATGCCCACTGGCACCGTGCAATGCCTGGCATCACCGTTCAGTGCCCACCGGTGCCGTGTAGTGCCCATAGGCACCATGCCATGACTGGCAGCACCATGCGATGCCCAATGGCACCATGCAATGCCCACCAGCACTGTGCAGTGCCTACCATCACCATGCAGTGCCCAATGGCACCATGCAGTGCCCACCGGCACCGTGCAGTGCCTGCCATCACCGTGTGGTGCCCAATGGCACCATGCAATGCCCACCGGCACCGTGCAGTGCTGAGCCCCATCCCAGATGATGCCCAGTGGCACCGTTCAATGCCCGGCAGCACCGTGTGATGCCCAGGAGCACCAAGCAATGCCTGGCAGCACCCTGCGGTACCCAGCAGCTCCCTCTCGTGCGGTGCCCGGCAGCCCCCATGCGATGCCCAGCTCTCTCCCACACGATGCCCAGCGGTGCCGCGGGATGCCTGGCACCCACCCGCGCGCCCCACGGAGCCATTCAGCCCCCAGCAGCAAAGAGGAGGAGGGGGGGTGGCTCTCTCGAAGCTGAGGGGGGGACCTCGAGAGGTGGTTGGCACCCAGATCTGGGCGGCGGGAGCCGAGAGGAGCCGCTGTCCCAACCTGGATGCTGCAGAGAGGGGCTGGGGGGGCCAGCAGCATCCTTTGGCCACAGGCACTTCATTTTCCAAGCCCACGGCTCACTCTGCCGGGGCAGAAACGGGGAAGAAAGTTGTTTTTGAAGTGAATCTTTCACCGGCCTGGTTTCCTCCAGGCTTAAAAAAGCACCCAGGGCTGGTTGGGCTGCGCACGGGGAGGGAAGGAAAGGGGAAAAATAATCCCGCATCGTGCCGGCCCCGGGCCCCTCCTCGGCGCTGCGCCCTCCAAACGAGCTCTTATTAGTTTGCTTGTTGTCGTTTGCCAGATCAGTGGTCCATGGAGGAGTGATCGATGGAGACCCAGCGGGCTAATAGCGCCGCGCACTTGGACGCTCGGTGCCGTGCCGGGCTCCCCAAGGAGCCCCAAATCCTGCCCCTGGCCAGCGAGGTGCTCCTCGCCCCGGAGGACCCATCTGGACCCCTCCGGGGGTGCTGGGGAGCCAGCCAAGGTGGGGGATGCTCCTGGGATGGGTCCCGGGCTCTGCCCCAAGGACCCTAAAAATGGAGGGAGGCTGTGCCTGCTTCTCTCCATCCCTGGGGACACTTGGGGACACCGAGCCCGGCCACCTCTCTTTGTTGCGGCTGCGTGCCAGGCGGTGGGGAGGGAGGGCAGGAGGCACGGGCTCTGATTGATCAATTAATTAATTAACGGAGCATGTTGTAGGTGTGGCGGCCGAGCTGTTTTATAAGGAGGGGTGGAAGATGCTCGGCGGGATGTCGCCGGGACATCACCGGGAGAGGAGGTGGTCCCCGCTGCCTGTCCCCTGCCTGTCCCCTGCCTGCTGGCTCTTAGGGGGGTGACGGGGAGCGTAGTGGGGGGGGACCGGGGATGATGGGCACGTGCTGCCCCTGGCCGCCTGCCCTCCCTCCTGCCCGCGCAGGCAGCCGGGGCCCTGCCTGCTGCATTCAGGCAGAGCGGGGAGCGGGGGGGGCTCGACAATGCGAGGCCATTAGCATTGAAAATCCATGCGAAGCAGCTGTTCCCGCTCGGAGCGTGCAGCTGGATGCAGCTCGGGAGCGGGAGCCGAGGCGCTGAGAGAGGAGAGGAGGGGAGGGGGGGGATGATGGACACACACGACCATAGAGCATCACCCCAAATTGGCGATCCAGCCAAGAGCGCGAGCGTGGCGGAGCAGTGGTCCTGCGGCGGTGGGGTGCAGATCCGGCCCGGAGGAGGATGCGGGATGCTCATCTCTTCCCTTGCTCCCTCGGCCTCCCCGCCGCGCCGGGGGGGTTTTTTTCCGCTCCATTTGCCAGAGGCTGGAGCTGCTGCCTGATCGTATTTGGTAATAAATTATTAGTTCCAGCGCTCGGGAGCCCGGCAGCTCAAAATAGCTGCTTTTAAAGCGGGCGGCTGGTGCAGGTTGAGTTCAATGGCAATCTGCTCTGAAGGGCACTTCATGCTCATTAGGGGCCTTTCAAGGTGCTGGGGAGGATGGGGTGGNGGAGGGGGGGGGGAAAGAATTGGGGGGGGGGTGGCTGTAAACGAGGGTGCTAAACCTGCCTGCGCCGCATTTCCCGGCAGCTGCCTGCAGCGGGGACGGGGATGGAGAGGCAGCGGTACCGAGCCATCCCCCCACCCACCCCACGTTCCTCCATGAAGGACCCCCCGGGGGGGTTTCGGGGTGCTGGGAGCCCGTCCCTGCCCCATCGCTGCCCGCTCCTGCCTGCCCGCCTGTTTATTTGTCTCCAGCCCCACCAGGCAGCCAGACTGGTTCTGCTCTCGCTGCCGGAGGAGGCTCCCGCTGCCAAAAAACCCGCCAGCGTCATCAGGAGCAGATGGAGAGAAGATGGCACGCTCCCAGCTCCCAGCCCTGCGCCGGGGATGCGGGGAGCCGGGGCGGGGGGAGGACGGGGACAGGGACACCCCCACCCCACTGCCCCTGCGGGAGACGGGGGTTTTGGGGTCCTGCCCCGTCGGGGATGCCAACCCCGTGGCTGGTGCCACGTGCGGCGCCGCGGGAAGGGGTGCCGCCAGGACGTGGGGTGGCACAGGGAAGGGTGAGGGGGACACGGCGATGGCCCCGCTGTCCTCTCCTCCTCCTCCTCCTCCTCCTCCTCCTCCCGCCGCCGGGCAGGGACCTGCCTGCTCCCGCGGGCTGGCAGCCAGCAGGCACCGGGGATGCCAGACACTCCCTGCGCCGCTGTGCCCGGGCACATGCCGCGGGAGGGACGGGGACGGGAATGGGGTGGCACGTCACCTGGTCCCTGCTCCCCAACCTCCCCCGTGGCCTCACGATGCCTGCGTCCCCCACACCGCCCACCCTGCCTTGGCTTTTTTTTTGGGGGGGGGATGGTGGCGTACAGGCAGCAGCCGCCTGCCTGCAGGGGCGAAGGCAGCGAGCGGTGCCCTGGGGTAGGTACATGGGGGGTGTCAGCCCCTCTCCCTGCACCCCCATAAGGGTGGGGGCAGCGGAGGGGCACCCTGCCCCGTTTCGGGGTTCGGTTCCCCGCCCCGGGGTGAGGCAACCGCTGGCGTGACCCCGGGCTGCTGCCAGGGCTCTGAACTTGACCTGTTTTTCCGCATGGATCTGCCTGCCGGGAAAAGCAGCCGGGGAGGGGCAGGAGGAGGAGGGCGAGAGCTGGGGGAGGGCACACCTCGCCGTGGGGCGGCACAGCGTCCCCAGCCGCCGCGGGGACGGCGTGACCCGTGGAGGTGAGTGGCACCCACGCCGTGCTGGTGGTGACGGGATGCCGGAGGGATGCGGGAAGGGGAGGGACGACACGGTGTGGTCCCACACCCTCATCCCCACGCCGATGCTCGTGCCCGCCGCAGCGTGCCTCAGTTTCCCCAGCTGGCAGTTCTCCCGCGGAGCAGCCCAGGGACGCCCGGACAGACGGACGCCACCTCCGTCGGGGCAAGGCGGGTGAGCAGCGCTGCTCAGGCCCCAGCCGGGGCGGAGGCGCCGATTTTATCACCGGGCAGGAGCGGCAAAACTGGTTTGGAGCCCGGCTGGGACAGCGGCACAGCTCGGTTAGCCAGCCAGCCTTGGGGGGGGAACGCGAGCTCCCCGCACGCTTCCTGGCGAGCTGCTGGCTTGGAGCTCCCCGAGCTCGCCCAGCAAATCCCGGCGGGATCATGAGTTTGTTGGGAGGCGTTTGGGGCCGCGGAGATCAGCTGAGCATCACACGGGTGATGCTCTGCCGCCAGCCCCCCCTTCCCTCCGCCGTGTCCCGGCGAGCGTGCGCGAGCGTCCTAATCCCCCGCCGGCTGGTTAGCAAAACCTTTCCAGTCTTGGATTGGGGCTGGGGCGGGGGGTGATGCCGGGGTTAATAGCTGGGGAGAAGCTGGGGGGCACTGGGAAGTGCCTGGAGGGCTGTGCCTGGGGGGATGCGGGGTTGTGCTCAGGGGATGTGGGGTAGTGCCCATGGGATGTGGGGCTGTGCCCAGGGGGATGTGGGGCAGTGCCCAGGGGGGTTGCGGGGCTGTGTCCAAGGCCATGGGGTTGTGCCAGGGGGATGCGGGGCTGTGCCTGGGTGATGCGGGGCTGTGCCTGGGTGATGTGGGGCTGTGCCCATGGGATGTGGGGCTGTGCCTGAGGGATGGGGTCTGTGCCCAGGTGATGTGGGGCTGTGCCTGGCGGGATGTGGGGCAGTACCCAGGGGGGTGTGGGGCTGTGTCCAAGGGCATAGAGCTGTGCTGGAGGGATGCAGGGCTGTGCCGGCGGGATGTGGGGCTGTGCCTGAGGGGATGGGGTCTGTGCCCGGGTGATGCAGGGCTGTGCCCGGCGGGATGTGGGGCAGTACCCAGGGGGGTGTGGGGCTGTGTCCAAGGGCATAGAGCTGTGCTGGAGGGATGCAGGGCTGTGCCGGCGGGATGTGGGGCTGTGCCTGAGGGGATGGGGTCTGTGCCCGGGTGATGCAGGGCTGTGCCGGGGCAATGCAGGGCAGTGCCTGTGGGGATGTGGGGCAGTGCTCGGGGGGATGTGGGGCAGTGCTGGGGGGTGTCAGGCTATGCCCAAGAGATGCCAAGCTGTGCCCGGCGTGCCGCAGCCCCCTGGGGATGGTATATGGGTGCATGGCGCTGCAGGCAGAGCCCGGTGTCCCGCTCTCCGGGGGGGGCACCCAGTCACTCATCCAGGGGTCCGCGGGCCGGTACAAAACCCGGGGGTGCCCGGGCCGGGCTGGCGCGGCGGGTTGGCTTCCCAGCTGTTCTGGTAATGAATTTACATGAGCCGAGCGTGTCGACAAGGCGGCAGTCAATGGCTGAGAGCACCGGAGTTAATAAATGCTTGTATAATGAGGGCAGAGGGGAGCGCGCGCCGCCGCGCCGGCCGCCTCTCCTGGGGCCTGGGGGGCAAAGATTAATCAACGCTGAGTGGCACTCGTGNCCCCCCCCCCCCCGCCACGGCTCCCGCCGCTCTCCCCGGCCACCCTCTGCCGCGGGGTGCTCCGGGGTCTTCGGCATCACCAGTGCCAATAGCTGCCTTCGGTCCCACCGGGAACTCGGGGCAGGGGAGGGCTGCCCCTCGGCCCCCCCTGCCTCGCCCGCCTGCCCACCCGGAGCGGGGCTAATTTTAGGCTGGTGTTAATGAAGCTGCTCGCTTGGAAGTCTATTTTAAGGGCCCTGACATCAGCAGTTGCTGTTTTGGGAGGTGGAGAGCCCTGGAACGGCTGGCCATGACAGCCGGGGGGGGGTTACGGGGTGGGCTGCACCCTCCCGCTCAGCAGCATCTGTGCCCCCACCCTTAGGGGCCGCTGTGCCCTATAGCACCTCTGTGCTTCGGGGTGCGGCGACGGGGACTTGGGGTGCCATGGGGAGGATCTGGGGGTGCAGCGGTGGGGAGGTGGGGGGGGTGCTGTAAGTGGGGGGTTGGGGGTGCAATAGGGCTGCGATGGTGAGGATTCGAAGGTGCAATGGTGGGGACGTGGGTATGAAGTGTGGGGGGTGCGATGTGGGGGATTTGAGGGTGCGGTGGTGGTGATTTGAAGGTGCCCCCATGGGGAATGGAGGTTCAGTGGTGGGGATTTGGGGGTGCAGTGGTGGCAACTGGGGGACGCAATATTGGGGATTTGAGGGGTGCAGTGGTGAGGACGTGGGGGTGCAGCGGTGAGGAGTCAAAGATGCGGTGGTGAGGATTTGGGGGTGTGATTCTGGGCACCCAGGGATGCAATATTAGGGATTTGAGGGTGCAGGGATTTGGGGGTGCGACGGTGGCAATCCAGGGGCGCAGCGGTGGTGCTTTGCGTTTTGGCAGCACCATGCGAGTGAGGGGGCTGCCCCCTCCCCATCACCTCCGTCAGGACGCTGGAGTCCCCGTGTTGCCCCGAAACACCCTCTCCCTTCCCGTGGGGCTCCGCTGAGCTGTTACCTGGGAGCAGCCCAGCCTGCGGGACTGGTGTGCCCGTGGGATGCCGGTGGCAGCTGCTGCCCCCCACATCCCCTCGTTTTCCGTGGGCGAGCAGCCTGGGCACGCTCGCTTCGTTAGATAAGCTGCCACCCCATAAACGTGTGGGGCTCGCGCCCTCCTGCTCCCTTCTCCTCACATTGCATGAACTCGGGGTGTATTTTGGGGTGGTGAACCAGAGGGAAAGGTGCTGCTGCTCCTGGCGGGGAGGGGAAATTTGGGCATCCTCTCTCCCCGCTCCCATCCCTGGTCTAACGCGAGCTGCTCTTGTTCGCAGGCATGAGCCATGAGCCGAAGTCGCCGTCCCTAGGAATGCTCTCCACCGCCACCCGCACCACCGCCACCGTCAGCCCCCTCACCCCTTCGCCGCTCAACGGCTCCATCGTCCCCAATGGCAGCCCGGCCGCCAGCAGCACTTTGTCCGTCCAGGCAGCACCTTCCTCCAGCTTCGCCGCCGCTCTCCGCAAGCTCGCCAAGCAAGCCGAGGAGCCCAGAGGTAGGGGACGGGGACGGGGACAAGGAGCTGGGGGGACGCTGAGCATCAGTGCCTTTCCCCGCGGCCACCCGGGAGCCGGCGGACGGCATTTTCTCGCCGTTTCCCGAGATAATGTCTTTCCCCGGCGTCATGTCTCGAGGGGGCAGTTTAGAAATTCAATTCAGCCGGAGTAATCCAAATGCCGTATCACTTGCCGTACCCCGGGAGAAAGCCTGGGAGAGCGCGGCGCGGGGGAACCTGTCCCCCCCTGCCCCTGCCCCCCCCTCCCACCACGCTTCACCGAAATGCTGTTTTTTTTCCAGAGGCTCCTCAAATCT
>VUYV01000007.1:6762716-6775921 GCA_008711295.1 Anarhynchus alexandrinus | reverse complement strand
CCCGAGGTCCCTGCCGCTATGGGGACCGTGTTCTGTGGGAATCGCTGGGGCTGTCCCGTGTGCACAGGGGGAGGCAGCCTGTCCCCGGGATGCGAAGGATTTTAGCAGGAGACTGGTGGCATCGTCAATTTGCAGTGAAATAGTATTTATCGCTGGTATTTCCATTGCGGGGTGCTCCCCGTTGGGTCATTGCCCACCGCCCAGGAACTTTGGTCCTTGGGGGAGGTCACCCGACCCTTTGCAAGATGTTTTTTTGCAAGGCCCCGTTTGCAGGGTCCTTCTGGAAGACCTTTTTTGCAAGGCTCTTTTTGGAAGACCCTTTTTGCAAGATTCCTTTTGGAAGACCCTTTTTGCAAGGTCCCTTTTGGAAGACCCTTTTTGCAGGGCTCTTTTTGGAAGACTCTTTTTGCAAGATCCCTTTTGGATGACCCTTTTTGCAGGGCTCTTTTTGGAAGACCCTTTTTGCAAGATCCTTTTTGGAAGACCCTTTTTGCAAACTCCATCTGGAAGACCCTCCTCGCACCCCCCTGCCTCACCAGCCGCAAAATAGCCCGGCACGGCTGTGACCCGAAGCCTCTGGCATCAGCTGGTCCCGAGGAAACATGTGGGGATGGATGGTGGGTCCCCATCATGCCAAGGGGACCAGGTCTTGGTGATGCTTCAGCCTCGCTGGGAACTCCTGGGCCTCCCTAGCTGCCTCCTCCAGAGCCCATCCGCTTCCTTTGGGGCGCTCGGTTGGGTTTGGAGGATTGTTTTGCCTTTTCTTCCCCCCACACCCCTCAGCTTGTGCCCCCACCGTGCTGCTCAGCCCATCCGAAAGGCCGTCAGTGGGTTTTGGCATGGATTTCATGGCACTGGGGNGAAGCAGCCACATTCCCTTTGGATTTCCCCTTAATGACTGCATAGTTTATTTGCAAAAAAACCACCCCATCCTCGCCCATATGGGTGCCTGAAGTGGCTCATCCTGGAGGATTTTAATGGGGGTGGCTTTGGGTGCATGTCGGGAAGGGGGTTTCTCTCCGCACCGTGTTTTTTAGCCCCGGGAAATGAATTGCTTCGCCCCCAAATCCTCACGCCGCTTCCCTTCCCGCAACGGGAAGATGCTCCGGCGTGGCAGATGCAGCCGAAGGGGTGATGCCCGCTGGGTCCTCCCAGGATTGCCGGCTTCATTTTTCCGGCTTTGTGGACCTAGTGAGAGATTCGCTGCCGGAGGTGCCGGTGGCTGTACCGCAGCTGGAGTGTCCGTAGGGATGTCCCGCTCCCCCACAGCATCCCCAGCTGCAGGGGCTCATCCCGACCCACTCCATCCCAGCAAAGCCCCAAGAAGCCACCAAAGCCATCGCCTGGCCGGGGTGGGGGGGGACTCCTGCCTCCCGTCCTACCCCGGGCTGTCTGCAGGGTGGGTTTTATTCCCCCACCTTCCTGTCTTTTCCCCCCCCCCTTCCTCCTCCTTCAGGGTCTCAGCTGTTAATTACATTTGCCTGTCAGCCCGGGCTGCTAATCTGCTATCGCCGAGCGGAAAGCGGGAGGTCAGAAAACAAAGGTGACACCATCACACTGTGCCTCTTGTCATCTCCAATCCAGATTAGTTTCATTGACTAACTCCTGGCTGAATACCACCAGTTAATTATAACGATCACAAACCCTCCCGTTTAAAGCCACACAGCGAGAATTAAGGTTCTGAAGTAAGACTTTAGCTTCATTAATTGCCGGGCTCATTGTGATGGTATTGATTGTTAACGCTATCGCGTGGTGAGTAATGGCTTCCCAGCTCAGAGGGGATTAGGCTGCTAATTGTTGTTGGCCTTGCGCTGACAAGATAGACTTCAGTGGGTGTCAAATCCGTATCGGCGGCCTCCTTTGTCGCGGGCAGCCTTTCTCTTTCCCCGAGTCTTGCCGCTCTTGAAATGAAAGCGATTCGGAGCGACTCGGGAATAATTAATAAGGCAGGGCGGCCGGCAGCGGGCTGCTCCGCTCGGCCTCTCTGCGATGCCGAGCGTCCCTTCCCGCTGCCTGGGGATGCTCCCGCTTCCCTGCGGCGTTCCCGGTCCTGCCGCGTCCCGGCTCCCTCCCGGTGTTACCCTGGCGCCGGGAGTGAGGAGCGCGTGGGGCTTCTGGAGGGGGATGCGGGTGGGTGGCAGGGCCAGGAGGTGCCTTGTGCGCTCAGTGCCGGGATGGGGAGCATCGTCACCTCTCAGCTGGCATCTTGCGGTGACCACGGGCCACCCCTTGGTGGCCAGTAGCCGGTCCGTGCCGGCATGTCAGAAACCTTCCCTTGGCCCAGAGTGCGGGCTGGTGGGAGTGGAGTTTTGGGGGGCAGGAGTGCCCCCCCAAAAGCTGCCTGGTTGGGTGTTAGGAGCAGAGGATGCGCGGCGGGAGCGGGCACCAAGCGCCGTGTGCCCTCGTTCACGTTGAATTTGTATTTCTGCTCCAGCGCCGCTCTCCCACCCACATCTCGCTCTCCGCTTTCATTCCGTTTTTATTTTTTCCCTTGCAAATATCACCAGCATCCCCAGGGTGGGTATAATTTAAAATACAGATGTATTATGCAAATAAAGCCAAAGCCTTGCCCAAGGGTTACCGGGAACGACTCCTCCATCCCAACGTCTCCAAGTGCCCTGGTTTGTGCGCGGCGACTTTTGCAGACGGATTAAGGGGTCTGCGGGTTCGGCTCGAGAACATGCGGCCGCCCGGGGTTGGCATCGCGTCGGTGTCACTAGTGCCAGGGCACGGGCAGGGCTTGTGCCCATAAAGGGCTTTACAGGAGGCGGGGGGGTGGGTTGGCAGTCCCTATCAGATGGGAGCAAGAGGGTGCCCGTCCCACCATGCGAGACAAAGCCTTTTAGCACCAGAGGGAACCTCCCTTGAGACAGGATGGAGGGATGGGGGTCCAGCCTGTGGGGCTGGAGGGATGCTGACTGCCCTGCGTGCATCTCCATGCCCCATCCCTGCTCCCTGCAGTGGGACATCCCACCGGGGACAGTGTGGGATGGCTTCAGCTTGTTTAGGGAGTTGTTTCAGCTGGTTAACGGCTGCCTTTTCCCCCCACTTATTTTATTTTTTAATTTAATTTCAAGGGTCCTCGATAAGCAGTGAGTCATCCCCGGTCTCCTCGCCGGCCACCAACCACAGCTCCCCCGCCAGCACGCCCAAGCGCGGCCCCATGGGCCCCATCATCGTGCCCCCGGGGGGGCACAGCGTGCCCAGCACGCCGCCCGTCGTCACCATCGCCCCCACGAAGACGGTCAACGGGGTCTGGCGGAGCGAGGGCAGACAGGTATGGCGGTGTTTTGGGGGGGTGCCCCCCCCCCTGGCTAAGGATGGAGGGTGTGGGATGCCGTGCACGGCACTGATTGTGCCAACCGCGGTGCCAGGAGCTGCAGTGCCACGTTGCTCCCGAGGGACCACGAGTCTGCCCCCCCCCCATTTTGTCCCTTCTCCTCCCCGCCATGTCCCCGGGCTGCCATCGTCGCCGGGCTGCCATCCGGAGGGGAGCAGCACAAGGAAGAATCGGGGAGTGTGGAGTGGGGGGGGAGGTTGGCTAATTAAGAAGCATCGTTAGTGGTTCTCCTCTCCTCCGCACGCTACGAGCAGATTCCCGGGGGGATTATGCCACTTGGAAAGACTAATTAAACCACAAAGCGGAGAGGCGATGGGAGGGGATGAGAAACACCGAGGGCGGGGGGCGAAATAAATTGAACCGCGATCTTTGGGCACTCGGAGGGGTGTGTGGGGTGTCTGGGTGCTGCCCACCCCCGTGTCCCCCCTGTGTCACCTCCTCCCCAGTGACCCCCGCAGCAGGGGGGGTGGGGTTAACCGAGCGTGGGTTATTGTCTGGCAGAGCCACGCTCGCAGCGTGACGCCCCGAGACGGGAAGGTAATTAGAGCAGAGCCTGGCACGCACAATAAGCCTTAATGCAGGCGGCGGAGGCGGCGGGAGGTGGGGGACGCCCTTTGTGATGGCTGGGTGACCTTGGGACAGTCCCCGACGGCCGGGGACCTGTGACCTGCCCCGGGCAGTGGGGACTGGATGGGGAGGGCATGCACGGCGCCGGGGGGATGCCACGGGCTGCCGCCATCCTCCTCCTCCTCCAGCTGCTAAATGGAGAAGATGCAATGAAAAATAATCGTTTTTAAACCCAACCTTGCCTTGCCGGAGGTCACCCACCTAATTGCCGGACCCTGCAGGGTCCCACGTCACCCCAAGGGATCCCCCCCCTTGCCAGGGGGTCCATCCCCTGCTGGCGCAGGTGCCAGCGGGGAGCGACCTTCATCCCGGCACCAGGGATGGGGGGCTGATGGAAGATGGCTGAGGTCCTGCGGCATGGTGGGGGTGCTGATGCTGGCCTGTCCGCGGGGCCGGTGGGGTGCCAGGCTGACCCCGGGTTTATGGCTGCTATCAAAGGGCAGCTGGATTTCCACCGGCTGTGTCTGTATCCTCCCCGGATGATTAATAGCTCTGGAGAACAAAGCAGCCTGTAAATCTCCAGGCAGGTAACATGTGTCCTGCCGTCAGCGCTGCTCCGGCTTCAGCACCCCCTCTCCTGCTGGTCCCCTCCCCGGTGATCACCCCCCCCCCCACCCTCACACCCCTCCAGCCCACCCTTCGACAGCGGGGATGCGGGAGGATGCATCCTCCCCTGGGTACCACTGCCACCCAGGGACCCTGCGGGCATGCTGGGGACCCGCCAAGGGTCTCGGGGTGGGGAGACAGCAGGGACCCCCCCTGTCCTTTGTGGGGTCCCTGCCGTCCCCTAACGCTCGGCTCGGCGTTTCTGCCTCTTTTGCCTTCCAGCAAGAAGCAGGGTCACGAAGCAGCAGCAGCAGTGCCGGCCGCGAGCGCCTCATCTCGGAGCCCCCCCTCACGCAGGAGAAAGCGGGGGGCCCCACCGTCCCCTCCCACCTCTTGGGGACACCCTACTCCTTCGGGCTGCCCCCCAGCTCCGTGGTCCAGGACTCTCGCTTCCCTCCTCTCAAGTGAGTCTGGTGGAGATGGATGGGGTTTGGGCGGGGGGGTGGCAGGATGCGGGCATCCCCTGCGAAGTCTGGTCCCACCGAGCATCCCAGGGGAGGTGACATCTCCCCAGGGGGACAGGATGGGATGGTGACCATCTCCTTGCTCCCCCAGCCTCCAGCGGCCGGTCCACCACGTGGTGCCTCCCAGCGCCGTCACCGAGGATTACCTGCGCAGCTTCCGTCCCTACCACACCGCCGAGGACCTCCGCATGTCCTCCCTGCCACCCCTCGGCCTGGATCCGGCCACCGCTGCCGCTTACTACCACCCCAGCTACCTGACGCATCACCCCTTCCCGCACCCCGCCTTCAGGTGGGCATCACCGAGCTCGGACCTGGGGGTCCCCGGGGGATGCCGGTGGCCGGAGGACGAGCCTTAGGGGCTGGGGAGGTGGGAGCCTGATCTGGGGAGGATGGTTGGGCTGCACTGAGGGCACTTCGGGGCTCCCCAAACCCCTCTCCCAGCAGAAGGCAGCCCCCATCCGGTCTGGGATCGCTCCCGGTGGGGGGAATTGGGGGGTTTCTTTCCCCTCCCTTGAGCGACACATCTTGCTGAGCATCCCCGTCTCCCCAGGATGGACGAGTCGTACTGCCTGTCGGCGCTGCGGTCCCCCTTCTACCCGCTGCCGGCGCCGGGCTCGCTGCCACCTCTGCACCCCTCGGCCATGCACCTGCACCTCTCGGGGGTCCGGTACCCCCCCGAGCTCTCGCACTCCTCCCTCTCCGCCCTGCAGTCCGAGCGCATCTCCAGCCTCGCCGCCGAGAGGTATGGGGGGGACGATGGCCGGGGCGGGGGGACGTACGGGGCACCCCAGGGGATGCTAACAGGCGCCTGGGGGTTGTTTGGGGGTTGGGTTTTTTTTTGGCTTTTCTTTGCAGGCTGCAAATGGACGAGGAGCTGCGGCAGAGGGAGCGGGAGCGCGAGCGGGAGCGGGAGAAGGAGCGGGAGCGAGAAGCCGACCGGGAGCGGGAGAAGGAACGCGAACGGGAGCGGGAACGTGAGAAGGAGCTGGAGCGAGAGCGGGAGAAGGAGCGGGAACGGGAGCTGGAGAGGCAGCGGGAGCGCGCCCGGGAGAAGGAGCTGAGCATGGTGAAAGCCATGGAGGGGCCCTTCCTCCCCGTGGCCGAGTTGCACGGGCTGCGGGGGCACCCGGCGGAGGAGCGGGGCAAGCCGGTGGAGCCGCTGGTGCCCAGCAGAGCAGGTAACGTCCCCACGGGTGACGCTGGGGGGGATGCCGCCCTGGGCGCAGCTTGCCACAAGTCCCCTTTCCCCTCCAGATGGCAAAGCCGCGGGGGTCAGTGGCACCGGGAGGTGGCTCGGGACGGAGCCGGGCTCTCCCGGCTGCCAGCTCGCTGCGCCAAAAGCCCAGCTGCCGCGGCTCCCGGGGAGGCGGCGCGCGCGGTGCCCGTGCCATCTGACTCGGTCGGGGGCGGCGATGTGCCCGGTGCCGCAGCTGGGCTGGCAGCGAGCAGGCAGCCCCCTAACCCCGCATGGGCAGGGATGCTGTGGGGCGGGGGGACACCCTGTACACCCCAAAATACCCTGATAGCCAATGATGGGCATGGGTAGCCCCCGTGGCTTTCTGCACCCTGACTCCCTGGCACCCTTTTTCCACCCCAGAGAAACTCAAGGACTCGGTGCTGCCGACGCCGAAGCCCATCCAGCACCCGCTGCACCCGCCGCCGACCTCCCACCACCCCGTTCCCAGCCTCATCCCTAACCACAACGTGTTCCCGCTGCCGGGGAGCAGCGCGGCCACGGCGCTCCTCATCCACCGCACCAACGAGGAGGAGAAGTGGCTGGCCCGGCAGCGCCGGCTGCGCCAGGAGAAGGAAGATCGGCAATCCCAAGTCTCGGAGTTTCGGCAACAAGTGCTGGAGCAGCACCTCGACATGGGGCGCACCCCGAGCCAGCCTGAGCCCGAGCATCGGCCCGAGCACCCCAGGTAGGGATGCTGCCAGCCCCGCGCCGGAGATGCAGCTTCCCCCGAAAACCTAATTGCGTTTTCCCACGTCCCAGCCATCCCTGCTGTAATATCTATAGGGATTTTCCCCCGTTGCCCCGTGGCTGTGCATCCCCCCCCAGTAGCCAGCTCCATCCCCCCACCCCCCCCCCCCGTTAGGTAGCCAGCATCCCCTAGCCGTGCCCGTGAGCACATCCCCCTGAGCAGAAGCCGCCACGCTCAGCCGGCGCCAGCAGGTCCCCATCGCGCGGTGCCAGCCAGGCCGGCTGCGCTGGCAGCGCCGAGCGTTACGGTGCCCGACATCTGCGCGGCGGCAGGCGACGAGCCCGGGAGGTGGCCAGGGGCCAGCGGCAAGTGGCCAGGTGCTGCCCGGGCACCCAGCACCGCTAATTGCACCTCCCTGCCGTGCAGCAGACCTCGGCGGTGGGATGCCCTGTTTGGGGGAAGGTGGGGGGGGCACTCGCCCCGACTGCAGTCAGTTTTGGGGGGGGGGGCGGAGGATCCTGCCCGCACCCCGCGATTGACGGGGCTCGCTCAGCGCCGTTGCTGAGCGCTTAAGCAGCGCGGGCTCATCCAGCTGTCTCTGCTGCCGTCTCCCTTTGTTATTTTTGGGTATCCAGGGGATTAGCGCAGCTCATCGAGGATAATAAGGAGCAGATCGCGGGGCGGCACAAAGGCGAGTGCCTGCCGCAGGCTCCCTTCCCCGTCCGCTCCTCCCGCCCCCAAACCGGAGAGGAGAGAGCAAGGTCACCCCGAAACACCTGCAGCCGGGGGAGGATGCTCCATCCCCATCCTCATCCCCATCCCGGGGCTGCCCACCTCCAGCGGGGAGGGAGAGGGACCGATCCTCGGCAGGGCAGGCGATGCTTCCTGAGGCGGCGCCGGGGCGGCGGGTGGCGGCGCTGAGCTGAACTCGCTGCTCTGTGCACGGAGGTCCGGGGCGCTGGAGCAGAAAAGCGTTAAATGCACAGCTTGGGCGCATTAAATATTTATCCCGCTAACGGGCTGGCTCCGTTCTCGGCTGTCGGAGGAGGGTTGCGCTGAGGTGTTGCCCTTGCTGCGGGGAGAGCAGGGATGTGCCAGGACCGGTGGCTCTCTTGTCCCCATGGTGGGCAGCTGGGGGGGGAGGGGGTCGAGCCTGGGGTCCTCGGGGTTGGTGGCACAGCAGGGGACGAGCGTGGCAGCCCCACGTGCACAAACCCCTCTGGGTGGCCCTAACCAGCACTTTTCTCCCCCAAAAGGAGCCCAGTGCCAGGGTGTAGCCGGCTCTCCGGTGGTGGTACCGGCCCCTCACCTCTCTGCTCCTCTCCTCTCTCTGCAGGTCGGGATCAAGCCGCCACGAGCCGAGCGGCCGGGAGCCCGGGCAGCACTTTGGCGGGCCCCCGCCGCTCATCTCCCCCAAGCCCCAGCACCACCCCGTCACCACATCCCTCTGGAACCCCGTCTCGCTGATGGAGAGCCCCCCCGAACCCCCCCGGCGCCTTCCCGAGCCCCACGCCCTCCACGGTCACCCGGCCCCCTTCGAGCCCAGCCGTCAGAGCATCCCGCTGGTGAAGGTGGAGAGGGTCTTCTGCCCCGAGAAGCTGGAGGAGGGGGCAAGGAAGAGGGATGTTCTGGAGAAATACCCCCCAGGACGGGAGCCCAGCGCCTCGGAGCATGGGAGCTTCACCCACGCCCCCTTCCTAGCTGAGCTGGAGAAGTCCACGCAGAGCATCCTGAGCCAGCAAAGACCCCCGGCCGCCCCCTTCGCCGAGGCCACCAAGCCCAGCTCACCCTACCGGCCCCCCCAGCCCCGCGCCCAGGACCCCATGTACATCTACGACGAGTTCGTGCAGCAGCACCGCAGGCTGGTCAGCAAACTCGACCTGGAGGAGCGCCGGCGGCGGGAAGCCCGTGAGAAAGGTGAGGTACCGGGTTTGCACCGCGCCGGGGGACACCCCCCAGCCAGCACCGGGACCTGGAGGTGGTGGTGGTGGTGGTGGCGGCGGCCGGTGGGTCTCCCGGGGATGCCGGCAGCCCGCGATGCAAACGCTCCCGCAAGCCGAGCGGCTCGGTAAATCCTCCGCTGTAGACATGCCCAATTAATAAATGATGAACTGAGGCTAATAAGCGGGCTTTAAATATTAATGGGACTGCGCGAGCGGGGATAAGAACAGCGGCGAGGAGGAGATGGAGCGCTGCGGGGGGGGGGCAGGTGTCACCGTCCCCCCTCCAGCAGGGATGGGGGGGCTCAGCCACAGCCTTCCCCTGGCTGTGCCCCATTAACCCTCCTGTTGAGCCCCCACCACCCATCCCAAAGCGATGCTGAGTGGGGAAGCAGGGGTGGGCGATGCCCCTCAGGGTCCCACAGCTGGTGGAGGGGGGACAGGGCTCCGTTGGGTTACACCCCCCACTCTGCTGGGACCCACAGTGGACCCCCGCTGCTCCCCCCCCAGCATCCCACCCTGCTGCACTGTCACTCTGCTGCGCCCCTGTCCCCAGTGAAGTCCCAGCGGGTTGCCCAGGGTCCCAGCAGATTCCCTGGGGTCCCAGCAGGTCCTGGGGGGTCCCTGCAGGGTCCCCATGGTCTCCCCAGTCTCACATCAGCCTCTCGCCATCCCCAGGTTACTACTACGACCTGGACGACTCCTGCGACGACAGCGACGAGGAGGAGGTGCGGGCCCATCTCCGCTGCGTGGCTGAGCAGCCCCCGCTGAAGCTGGACACGTCCTCTGAGGTACCGCTGGCACTCACTGTCCCCTGTCCCCCTGGGAAGCAGCCCCTCCTCGGGCACCAGGTCCTGGCACTGCGGTGCAGCCACCGTCCACAGCTGGCTGCAGCGGCGCCAAGGGGTCGGGGTCGGAGATGGGGATGGGGATGTGGATGGGGATGGAGATAGGGATGGGGATGGGGATGGAGATGGGGATGGTAATGGAGATAGGGACGGGGGTGAGGATGAGGATGGGGACCAGTCTGGGGGTGACCCTGCTCTGCTCTCCCCCTCGGCGCCCCAGAAGCTGGAATTCCTGCAGCTCTTCGGCCTCACCACGCAGCAGCAGAAGGAGGAATTGCTGAGCCAGAAGCGGCGCAAGCGCCGGCGGATGCTGCGGGAGAGGAGCCCCTCGCCGCCGACGGTGCAGAACAAGCGCCGCACGCCTTCCCCGCGCCTCCCGCTCTCCACCCGCTACAGCCCCGACGAGATGAACAACAGCCCCAACTTTGAGGAGAAGAAGCGCTTCCTCACCATCTTCAACCTCACGCACATCAGCGCCGAGAAGAGGAAAGGTAACAGCTATGCCCCGCGCACGCTTGGGGCTGGGTGGGGAGGGTGTCCCTGGTTTGGGGGTGCCATGGAGGGGTCCCACCTGGGGCTGTGAGCTTGCTCTGCTGAGCAGAGGCTACACTAAACCTCAGCTTCCCATGCCGCAGACAAGGAGAAGCTGGTGGAGATGCTCCAGGCCATGAAGCAGAAGACCACGCCAGCCGCTGTGGTGGTGAAAAGCTCCCCGCGGGACAGCCCCAGCGGCCCCACCACCGGTAAGCACCCCCCACTCCTCCTCTGGCTCTCGGCTGGCCGGGAGCATCCCCTGCCCGGTGGGATGGGGGGCACAGCTTTGCTTTGCGGGTGACATGGAGCCCTACCAGTAACCGACTCTGCTCCTCCTCTACCCAAAGAGCCACCGGTGCCGCCGCTCCTGCTGGATCCGGATAAACCCGTGGGCATCGCCGTCTCCGTGCCGGAGGTGCAGAAGACGGCAGAGCCCGGCAGGTTAGACCAGCTGAGACCCCAAGAGCTACCGAGGGCTAAGGAGTCGGCCGCCGTGCCGGCAGAGAAGCCCCGGCTGAGCGATGGGCACCCCGGGAAGAAGGCACTGAGCATCCTCAGCTACGTCAGGGGTCCCCTCCCCAAGGACATCCCGGTGCCGCTGTCCCACAGCATGAACGGCAAGAGCAAGCCCTGGGAGCCCTTCATCGCCGAGGAGTTCGCCCACCAGTTCCACGAGTCGGTGCTGCAGTCCACCCAGAAGGCGTTGCAGAAGCACAAAGGTACCGGCAGGGATGGGGGGAGCGGGCTGGGTACCACCGGGGTGGCATCCCAGCAGGGTTGGCGGGGGGTGGGTTACAGGCAGGAGACCCCCCCTCGTATTCCCCCGGGGATGTGAAAACCACCAGCAGCTGTGTTGCTGGAGAATCCCAGGAGCATATTGAAGAAGCTAAAAATAATGCGCTGGGATAATACAGCTCCACCCCCCCCAACTCATTTGTTTCAATAAATGAGGAAAATAAAGTTACCCCAGTGCACAGGGGATGATGAAAAACCTGTGTAAAATGCTGCAGCCCCCCCAAAATGGCCCGGGGGTGGCAAATTAATACCTCGAGGCGAGCATCTTTCTCGCTGCAGCCTCAGGGAGGGCAGCACTGGGGAGGGGGATGCAGTGGGTGGGAAGGGGGGATGCGGAGGGTGGGCAGGGGGCTGACGCTCGGTGCCCGCAGGGGGGACGGCGGCGCTGACGGCGGAGCAGAACCACAAGCTCGACGCCTCCATCCACTACAACATCCCTGAGCTGCAGGCGTCCAGCCGCCTGGCTGCCCCCCCGCACAACGGCACGGCCGAGGGGCCGCTGCCCCACCGGGCGCTGCCCCCGCTGCCCCACGACTCAGCCTCCGAGGAAGAGGAGGAGGAGGAGGAGGAAGAGGAGGAGGACTACCCCAGGCCCAAGTGGCAAGGGATCGAGGCAATTTTCGAAGCTTACCAGGAACATATAGAAGGTAAGGGATTGCGAGGGGCTCAGGGGAGGGGCAGGAAGGGTAAACCCCTACTTCGTGCCTCAGTTTCCCTTTGGTGAAACCACTCCGTACCCTGACCAGGCATCTCCGGGTCCTGCTGGGACGAGCTGGGGGAGCACTGGTGGCTCCCTGGCACTGCAGGAGCAGCATGAAAGCAACAGGCGCTGGTGAAAATCGATGTATACGTGAAAAATTCATGTATTCACAGCTGCCCAGCGTCCTCCCAGTGGGACCTGGAGGTTCCCTGCAAGCAGCGCAGGGGCTGGGGATGCTCTGGGGTGCTGGAGGCAGTCACTGCCCGCTGGGCAGAGCCGCGCGTAGGGCTGGCATCCTCCGCGGTGCTTGGGCATGGTCCTGCGCCATGCCTGGAGCCGGAGGACCTGGCACTCACCCCCTCTCCTTCGGGCCTTGCAGAACAAAACCTGGAGCGCCAAGTGCTGCAGACCCAGTGCCGGCGGCTGGAGGCCCAGCACTACAGCCTGAGCCTGACGGCAGAGCAGCTTTCGCACAGCATGGCGGTGAGTGGGGCCGGGGCACCCTGCCTCGGAGAGGCACCTGACCTCAGCGAGGCACCCCAGTCCTCCCATAGAGGCACCCAGTCCTCCCGCAGAGGCTCCCATCCCCTGCAGTGCCACGTCTTCCTGCAGTGCTCCATCCCCTGCAGTGCCACATCCTCCTGCGTTCCCCCATCCTCCTGCAGTACCATGTCCCCTGCAGCACTCTGTCCTCCTGCAGTGCCCCATCCCCTGCAGTGCCCCATCCTCCTGCAGTGCTCCATCCTCCTGCAGTGCTCTATTCTCCTGCAGTGCCCTATTCTCCTGCAGTGCCCCATCCCCTGCAGTGCCCCATCCCCTGCAGTACCATGTCCCCTGCAGTACCCCATCCTCCTGCATTGCCCCATCCCCTGCAGTGCCCCATCCCCTGCAGTGCCCCATCCCCAGCAGTGCCCCATCCTCTTGCAGTGCCCCATCCTCCTGCACTCCCCCATCCTCCTGCACTCCCCCATCCTCCTGCAGTGCTCCGTCCCCTGCATTGCCCCATCCCCTGCAGTGCCCCAACCCTGCATTGCCCCAACCCTGCAGTGCTCCATCCCCACCGCTGCCCCATCCCCTGCAGTGCCCCCCCCAACCCTTTGCCCCCACATTCCCCATGGGGTATCCAGGCGAGCCCAGCTCCCCGCACCGCTGCCTGCCCTGACTGTGTCTTCTCCCCTTCGCTGCCTGCAGGAATTAAGGACCCAGAAGCAGAAGATGGTCTCGGAGCGCGAGCGCCTGCAAGCCGAGCTGGATCACCTGCGGAAGTGCCTTGCCTTGCCTGCAATGCAGTGGTCTAGGGGTTATTTCAAGGGGTATCCCAGGTGACGCTCCTTGGGCTAGGCCGAACATATAGTCTAGAAATAATAATCTATTTTATTACCTTGAATATTTAATATTTTTCACTGGGAGGTTTGAAGCTAAAAAA
>VUYV01000007.1:6665073-6753213 GCA_008711295.1 Anarhynchus alexandrinus | reverse complement strand
CCCCCCCCCCCCCCCCCCCGCACCCCCCGACTGCCCGCCCCCCCCCCCCCCCCCGGGGAGCAGATAGCTTTAATCTGCTTTTTTAATCAGGAGAAAAGCCCCGCGCAGCGCAGGCAGCAGCCAGGGAGGTTTCAGCTCTTCCCAAGCAGGAAAATGCCCGGAGGGGACAGACACTGATATTTTTAATCTCTTTTTAATTAAGGATAAAGCCCTGCCTGACGTAAGGGAGCTGGAAAAGCGGGGGGTCTTTTATTTTATTGCAGACTCCAAGCTCGTCGGAGGGGTCCGGAGGCGGGGGGAGGGGGGAGATATTTTGGGACTCTGACCTGGATTTGGAGATTTGGGGCAGGATGGGGACTCCCCGGCCTCAGTTTCCCCCCTTCAGTCACTCCATGTTGAGCTGGGGGTGTCTGTAGAACCCCCAAATCCCCCAGACCCCATACCACCAGCCTCACCCGCAGCATCCCCGATATGGGGAGGGGGCACATGGGGGCAGGGCTCATTTTTGGGTGATGCATCCAAAGCCGTGCCCATCACAGCCACCGTCTCACGGTGTGTGCTTGGGAAAAGCCCGGGAAGAAGCAGCTCTGCATCTTAGAGAAGGATGCTCGTTAGCTCCCATCCCTAACGACCCCAAGGATGATTAATACGAGCTGCTCGGGGGGTCAGCGCTGGGATGCAGAGCTAATGGGAGATGCGATACCCATCCTTCGCCCTGCTCACCCAGCGCAACGGGGCCGGGAGCGTTAAAAGCTCCCGCTTTCTTCTCTCTGCAGACGTCGCTGCCGCCATCCCCAGCCTAACTCCATTAAGAAAATGAAAGTTGGGGGGAAAGCAGCAGGACAGAAAGCTCCTGGGTTGGAATATCCCTGGGGAGAGCCGAGCAATGAAGGATGCTCAGGGCCAGCCCGGAGGCCGGGAGCCGGGGTACCCCGGCTCCCGCCCTCCGGGCTGACCCCGAGCATCCCATCCATGCATCCCTGAGCATCCCATCCATTCTGGCTCTTTCCCACCTCTGAGGAAACTCCACCTGATTTGTTGAGGGATGCCATCAGCCCAAAGGTGCTCCGGAGCAAAGGATGCGGGAGCAAGCACAGGGCCGGACCCTTAAATTTTTATAGGACTGGGGTAGGGGATGGGGGAAGCAGCTCCAGGGTGACGCACGAACAACAGGTCACCCATGGGACTTGCTAAATGCCACCAGGATGCTAAACCACACCAATCCTGCCCACGGCAGGAATACCTAAAGCTCCTCCATGTACAGCCATCCCCCAGATGCCTTCATGGAGCAGGAGAAACCCCAACACCCACCCAAACCTACCTTTCAGGCAGGATAACTTGAGCCCCATGTTTTCATCCTCTTAGTGGGACCCAGCTCTCCAGCCCCACCGCCGGTCCTCGCCGCTGGTGCTGCAAAAGAGAGGAGAGGGTTACGGGAAGCGATGCTGGGAAGAAGGAGAATGAACTCGATCGCTGGCTAAAAGCTCGCACCTATGCGTGCGTGTATGTATATCTATAGGCGCCCGGGCATAACAGGAAGCACGGCTGCTCAGCAGCAAAAACCGCGAGTGATGTCACGGCGTTTTAGTGACTCAATCTCGGCCGCCAAGTTTCGGGAGGAACTTTTTGGGAGGGCGGAGAAGGAGCCTGTTTCTGGGTGGGGGTGGGTCTCATCCCAACTTCTCCGCTCCCGGGGTTAGCGCTGCAAAGATTTGCAGGCGAGAAGGTCACGAGCAGGAGGAATTAGGTTGTTATTTGGGTGCTTTCAGAGGAAACCCCCAGCCCACACGCAGGAAATAGAGGGATGCTCGGCTGCAGCATCGCAGCCGGGGCTGCCTCCCTCGGGGCTGAGCCGAGCGGACGGTGGGAGTCGGGAATGCGCTGTCAGGGAGCACACTGTCCTGCTCTGTTTGGGCAACCCTGATGCCCTATGAGCTTTCGGGTGGATGATTCCCATTATGGTACATTGCTTTTGTTAAGATGCTGAAAATTATTCCAGGAAAAAAATCCCTTTACTGGGAAATCTGCATCCCTACTGCCCACAGCTGCTGGGAAAAGCTTATTGGGATGAGGGTCAGTGACTCATTTCGGCTCTTCCAAGCTCTGGGGCCTGCAGAGAGAGAAGCAAACCTTCTGCTCCCCCCTGCCCGACCTCCGCCACGGCTTTACTTCACCTTTCCAAGCGGCTCTGCGGCGGGCTGGCAGCTGCCGGCGAGGGGAAGCGGGAACTTGCCATCGCTGGTTTTAATTCTGCATTTTTTTTATCAGCTCCCCACAGACCCCCCTGAGCCGTGACCTCCCCGTGCCTGGGGAGCTGCGCCAGGGCCGGGAGCGGAGCCACCCCAAGGACCCCCACTTCACAGCTATTGTGGTGGCTGCCTAAATACCAAGAAACCTGTTTTGAGGCCAGTTCTCTGGTTTTTGGCACCTGCTGGTGGCTCACACCACCAGGCACCTCAGCTGCTCGGGGCTGGAGAAGGGTTGTGCTGGGGAGACCCAGTCCCATGGTGCAGGGTGGGGGGGTCTCCTTTGGGACCAGACCCCCATGGCTGACCCCTTGCAGGTGACAGCAGCCCCCTCCCCACCGCCGCTGGCTTTTAGCCCCTCATCCTTGCTGTGGCCAAGGACCAGCACCCCTTCCTTGCAGCACCAGGAGAGATGCTTGGGCGGAGAAATCCCTCCCCGCCCCCCCACCATCAGCCTTCCAGCACACGCCACCATGAAGGATTTCTGGCGGCTGGTGATGGGGCTTCAACTTTGCTCCCGTGCCGGCACCAGGCCAAGAAGGATTTGCATTCCCGACGAGTTCACGCTCCAAAAACCCCCAGACGCTCATCGCAGGCGTCACCAGAGCTGCGGCGGAGGGGGGATGCTCAGCCGGAGCGTGGGGCTGGGGGTGAGCCGGGGAGGGGGAGTGGGGCCGAAGCCGGCCGCGGTGCTCCGAGGGGGTGGCACTTACCCAGTCCCGGGAGCCGGAGGCACGATGCCCGCCGTTGCATCCCACCTCCCCACCGTGCCTGGCTGCTCTCGGATGCTGGAGGGGAGCGGGGGTGTGAGGCTGGGTGGGGGGTTCCCACTCAGGACCGGCCGTGCCCCGGGAGGGCAGGAGGAGATTGCAGGGAGGCGGCTTGGATTTTTTTGCAAGGTTTGTTTCTAACCTGGTTAATCAGGTTAGCGGAGTCCCGGCTCCTCCCATCCGTCCCCCCCTCTCCAGCCCCATCTAAGCCCAGCAAAGCCCTTGGGTGATGAGGAAAGGCTGCTTTACTCTCACCCCACTGCACAATCCAGCCCGGTGCTGAGAGAGAGAGGAGCAGGAATACCTCTCGCCTGCAGCTGAAGCCCCTGGACCACCGAGCATCCCTACAAGCTCAGAGGGGCTACCAAGTGCCTAGAAAGGCAAGTACCAGTTTGGTATGAGGGTCCCACGCCCAGCTCTGGCAGAACCCATCGGCATCCCTGAGGTCCTAATATCTAGAGTGCAGCGATGCTCCCAGCCTCTGAGAGCATCTTCACCTTCTCCAGCTTTCAGAAAGGGTCTTTCCCCCCTCCTGTCTGACCTGCCAGCCCGAAAACTAGCCCGGCAGCGGGAACAGCACCAGGCAGAGGGATTCTCACCACCCCCAGGGTGAGATCTCCAGGTTGGGTACCACCCTGCTGTGAGGATGCCTGAGCAAAGGCTCTGCCTCCGGAGCAGCCGCCTTCGCCTGCATTAAAAGCAGCCAGAGGCTTTTTCATGTTCACCTCCTCCGCAATTAAGAGGCGAGGCCCCGAGACGGCTCCTTTTCAGACAGAGCTGAAAAGCAGCGGTTCACATCCAGGGCGCCGGCGTGCGGGGAATACCGGCTGCACATTAAACACCCCGCGGCGGCAGGCAGGAACGAAGGGAGAGCTTTGAACTTCGCCCGGAGATGGGAGCGAACCGATCTCAGGAGCTTGGGAGGTCTCCGGCAAGATCAGAGCCCCACGCACGAGGCCAAGCCCTGCTGGGATGGGCATAAAGGGGAACAGGGAGGGGAAACGAGTGGTTTTGCTCCGGTTTCTGCTGGCCTGGTCCTGCCGCGTGTGATGGAAATCACAAATATGGAAAGGGCTGATTTCCTTCCTGATCTGGCTCCTCGGATTTATCAAATAACTGAGTTATTGCAAAGGTTCAAGCTCAGGAGCTGGGCAGACGGCACGGGGGAAAGGCTGCGGCCCCAGATGCAGGCACCCATCCTGGACACCGAGGCCAGGGCAGAGGTGTTTGCAACCCGTGGCTCCAGTTTTGCCCCAGAAAAACAGACAAATTAAGTGGTGCACGTGGTTTTTTTTTGCCTGTTCAGCTGCAAAATCCCAGAGCTAGAGGACAAGGTCTGAGCCAGAGCCCAGCAAGCCTGGTCTTTCCCGATCCCATCCCAACCTCAGCACACGCAGCATCCCACGCTGCCACGGACCCCTCACCGGCAGCCCGGACACTGCGGCACAAATCCAGTCTGAGCGGCAGAAATCCCCCACCCTCCACATTAGCTATTTTGATGCCTCTCTCCAAAACAACCCATTTAGCGCTGTCAGGTGAGAACAAACAGCCCCAAAACCTGAGTGGGCTGGAATTAGCCTGGCCTGGAGCAGCAGTTGTCGCTAAAACCGTGAGAGCGATGGTTTGCTGCGGCAGGGAGGCAAACATAAACATCAGCCTGCTAAAATAACTGTGGTTAGCTCTGCGGGCTGCTGCGCTGCTCCAGCTGGTGCGGCGACAACCTGATAGGCACAAACACGGCCTCGCACACCCCTTCCTCTCCTCCCCGCGGGCTGGAAAGCAAAGACACCCTCGGGCGAGTTCACAGCGTGGGGGTTGGCCACCTCAAGGTGACTGGGTACTCTCTGGGGACCCTCTGGTGTGGAGCCCTGTTTGCTACTGGAGAAAGTGCCCCAGATGACCGGTGTTAGGCAGATATGAGTCCCAAGTATGGGAGCAACCCCGTGGGCAAGACATCTCCTTTCCACAGGCACCATGAGACCCTCGTGCAGCCTTGCCTCCGCTCCACGTCCCTCCAAGGAGCTCCCGGTGCCCGTGGCAGAGCTGGGTCAGGGACATGCTCAGCACGGCATCAGGGCAACCAGCCAAAACCCACCAAGAGCCAGCTGGCCAGAGGGAAGGAGAGGGTGGGCTGCTAAATCTTCCTTGGTGGGTCGGTATGGAGCTGGCTGACCTCTCCGGGTGAGGATTTGTCTCTCCAGCCCAGGCCACCACCCTGGGCGGTCCTCTGATGTGGCCGGTGACTGGTTTTCAGTTCTGGCTGTGGCCCTTTGGCAGCCAGGCTGCTCCTCTCCCCGGGCTCAGCGCTCCCCAACCCACTGGCCCCATCCTGTTCTGGTGCAGAGGAGGGCGGTGGGGGCTGAAGCATCGATGGAGGGGGGTGAGGACTGAGGGCAGCCTCATAACTTCACTGGAAGAGGAAGGGCAGGGTGAGCTCACGGCTTCCCAGGCGCCAGAGGAACCGCAGGGAGAGGGATGTGTTTTGCAGACGCCGGCCACAAGAAAAGCTTTGGCTGGAGAGCCCGGTGGAGCTGAGCCCGGAGAGCCCACCGCGGGGCTGCTCCGCTGCCTCCCTTGGACGGAGCTGCTCCCGCGAACACCAGCTGGGCTTGTTTTAGAAAGGAGGGATGAGAAGCAGCTTTCTGGGTCACGGAGACCCAGGGTCTGCTAACGCAGGCGACACGTCACCCCAGCTCCGCGCTAACAGAGCGACGAGGCAGCCCGCTCCCCCCCCTTCCGCCCCGGGTCGCTTCTGGCCCAGGCAGGGGAAAGGGCTGGTCCCAGCCTGGCTCCGAAATCGCCCTGGAAAGGGGGCTGCAGGGCCATTGCGTGGGACTTGCTGAAGCTGGAGGTGGCAACAAGGCAGTAGGTGCTGGGAAGGGAAAAGAAACTCCATCCCGGAGCTCTGTGCCGGGGGGAGGCTCGCAGCCATCCAGGGCGGGCGAGCGGTACCCGGAGGGGATGCCAGGCGTGGGAAGGGAGGAGGATGTCACGAGGAAGCAGCTGAAGATGTAGGCTCTGGGGAAACTGGAGCAGCTCCAGCATTTCCCAAGCACAGGCTCTTGGCAGGACCGGCAGACCGAACAACCGGCAGGAACCGTGCAGGCAGAAAACACCCCCCGAAGAAAATCCACGGGGCCGTGGCAGCAGCCCTCAGGAGCGAGCCAGGAGCGGCTGCGGCGGTGGGTAGGAAGCAAAGCGGAAAGCAAGCACGTACCTGAAGCACAAAACCAGAGCGTGCCGGGCTCTCCTGCCAGACCTGCATCCAGAGCAAACCGCCTCCCTGCCGGGCATGGATTCAGCGGGCGGCCGGGAGGCCGTGGCTGGGAATTGGCTTAGGGACCTGGCCACGGCTGCCGCGCTTCTCGGCTCGCCGAGCTCCACGTTTAATCTCGGCCCAGCTTTCCCTTTTATCCCCTGGTACAACCTCGATACATTTTTTCAATTAAGTCCATCTTTTAAGCTCCGGAGCGCATTTCTAGGAAGGGCTGCGTTGTTTCTCTTGGCCCTCGTGGGCTGATGCTGCGCAGACCGGGACATCCCTGGCACCGGTCCTGCCCGCATCCAGCTAAAGTGCTGCCACGCTGCAGCCGGTGCGGCGCTGCCTGGAAGCACTCAAGGAGTTACCCGTTACCCCCAGCCCACCTACCGGGTATCGTTAAGAGCAGCCTTCCCTGCCTCCCTCATCACAGCTCCGGCAGATTGCAAAGCGCCGAGCTCACCGCACGGCCACGCAGGAGCACGGACCGCTTCCACCTTTCTTGCGGTCCCCTTATCGGAACCCCCCCCACCCCGCCAGCGACCTGCCTCCGTCCTCTCCCAATCCGCGTCTGCCGCCTTTCGCAGGGCGACGGCTGAAAACCAAAGGAAAATATGCAGCTGGGGTGTACTTTTGGATGAGAAGGCTGGGTGAAAATGTGGTCTAAAAGCGACAGTAAAAAAACCCAACTAAATCGATAAAGTCCTCAGCGGATACTTCGGCAGAGCGAAATCGCTGCCGGCTGCGGGAGGGCTGGATGCAGGGCGATGGGTAAAGCAAACGAGGGGTTTGCAGCGCAGGAGTACGATGCGTTGAGATGTTTAACTTGAGTCGGGAGTAATGGGAGCCCGGGCAGGATGGGGAGGACGCAGCTTGCCCAGCCTGGTCTGCCCGATCCCGGACCAGCTCACCGCAGCTCCTGCAGGCAAGGGTGGGCGACCCAGCTCTGCTCCGGGAGCTGAATTAAAAACACAAAACTAGAAGCGCAGCTCGCAAATGCACGCTGAGCGCATTTCCCCTCGAGGCCATTTTCCAAGCTGCAGTCAACCGCAAGTCCACCCCACTAACAGCCTCCTCCATTAGCATTCGCAGGCTCTTTCCGTATCGGTAATGCCCTCCGCCCGAGCATCTCGAGACGTTTTACAAATAGCAGCAGCAGCAGAGTGCAGCGATTAGGCCTCGAGCCAGGGAGCAAAGAGACCCGGGTTTGCTTCCTGCATCCGTCACTGTCACCTCTCCTCGGCGTGCATCTCTGCCACTTAGATAAGAAATTCTTGAGGGCAGGGGGCCATCTCTCACGGCGCGTCCCCGCAGCGCCGTGCAGAGCAGGGCTGGGCTCGGCACATCTGTCTGCCCCCGGCTCCAGCTGTGCCAGGCGAAGAGGTTGCGGCTCCTCCGTCCTGCCAGCTGAACCGCTCGTCTGCTTCCCGCACCCACGTCGGCTCTAATGAGCTGAAACAGGTTACGCCGTCGGTCTTTGCTCGTTTTCACGCTGACATAGGCGAGGGAACATCCCACGAGCGGCCCAGCCGGCAGATGGGAGGGGAGGAGGGGGAAAAACTCCAGCGGCAGACCACGTTGCTTGCTGAATGAAGAAAAAAAAACCCAAAGCCCTCATATACACAGAGAGCAACGAGCTCAGAGAGAACACGGCACCAGTACATTCCCCGGGAACAGGTATCTCACTTGTGAGCGTGAACAGCTGATCAAAGACGTCCCTCAGATCTTGCCACCCATCTGCTCTTCCCACTCGTGACGCCGCACAAGCCAGGAGGAGCAGAGACCATTCCCGACGTGCACCCAGCCCCAACCAGCCACTGATTCTCCGAGTGATTTTAATGCTGTCACATTTCTCGGTGAAAATAACGCCTACGGGCCCCCCAAAATCTCTGCTCCCTTCTGGGTTTCTCAAGTTGGATCTGTACATGGAGTTTTTGACCACAGCTGGAAGTGCCCTGGGCCATCAGCTGGTGGCATATCTGAGGACATGCCTCCTGGCTGCCTGCGTCCCAGGTCACTGTGGTCCTTAATTTCAAACCCAATGGGTGCTTGAAGCAACGCATGTTCAAGGCTCTTCGTTCTCCTCCTTGCAACTAAAGGATTCAAGGTGAGCACTCATGTGGATCCAGGAAAGAGTAGTGTGCGTCCTCCCACTCAGAAACCCAAGCACTTGGTACCGGTATTTTCAGATACTTGCTTGGTTTGTTTGTCACCGTTTTGAAATATTAGGGTTGAGAGCAGAAAAAAGAATCCCACATGGGAATAATTTTGCACTTCCAAGTGCTTGAGGTCCTATGGATGAGGTAAAGAGCTGGGAGTTAACGCCTGGGCAGGCAAATGCCAAATCTCCAAATCTTGGTGAACAGGGAAAAAATAAATAATCCTGGATGCCATTAATTGCAAACAAAACAAAAAAGAGCGAGATGCCCATTCACAGTGCTGCCTTCCCACCTATTACGAGAGCTCCAGCAACAGAGACAAAGACGCCTTCCCCAAGATTTCTTCCCCCAGAAGTTTTAAAAGGGGTTACCTTGAATTCCCCCGATTAATCCAGCTGATCGGCCAGCCACGAAATGAGCATTTGCTCCTGCAGGTAGGTTTGGTACATCAGCAGGAAAGGGGAACACAGCCTTTGCCGAGCCCGGCAGCTTCCTCATTCTTTCACAAGAGCCACCCGTGGCTGCAGCCTGCCTGCTTTATGAAATTGCTGCCTTTTGTCCAGCCTTCAATGTAAATAGGACAGGTGAGATAAGATCTGAGGACTGCGGTGCTCGTCCTTTTTGCTTAAAGCCAGCCTGGGCTTCTCCTGGTGGCAAAACACTCAAAAGACGTCATTTAAAAGCAAACAGAAGATTAAAAAAAAAAAAGGGGGAAAGACAAGGCATTAAAAGCTGCTCCAGTTCCAGGAACCTGTCTCAATGGTTAGTCACAGGGAGCATTTCCACCAGTTTGCGGACTGATGATATACCTTTTGCTTTGTCTTATGAGGGTGAGGGGAGAGTACACGCAAGGAGAGATTAGACTGTATGAGCATATATACGATCAAAGCTTGATTATGACATCTAGTTACAAAGAATAAGAAATACATTTCCTGTGGCTCAGGAGACATACCAGCTTACAGGGCAGCGCTGGCTGACAATCTCACATAACTAACGTAACGTGTCTTACAAAGATAACATCTGCCTCTGGAACAATAGGTTAGATTTCATGAGGTGATTGTACAAAGCACAACAATCCTTTTCCTGCAGCATGTGCGATTTGCAGAGCCTACTCCGAACACACGTTGCCAGAGCATCGCCGTTTCCAGGATATCTTTTCATACAGCCGTGGATGTGTAGTAAAACAGGCACTGGAACGTGTTTATCTTGCTGTTTGTGAGCTAGATACATGTTTTCGTTGAACAAGTGAAAACATTTTCCTTTCCTCCAAGTGTATGTGACTCATGCTTAGGAAAGGCTATTGACTAACTGCCAATTCTTTTTGTAACGCCCGTCACACCTACTACTGCACAGCAGGGAGACAAACCGAACCGTTGGAGTCTTCATCTCCTCCTTGGACAGGGAGCTGAACCTCAGACCTTGCCTCGTGGCTTTGTGGCTGCAGGGAACTCCACAGCAGGACCCGACCGGAGGCATCCCCCTTCTATTCACTGCTTCAGAACGGGATTTTAGCCTTATCCCATCTCTCACCAAGACCAAGAGGAAAAATTGTGCTTATTTAAATAGAAGAAGAGGTACACCAAGAGGTTTTGACAATCCCACCCCTCATGTTTTAAAATAAGAACACTAAGGAAAAAGCAGCAACTTGAAGAGAGGCCGATCATTTGGTGGACGTTTGGATCTTCCTTGTAAAAACATTTTTGGGTAGGAAGAGAAGGAAATCTAGGGAAACCGTTGCGAGTTGAGGCTATGTTTAACTACGGTTTGACAAAAAAACATGAGGAGTAAGGCAATAAGACATACAAAGAACTGTAGTAGTCTGATATAAAGCTTCATTGCCCAATAAACTTATTCTTAGAAACAAAGATGAATTAGAAAGATGGACAGAAGCAGAACTAGACTGTATCTAGGCTCCTTGATTCAATGTACTCAGATTGCTTGCCTTCAACTTGGAGGGATACATTTTAGATGTACTTAAATGGACACTCAGTTGAAAATGAGATCTGTTCATAAAATCCCAAAAGACTGCAAAAAATTAATAAGGTATTTCACTCTCCTCTTCTTTTGTACACTCAAACCTATTTTAGAACTTTCATTCAAACTCATTAGTGTGCTCCCAGTCCTTTTTACAAATCATTACATGAATTTGGTTTTACCTTGGGTTTAACATATTCAAGCAATAACTGTGGTTGTATGCCCACGGAGAGCAGGAATCACCGTAGCATTTGGGAATACTGCTTTAACACGTTCCCTGTGGCTGTGTCATGCTAAACCACTGCAAAACAAGTGACACAGGAGCATCATCCTCAGCAGTTCACGTTTTACTGTGCCGACAGAATGACATTTCCAAACCAGGCCAAAAGAAACGGTTAACCTTACATTTTATGTATTTGACCTTAAAATTGCTCATCTGAGGACAAAGCTGATTTTTTTGAAAGGTATTTCCATAAATTGTTAAAAAGTAATCTTTCTAAGGATTAGAAAAGCTCAGTCAAAACTTTGCAATATGAACAGTAGGGACAAACAGAAGTAGTTCTGGTTTCGAAGGAATAGCAACATTCACTACAACTGGGATGGCATCCACGAGGACGGCTGTAACTGACAGTTTGCAGTTCTTCCAAGGAATCTCACAAAAAAGATGGCTTACGGACACATCACTCTTTGCAATGTGACATGCCACTCCTTTTTAATCAGTCGGGTTTCCACACAAAGTACTGAATATTATTCTATTTACATTCAAAAATAGCATTTTTCTCTCTTCAGTACGTAGTGGGAATGCCCATAAATTAGTCAGTAGAAACCCCTCTAACACAGGTGAAGGACAGCTTTGTTGATCTCTGGGTTTGTCCAGTCATTCCGGATATCATCCAGGTGATTATCAAAATCTACAAGCGTCTCGTAGGACTTGCTGTCCAAGAGAGATGCAGCGATTCTCTGGGCTTCGTTCCAATCTTCACAAAAATCACTAGGACATAAAATAACCAGGAATTAAAAGTAATCACAAAGAAAATCTCCACCTCCTCCTCTACTCTGGAAATTAAACCACACTCTCAGCAATGTGGTCACGGTGCTCGTATACCACTGCCCGGCCACAGAAGCTGTCTGTTCTCTCTCACTACAGCAAAAAACAGCATTAAAAGCACCATCAGGTACACCCACCGCCCTTACACTGGCACTCATCACAATCAAAGTTTTGCCCTTAACCAGGCAACCCATTTTTCCTTACTACCCGAACACAAATAAACTCTGAAGTTTACTAACACGTGTGGGTCCTTGCACCTCCACTTGTTCTCATGAAGCTCATACACGTGAATGGCAGGCTCTACGCACTCCGTCGTAAACTTGGTGTTATCAACCTGTTGTGCAACAGAAAAACACCACTTTAGTCTCCTCCTCAAGATCACAAGTAAAGAGATGAAATAAAAAAAAAAAGTCAGTTTTTACAAACAGGGCACCTTACATTAACTTGTCCACTGTCCTACCTTAAAACGAGCCAAATTTTACATGTTTAAACTGCCAGCATCCTTTGTCACTGCAGCAAGGAGGCAAAGCATCATTTGCTTCACACAAGACAAGAGTTTAAGTCACAGAAGGGGGGCAAAAGTCACCGATACACTGCCTTCGCTCAAGCCTTGCAAGCAGAGAAGGCCTCCACTTCCTTTGAGATGGCAGAGAGCTAACCACAGTCTCTCTGTAGGTTTACTACAGAGGCTACAGGTCATTGCATCTCTTCCCCAGAGCATTTGGAGGAAAAGAGAAACTTAGTTACTTCACTATTAAAAGATGCAGAGAATGGCATTTAAATGGCTAGTGCAACACCAAAGTCATAACATTAACAAAACAGAAAGGGGAGGGGTGTTAAATGAAGTAGTTTACCATTATGAGCGCTGTATCGTTAAAGCCCTCTGCAATTCTGGAGGCCACCTTTTCCGCAACCTGGTTTGGACTGCAGCAGAAGGTAAAAGTAACTGTGTTATTTGAACCATGACATTTCAACTGAAACCAGCAGGAAATATGCTTAAAGAGATGTGAAAATTACTCTGCGTGCTTACAAACAGGAACAAGATTATCAAGCTGATGCTACATTTGACTGAAGTCAGAAGGCTAAGAAAATCCCAGCACCACTCTTCAGCTCATGATCTGGATCTTAGCTATGCTTAGGCAATGGGTTTTTGAACAGCAAAACACTCGCTGCAGACTTTATATGGAATCAACGTTTTGTGGCCTCCTACCTTCTTCCACCAAACCAAAGACCACAGCCACCTTTGCCCTGGCAGGCATTTAAAAAAGAAACCGAGTTTGCTCCCCAGTCTGCATTTGAACCCACTCACTGCCCAGCTTCTCTACCAAAATCAGATAACCTTTTAAAGAAAAACCTTTACCACGTTTCAAAGATGACAATCTCTACGTGGTGCCAGTTATCTTCATAAATGAAACTGGAGTTAAAAAAAAAAAAAAGGCCTGTGATACTCTTTCATACCTCAAATGGAACAGACAAACTGTATCTTCTCCTTAAAAATGTCTACAGCAGATTTATTTCACTTGTAAGGAAAGGACAAATAATGCCCTTATCCCTGTTAGATACCTTAGCAGTCACAAGTATTACTTAAAAAACATACTTGAGACTGAAGGATATACATGAACAAAATAACTGGGACACAGCATAATATTTTAAACAAGCTGTTCATATTTATTTTAAATGCATATATGATGTAATCTCATTAGTTCTGATACTGGATTTATCCGATAGATACTGGGAAATTACTTGATACACATATCTAAACCTATATTGTGGCTCCACAGGAAGGCTCCCTTATTGCTTATTGAGTAATTCGAGTTAGCTAGCAGGGAAAAAAATGAGTAATCCTGGGGAAAATAAGTGAAAAAAAATAGAACTCTGCTTGACTGACATCATCTTCCATTTCAAAAGTGTTCCTTTACCACGTAAGAAAATGCTTCAGTAAAACTCGGAGACAATCAAGTAGTTTAGCAAGAATTAGGTCACTTCTGAAAGACTTTCCGAAAGATACTTGGAGTCATTCGAGTTTACAAGATATGTACTGCACAAGCAAACGCGCCTGCAAATTTTGGCTATTTCCCTGACAACTGTAATTAAACTGGTTGGCAGTCGTTCAAAGACTGGCCTTTTATAGTATCCACTAAAGAGGAGTGATTCTGGAAAGACTGGGGTTTCTGCACCTGAACAAAGGCCATATCCACCAGCACCATGAAGACAATGTGAAACCAGATGACAGTTGTCAAAGTTAATCAACACGCACGATTTATGTCGATGATTTTTGTTGGCAGAGTACAAAGTACAACATAAAAGAGCAAACAGAAGGAAATATTGCACCAACACACCTGGCATCTTTCACGCGTTCATTTGCCTGGTAATATCCAGCTATCACGTAGCTATTCTCTTTGCACCAAGAGTCAATCTGAAAAAGTAATTGGAACAATTAAGGCCAGGAAAAAAAAGAAAAAAACCCACAGAACTAAGGAAATCTCACGTCTGTCATACAAATAAAATGGCAATTGAAGCATTACAATATCTTTACCAATTGCTTCTTTAAATATATACATATTTATATATATATATGTGTGTGTGCACTCACACACAGAGTTTGGCCAATTTAACTAGAACAGAGAAACCAAATTGTACATTTGGAGAATGATGGAAAACATTAACCAAATGGAGCAAAAGAACAAGAAGTTATCTCAGTCAAAGCCTGGCCTAAATTTGAATGACAGGACTAGTAAAGCTTCAGCAACGCTGCCTGGGAGAGGAGTATAAGTCTCACCTATTACCATTTGGGGCTATTTTCTGTTACTGTTCATTTGACAAAGAGACATTAGAAAATGTTCACCATGTGGATGTGTGACAGTACTGTCATTTTAAAAAGACCATGCTGATTTTATTTCTGATGTAACATTTCTAGGCTAAAGTGGAAGCATTTTTCACCTTAATTAACAAATAAAGCTTGATATGAAAGGTAAATGTGAGGCAGAAAAAGTTTGTCCCATTTACCATTTTTTCAGCCCACTCCGTTACAAAGAGGTTTTCACGATAAAATTGTTTTTCTTTGGGAGTTCACCTGCAAGGGTAACTAACCACTGAGGCAACTTATCAAACAACGTGGGTGGATTCTCTACTCTTTAAAATCTTTCAATCAAACCTGAAAACTTTTCTAAAAATGCTCTCCAGCTCAGCCACAAAAATCAGGATTTGATGAAAGAACTATTGGCATAAATTCTCTCATCTCTGTTACAGACATGGTCAGACCAGGCAGCTCCTCCTTATTTAACACCTGTATGTAAATACTTAAACATAGGCATTTATTTGCATTCAATTAACACAACTTTTGTGTTACACAAGTACAAAATTTTATGTAGTTTTTTAAGTGCAGTTTCAGCATGCGCACACCGCTGTTCTTTCTGCTTTCTGCTGGATCTGAATTCCTCCTGCTGAGTCTGTCTTGCTTTGAAAAGAAACCCAACATATATATGATGTTTCTCTTTATAACTGAGGATATCAAGTCAGCTTAATACACAGCCCTGAAAGACAGAAGTGGAGAAAGTAGCTAGAATTTTCCTTTGCAGTCCCTAGAGAGCATGCATCAAAAAAACCTCAACAGCTATATTAAAATGGAGTCCAAAAATATATCTGATGCTGACCTGTCGCATCCTGTAAATCAAATCAATCTCATTTTTAGCAATAATTATAGTATTAGACTGCATAAACAAACAAACAAAAAAAGCCATGTGAATAATCCCTCCTCTACAAGGGATGACATGGATTTATGTCATTAAAAAAAAAAAAAAAGCTGTGTAGCCCTGCTATAGCTGAGGGCCAACTGCTGTTTCAATTACAAACCCATTTTGAGGGCTTAGGACTATGGCTTCAATTGTTAGTGGCTTGAAAGCTTGACATTAAAGCCAGAAGCCCAGACACTAAAATTAATAATAATAAAAAAGTCCATCAATTAAAAAATTAAAACCCTTGGTTCTAAATCAATTTTTGTTGTGTAACGAAAATGGTCTTAAAAAAAAAAAAGATTTTTAAGTTCTCAGTTCCCTAAGTGGTAATTAAAAACTGCTTCCGTTAAAAAAAAAAGAAAAGAAGGAAAAAAATCTTTTTGGAACGAAAGCTGTTTCCACCTGCAATTTCCAAACACTCTCTAACCGCGGCACTGTCACCACAGGTAGTCTTAGCATCGATTAGCCCCTGATATTTTTAGCCATGTCCAGCCCTGACAAGGGCAAACCAATGGGGGACAAATTGTGTCTTGCTTCCACATGGCGCGTCACCCCTGAATAATCAAAAGTGGCCTGCCCTCTGATCTGCTGCAGCCACCAAAGGCGGGTGGCAGAGGGGTTTAGAAGAGCCCTGGGAGGAGAAAGGCTGTAACCTACTGCCATCGGAGCGGCTGTTCCAGGCGGTGGGGAGTCAGCCATGCGAATGGAGGGGGAAGTCCTGCTTGTTTTGTTTTTTTTTTTGAGAAGATGTGGTTGCAAAACCACATCAATTAGCTGAGAAATTCAAAGGCACAAAAAAACCCATGTGAAACTTAATTCACTTTTTCTTTAATGACTCGATTTTTGAAAGGGATTTCAAACTGTCAAGCCAAAGTGCAAATTAAATGCAGGCGCTTCTGCTCTCTCCTCCAGAGCTACAGACCTTCAAGCACTGCTGCGTGTTTAATAAAAGCCAATTTTGTTGATTACTTGTACCTAGGCTGCTGCTAAAGCACCACTCACAATTTTTAGAAGTTACCACATGGACAAGCGTGTTTGAAAGCATACCCTCTATGTTCAGATTAAACCTGGAGACCATTGCTCCCATTTGATGTTGTGGGATAACTCAGCTCAGAGAAAAGGAGGTGAAACTTGTGGGGCTGGTTCTAGAAAACCCTCACACTTATGACCAGTCCACAGGCTTGACCAAGAATCAGCAGTAATTGAACTGGAAGAGAAACGGATCCCATCAAAACCTGCCAAAGCTTCAAAATCCTTTAGAAACAGGCACTTCGCTACAAACATCGAGTTTCAACCATACTAATCTTGCTGATTTATTCAGTAACTGTGTAGTAACTGTACAGAACAGGCGTGAGCACCCTCCTTTTAAACACTACAACAATAAAATCCAGTTTTCATAGTTGCTGTGCCAGTATTTATTGACACCTTTGCCTTTGTTTAAACAAAAAAAAAAAGAGCAAAAGGTCTTGGGCTCTTGACAAACACTGTGTTTTTAAAGCTGCCAAGTAGCACAGGAATCATCAAATGTGATTGTAAACCACAATACACCTTAGCAAGCCCTAATTAATGTGGGAAATGCGAGGGGTTTCCGATCTTTAACTTTTTGTATCAAAAAACCAAGAGCAAATATGACAATGCTATTTCTTTGGTTCTGTAATGATTTGCTTACTGTAGATGTGGCAAGATATTTCAGATGTTGCAAGAAACAGGATTTATTTCCTAATAATCTGATCCTGTAGCAAGAGCTACACCAGAGAACTACATTGAAGGCCTTAAGTTCAGGAAAATTCACTGCCACTGACCCTGTAGAAAACATCTAATCCTGATTTAAAGACAAACCCTACACATACTTTAAATATATTATATATGTTATTTTGTACCTCACTACCAACTTCCACTTGCTCATTCCCAGAGGAAAAACAAATTACTGTGGTTCAAAACGGTAAAGTCAAAGCCCTGCCTACATTAAAGCAATTGCAAACAGTATTATTACATTTTCCCAAGCAGCAACATGAGGAAAACTGTAAGCAGAAAATGATGACACCAGCAGCACACAATTTTGTGTTACTCCTATGCTGTTATACTAGTGTAAATATACTTAAAAGACTCACAAATTTTATGTGCTCCACAGCAGTATGGCAAACCTAAATGGCCAGGGCTCATGCTCAGCCCCTGTTCTATGCCTCTGGCTGCATTTCATCATATCCAGGCTTCAGATATTCCCATGGCATCATCTCAACTGCAGAAAATTGGAATTTATTTACAAATATATGGGTTTTTTTATGAAGCAATCTATTAAACTGAGGGGAACACTTAAGCCAAGAAGCCTAGAAGAACTAGATATTAGTTATTTTTACAGATATCAAAAAACAATGGATTTTTTTCCTGTTAATAATGACAAGTCTTTAAACGGACAGAAAACTCCTGAGCTCGAATCACACCAGATCTCACTTTAGTGGCAGCTACATCTACCATGAAGGTGCCAAAGCACTTCTTTGCCTCCAGATTTGCACCAGGCCACTCTGACTCCCTATTACAATAAAATCCAAGCATGTTTTGCTCCCTCTCTCTTCTGGTTTTGACAAAGGGACTGTCCCCAAATGCCAGGCAGAAAGAAGCCATGGCCCAACGCAAGATGGCTCCTGTTTTTCATGACCAGGGGATTGAGACTGGAAAGCACTGGCCCTACAGTCCTGACATTGTTCTCATCCTACCTATGTGATGACAGGGGGGAAAACAGATTATCCCACAGTGACTTACTGCTCTTCCACAGCAGCAGGCAAGGTAGGGGATATCATAACAGGGAATGCTTGGCTGCCCCTGGCTATCCCATGCTTAACTAACCAACAGTGAGCTTGCAATACACCAAATGAGATTTAAAACTCAAGCCAGACCTGCAGTATGAAGACTTTTTTTTCTTCCTATTTAGGCTAATAGCTTCCATAAATGGGGAAAGTACACCAAATGAATTAAGAAATACATACTTATACACATATATACACTCTTACTAGGAGACAAGCATGCCCTTTACCAATTAGCTGATACTGCTTTTAAGTGCCTTAAAGGTAAGCTGGGAAAAGGTCTTTTTGCTGTAGAATAAGGACATTCCTTCAGGGAGTTATTCGGGGATAATGACACCAATATAAATAGCAATGTTTCTGAACTGAAAAAGAAATTAGAGAAAACTATGTGGCTCTGTAGTTTTCTCCTGCTTCCCCAGCAGAAAGCCGTACAGCAGATGGGCCTCGGGGGGGTTTCCACTCTAGAAACGCTCTGTTCACCGCACAGATTTGGCTGCCGCTAGCACAGGGCTGGCAGAGCCACCCCAGCGCCCCAAGTCCCCTCAGCACCAGCCCTTCCCCGCCCCCGCCGCACCCCCCGAGCTCTACCAGGGCCTGGAGACGACACCCCACTGCCACCAGCCCCTCGCTCCCGGACCTAGAGAAAGGCCTAGGGCCTTACCAGTGTGAGAGCCACCTCCAGCATAGGCGCCAGGGCCAGGGTGCCGTGGAATAGCGGGATGCAGTCGACGAAGAGCGATGGGGGCCCGGACTGGTCACGGCGCGGGGCGCCCGACGGCCGCTCGGCCACCAGCAGCCCGTTCACGGCGCAGTGCGGGTACTTGGCGCCGTGCAGCACCATTTTGCAGTAGGCCTGCGTGGTCAGCTTCATCCTGCCGCGGCAGACAGCCCCGCGGCCACCGCGCACCGGTCCCGTTCACGGTCCCGGTCTCGGCCCTACCGCCTCCCCTCAGGCCGCCCGCCGCCAAGTGTCGCCAAACGTCGCCAAGCGCCACCGGCGCTGTCGTAAAAAGCGGGCGACGGTCCTCCCGCATCCCGTCAGCCCCTGGGGCGGGAGCCGCTCCTTTGCGGTTTCTCGCTCTCCCGCGTCTCCCGGCGTGCACCGCGCTTCCGCTCGGCGGCTCCTTCCGGTCGCAGCCCGGCGTAGAGGACGGTCGCCAGGTCGTCGGGCCGCGGCGGGCGGTGGGGCCGGGAGGGGGGTTACGGGGGTTCCCCGCCCCCCGCCGCCGGCAGGGCGGGTCCTCCTCGTCACCTTCACCCGCTCCGGGGGGCGGTGGGCGGCCGGGGCAGCCCTGATTGGGGGTGCGGGGGAGCGCGGAGGGGGAGCGCTGCGGCCTCCCCCTCGCTTTGATGGGACCTCCGCGCTTCTCCGTGCCGGTGTGGCATCATATCGCGGGTGTTACGTGGTGTCGGGCGGGCGTGAGGCGTCACCGCCGTGGGTGATACCGTGGGGGGGAGGCGCCTCCCCGCGCCGTGAGCCCCACGACAAGGTCAGGCGTGGGCCGCGGGCTCCGCGCTCACTTCGCGGGGGGGTCGTGGGGTTTTTAGCTGAGATCAGGGGCCCGTGAGAAAGCCCTGTTCTGGAGCCGAAGCGCCGCACCCGGCGAGGCCTTGCATGGGCACCCGGGTCTGTGGGAGAAACCGTTAGCTGGGTGTCTGCCCTTCCTCGGACACGTTGGCATTGTTTGCTGCTGGAGGGTTTCTTCAGTGGATGTGAGATGTGTTTAGACTGAGCTTGCTCAGGGCTCCTGGATTGCACCCAGTAATGATTTGTTACCAAGTGAAAGTGTCCTGGAAGGCTGACTTGAACAAGGGAATGCCTTTGAGTTCAAATACAGGAGGCCGCGGGGAAAAAGGGGAGAGAGAAAAACTCATCTAAGTTGCTCTAGTGGGGGGATGTCCCTGAAAAGCTGGGAACAGTTTGGTGTCATGTGCTGCTCTTCAGAGAAGGGATGGAAAGCCTCTAGGCTGGTGTTGTTGTGTTGGTTTAGTTTTGGGTTTTTTTTTTTTTTTTTTTAATAGACGTGTGGAAAATGGTGTTATTTCACCTTTGTACATTTGGTGTTTTCAGCTGACCGTGGCTTACTTGCTGTTGTTTTGTCCTGACAGGATGTTGGCTTCAAGGGCATTCAGCCTTATTGGGAAGAGGGCCATTTCCACCTCCATCTGCGTGAGAGCGCATGGACATGGTAGGTGGCAACTGCCTCGTTTTTTTAGTAAGGATGATAAATTGAGCACTTTAGAGGAAGAACACAAAAAACTACAGCTGGGGTATGGGTAAGGAAAGAATCAGGGTAGAGGGGGGTTGGTGAGGCTGTTGCCTTGCCTGGTGGCAGGAGATCTGAGCAGGCTGTGCCAGCAGATGGCATTGTGGAGGTGCCGGCAGGGCTGGCTGCCTCTAGGGATGTGGCTGGAGCTGAGGGCCAGGCAGAAACGAAGATGGAAAAGGTGTGGAGGGCTTCTAGGTATTAGGTACGGGAAGGGATCAGTGTGACAGCTGTAGACAGAGATGGCTGAGACAGTAATAGAATCATAGGATGGCCATTTTGGCCATCATAAAGTCATCAATGGTCATCATAAAGTCATTTTGGCTATTACCTTTTATGTAGATCCCCCTTCTGCTTTATTCTTAGGCTCTTAATATAGCACCCATTTTAAATGCTTCATCTGGAAGTCTCTTCCTCCTGGATTCCTTAACTATCACCTTTTTGACTGAGCTGTTGTTCTGTTGTATTGTAACCAGTAAGAGATGTTTGCACAAGAGTCGGAAGCTTGAATGGGTGTCTCTTGTGTTCCCATGTGCAGCTGGTGTTGTCAAAGCAGAGGATTTCAGCCTCCCAGCCTATGTCGACCGTCGTGACGTTCCCCTGCCTGAAGCGGCCTTTGTAAGGGATCTCTCTGCTCAGCAGAAGGCGCTGAAAGAGAAGGAAAAGGCATCTTGGACTGCTCTGTCCGTTGATGAGAAAGTTGAATGTAGGTAGCGGGGGCTTTAAGTAACCTTACAGCTAGCAGTGATGTGATGTAATCTGTTACATGTTCATTATTGACAACTTTTATTGGAAAGGCCACCACAGACAGTGCCTATTAGGGCAGCTGTTAAACCCTGCTCTTTCCAATCGCTCTGCGAGCAAAGCCGTGAGCTGTGAAGGAGCTTTGTTAATTACGATGGAGCTCCTCGTGTGTACGCAAGCAGAGATCAGCGGTTTGTGGGATCCTTGGTGCTGTTTCAAAACGTTAGGAGCACTGGCTGTGGTGTCTGTTGGGTGCCTGAAGTCAAGTTCAGCAATTTCTCCAGAAAACAGATAATAATTATATTTGGTTTTTGATTCCCACCTGCTTTCAACAAGCCAGAAAAAAATCTCTTCCATATAACAATATGCAATTGTTAGTCCAGCTGAGTAAAATTAAGCCCGTGTATGTGAATGTTGATGACCACTGACCTTAGAATTACCAAATTTCAGGTAATTAAAGTGCTGAACAGGTGTTTTGACTTGCAAATAAAACTGCATCATCTTCTCTAACTGCCATCATGGTATGTAAGTGAGAACCTGATCTGTGAACACTGCTCCGTCCACCCGTGTCACAGTAAGAAGGTGTAAAACTCTTTTGGGAACTGCTCAAATATTCATAAGGATTCTCCAAATCTATTGCTGTTTTGAACTTCAAAATCGTGTGGGCCTTAGTGGCAAAGCTGAGAGAAGCCTTCAGAGATACAAGCGTTCCCATTAAAATTATTTGTGCTGGGAAATTTTGTGGTCAATAACTGTACTGGGAATTGGAGGGAAGGAAGGAAAGCACCATTTCTGCTCCTGTCAAGCCTGTAATGTAATTTTTGCTCTATAAAATGGAGACTAACAGACAGACCTGGTTGGGGATGAAACACATAAGGGGATGGTGAAATACAACTCATTTACTTTGGCACAAGTCTTGGCATGGCAGAGGCCAACTAATTCAGAAGCTATTTTAACATCCTTTTCTGTTTGGTCAGCTTTAGGCTTTGGTCACCTCCCTCTGGAGAGCGGCATGTTGCCTGCAATTTGCAGGAAAAGGGAAAGAAATGATTTGATGCTTTAACTTTTTTTTTGCAGTGTACCGTATCAAATTTAACGAGACCTATGCAGAGATGAACAAAGGAACAAACGAATGGAAGACCGTCCTTGGTGGAGTACTGTTCTTTCTTGGTGTAACTGGTCTCATTCTCATTTGGCAGAAGCATTACAGTAAGTATATGCCACACAGTGTTAACTCTTAATTTAAGAGAAAGATCAATTGGTGCCTGATGGGGAATTAGACAATTCTCCATAAACTGCTCGGGGGTTCGGAATGGTGTATCCAGCAGCCGTTACGGTGACCTCCTGGCAGTTGCTATTTGTTAGTCTCTGAAAACTCAGTTCTGGAGTTGTAGCTTCATGGAGATCAGTGGGTACATAGTGTAAATATTCAGTAGAATACAGTAGAATTCAGTAGAATAAATATTCAGTAGAATATTTACAGACTTGTAGAAAGGTGAAGGTGGTGGAGAGAGCTTCGGTGGGAGGAGAGGAAAGGGAGGGGAAGAGTGGTGATACACTAATGATCCCAGAGCTTCCCCTTTCTGTGAAACCTGCTGTTGCAAAAGCTTATTGCTGCCTTGGTAGTAAACATTTGGGTTTCTGCCATGTTTGGCTTCCTTCCCAGCTAACGATCCTACCTCGAGGGAGCCCTCCAGCTGCCGCGAGGCAGAGCACACAGTTAAATGAGCTGCTCTCCATCTTGAGGCTTCACCTACTTGCGGTGAAAGTTGAGGAGAAGGCTGTTGTCTTGGTACAAGCCTTTATTGATGAACAAAACTGCTAGAGAATCAACGCGGGAATGTGGTCTGAGCTAAATGCTTCAGAAATGGGATTTAGGGAATGTAGGTTTGAACAGGTGATGGCGTGCATGTGATCAGCACCGATGGCTTCGGGGGAAAAAAGCTTTTCATTAGCTAAACTTTTACCTCTGTTCCCAACTTGCTCATTTTGTATCACGATGTAATTCCACCTGCTGTTGAATTGCAGTGTACGGCCCTATTCCGCACACCTTCTCTGACGAGTGGCTGTCAACGCAGACAAAGAGAATGTTGGACATGCGGATTAATCCTGTGGAGGGCATCTCTGCCCAGTGGGATTTTGAGAAGAACGAGTGGAAGAAATGAAGCAACTCAGTGGAACCTGCTCTGCTTGAATATGAAATGATTCCATCACCTGTGTGTGACCTCGTTGCTTATTTACTGGAACAACCTCTCCACCTACATAGATGCTAATAAATGTCTGGTTAACTTGAAAGTTTCCTTTTATTGGTCTTCAAATGTGTTTGTTGTGATGGTAGTCTGTTGTGCAGGTTGAGGGGCAAAGCTTCCCCAGATAGTCTTGTCATGGTTGATATACAGTCAGTTAAAGGGAATGTTTCTGGGGCACAGCCAGCACTCCCGCTGTGCAGAGGTCTGAGCTACATGTAAGGTCAGCAGATCCCAGCTCCTGCGGAGGCTCCGCATCCCATAACCACTCCAAAAATAGCGTGTCAGTGCTCCAAAAGGCAGCGGTGCAGGTGAAACTGCGCAGGTTGGGTGGCGGGGGGTCAACACTGCTCCATCTGTTTGTCCTCCTTGTGAAGGGAACGTGTTCTCAGCAGCACGGGCGGGCTGCAGACCTCGCTCCAGTATCCTGTGCAGACTGGAGTGAGGAAGAGAGAGAATCAGTAGATCTGGTTCAGCCAGGAATAGGTTTTGGTGGAACCCCGAAGAGTGTTTCATGCCTTGCCTCTCATGTGAGGTGACTGTTCGAGGGGATCGCTGCAGCCGGGGGAGGGAAAGAAATGCTGTGTTTAGCGGGAGCATCTCAGAGCTTTTAAGTGCAGCAGTCTGAATGAGTTCTGGTTCGTGGCTTAAATGTTTTCGGTGCCTGAGCTATGAAAGCTCGCGCCTTTGCTTTGCTCTGCTGTAGCTGCCGAATTTCTCCCTTCAGCTAATCTGGTGTGTCCCCTAAGACTTCTGCAGGCAAACGTCTGCCTTCGGTTTAAAAACACCCCTCCAAAGACCAAAACTACTAAAACAAGTTTCAACTTCGGTTTTTGCTCTTTTTCCTCATTACAGGACTGCCATGGTTTTAAATCCGTGTGTATATTTAGGGGCTGTGATGGGAAGCCTGGGGGGGGTGCCTCAGCCACTTGTGAGGGTCCGCTGTGCTGGGGGCTGGCCAGCCTTGCCCTTCCAGCCAGCGAAATTCGGGGAGGGTTTTTAAGGTGAGATGATCTGGTGGGAGTTAAGTGATATGGCTCCCCTTCCTACATCGGAAAGGTCCGTAGGTGAAATCTTTGTCTCCGGGGCGCTGCCAAGGATGTTACAAGGATGACAGAATCGCGGAGTGGCGATGGCTGTGGGGTGTTCCTTATACTCGGTTTGCTTTTTCTCTGCTTTTCGTGCAGCTCGTGCCTCCGGCAGGCTGACAGCACTGAGCTGGGAGGGGGGCAGCAAGCTGCTAGGTGTATCTGCTTTGAAAACTGATGTTTTGAAGCACGTGCTGGAATTGCAGCGCTGCTTTACAGCTCCCCTCATCTCCTGGGAGGGAGGGGGAGATGGGCTTATCCCCAGTGCTCCGTTAGCTGCGCATCGCTCGTGCCACGCTCTGGTTTTTGAGCTAAGTGCCTTATTCTGAATTCTGCTCTCGTTGCTGTGATTGGGAGGAATTAGCATGAATGGGAGACAAATCCTGCTGAGTTCAGGGCTTGTACCAGCCTGTGGCATCCCAGAATGAAGCCCAGTGAGTGTCGCTGGGACGAGGGAGTCATTCCTCCAGCTGTCCTCCTCTTCACCCTCCCCAAAAGGCTGTGAAAGCCCCAGGGAGCCTGGGAGAGAAACCTGAGCCTCGCCACAGCCCCAAATCCTTATTTCATCCTCCCCTGCCTGGCACCAGCCACTCTCCTCTCTCCCCTTCACCCATCAGCGCAGCGGCAGAGACCTGCCGGAACAGCCTGCCGCCGGTAAGTGAGCTGAGTTTGCCAGGGCTCTGCACGCTCCCCTCCTGGCACGTGTTCTCCCTTCCTCCTGCTCTTGGCAGAGGGATGCACTGTTGGAGGAATGGGGGGGGGCAAATCTCACTGTCCTGTCTGGCATTTTCGGGTGTTTATTTGCAGATAGCCTGGGATACGGAGAAGCCACCCCATTCCTGACCCTGGGGAGAGAAAAACCATGGGGAGTGGAATGAGCAAGGTACCGGGGGGACGGCGGGGTGGTGGCCAGCATGTCCTCCTTGGGGCAGGACCTTTCTCCTCCAGACCAGGGGGATGCTTGTTCCCAGACCACCACGATGACCTAAATACACCTGTTTGCATCTTCCCTTTCTCATTCCCCTTTGAAACTTCAAGCACTTAAGAAAGGGACTTAAGAAAGCAAACAGTGATCCCCAGATTTATATGCAAGGTGATGAGTGAAGTGCCTGCGGGTTTTAGAAAAGTGACAGCTGGCTTTAGATGCTCATCCCTTGGGCAGTAAGGCCGTGGCATTAGTATCCTCGGGGCTGACAGGGGGTCCCCGCAGGGAAATTTCCTCCCCTTGCCACCCCCAGGACGTGTCTGTGCCTGGCAGCCACGCGTGGCGAAGGGGGAAGTGGGGTTTTACTGCTGCTTGTTGCTCAGCTGAACTCCAGGGCTGGCAGAGGGGACTGATTTCTGTTTGTGTCCTTAAATAACCGCTTGGAATGTGCGTTATCCAGTTTAAAATTAGACTCCGGGACAGCAATGGAGAGACCAGATCAGGGCAAACTCTCTCTGAGTGGCTCTGGTGCGATTTAACACCGGGGTTTCACCGCCTGTGGCCGCAGCCCGACCTGCAAAGTGGCTTTTACAGCCTCCCTGGTTCCACCAAGCCCTCTCGGGGAGCCCTGGGCTGCCCTTTGCCGGGGGCTGGGCTGGTGCAGACACATTTGTGTTGCAGGATCTGGCTTTGACTTGAAGAGAGGCAGGGCTCGGCGTCCCCCTTCTAGCGGTGACAGCTTTGCTGTGCTGGGCACAGATGTTTGCTCAGCACAGATGTTTGCTCCATCCAGGTGTTTGCACCCCAGGAGCGGGCTGGGGTTCAGCTGAATGGTAGAGGTGGGCTGGATGTGACCCAGAGCTGTCGAAACCCCTTTCTACAGCCTCTCGAACCGGGTGTCTTCTGCCAGATGGGTGCGAATGAGTGCAACTGGGAACCAGCTCATCCTCTCTGGGTCCCTGGAAACTGCTCTGGCAGGTTCTTACACCCCATAACTACTCTGAGCTGCCCCTTTTTCTCCTTCATAACCCTGCAGCAGCGAGTTGGAGACCAAATTTACATACTTGATGGCACTCACTGCAATGTCCCAGCCAGAAAAGTATTATAAATAGCCTGTGCCTTTGCCAGGCCATCCCCAGCTGGCAGAGGCGACCTTTGAAACTATTTGCAAGAGGTGGTTGCTATAGAAAAGCAAAATAAAACCGAGCTGCAGCGGGGCTGGCCTGCCTCTGGGAGCCGGGAAGATGGGGGGGGTCCCCGCTGGAGCCCCACCTTGAAGGAGGAGGCTGGGGTGGGCTGAGCTGTTTGGGGAATCCAGCCCCCAGCACTGCCTTTCCCATAGCAATAGGACCATGTGCAAACCCCTTCCATTTGTGTGCTGAGTTTTCCTGAGCTCTGCGCTCCTGGAGGGGTTTGGGCTGGTGGTTTGAGCGGGCTGTTCATTAATGAAGGTGGTTCACTGATTAGAGGCTTGGTTTATCATTGCCTGGGGAGCGTGGTGCCAGATGCCCTGGTCCTGCCGGTACCACGCATGCAGTGTGATGCTCCTGCCACGTCGGATGCACATTGTGCCTGGTGCTGTCTGAAATGTCTCTCCTTTTTGTCACCTCCCAGGTTGTCAAAGGCCTCTATCTTGGGAACATCCGTGGTGAGTGCCTTTCCCTGCTCCACCTCTGTGTTGCTGTGGGATCCCTGGACAGCCGGTGGGGCTGGAGGAGACCCTCTCCTCGGGGGATCCCTGTGCCTGCTCCCGGCTGGGGACCTCAGCATCTTCCAGAAATTCAAAGCCCCCAGAAAGCCCCATCCCAATTGCAAGTGGCCCTGTGCAGCTCTAACCCAGGAAAGGGACATCCATGGGGAGCTGCGGTCACCAGCCATGCTGGAGCACCGAGGAATCCCTGGCACGGCTGGAAACCTCCTCATGTTTGCTGAGAAAATATTTAGAGTGGACCCACGCCTGGCTTTCTCGCTGGGGCCTCTGGCCCCATGGGGAGCAGGGTGAAGCTTGGGTTTCACCCAACAGCGATGTCACAACAGCCTTTTCCAAATTAGCAGTATACTTTCTGATGCTGGGGGTGGTTTTGGGAGCCTGCTGAATACCCAGTGCATCCAAGGGGGATTTTGCTTTGATGGAGGTGCATCGCGATGCCTCATCTCCCTTCCTGCATCGTGCGGGGTGAGAGGCAGCAGGAAGGGCTGGCATGGGGGTCAAAGGGCCAGGGGGTGATGGGTACGGGTTGCTGGTGGGCGCTCGGTCCAGCAGATCTCCCAGGAGGGCAGGAGACTCATGTGCTGCCTCTCCTTCCAGACTCCGAGGACCGGGAAAACCTGCTGAGGAACGGGGTGACGCACATCCTTTCCGTCCACAACAGGGCCAAGCCGGTGCTGGAGGTGAGCGCCCGGGCAGGGGGCCTGGGGGGACCACCCCGGGGGGGCAGAGAAGGGGCAGGTGGGGGACACAGGCTGTTCTCCTGGCGTGGGGCAGAGAGGGGAGCAGCAATGCTGGATTTGCACCATGCCGTGCTGAATTGCACCCAAAGAGGCTCAGCGCTGTCTTTCAGAGTGTGTGTGTGGGGGGGAGTGGGATGTTTTGGGGGTGCACAACCACCCCCTCGGTGGTTTTTAGGGTGAAGGTGGTGTAGCCGCAGCGCTGGCGGGGCCGGGACCCGGTGCTGCCGCGGGGAGAACCGCGAGAGGGCGGCGGCGCCCCGTGGATGGCAGCGCCGGGGCCGCATCCAGCCCCGACGGGGAGGGGGGGCACAGCGGCACCCGGAGCACACCCCCCATCCTTCCAGGACAGGGGTCCCGGGACGCTCTGGCTTTGCCTGCCCTGTCTCCCCCCACCCCTCTCGGACCCCGGAGCGCTGCGGACCCCTCGGGCTGTAGGGTGGGGAAACTGAGGCAGGAGGGAGCTGCCTGGTGGGTTGATGCCGGAGGTGCTGGACAGGCTTTTCGTGCACAAATCCTGCCTGCGTGGACCCGTGGGGCGGGTGGACCCTGCAGCAGCCCCGTATGGGGGGTCTGTGTGTGGGATACTCGGACCACGCTGCTCATCTTGCAGCCGATGGCCGCGTGCAACTTGCACTTCATCCCGGTGTCAGACCCGCTGCCGGCTCCCAAATCACAGGATGCTGCAGAAGGCGAAGGGGACTGCTTGGACCCCTCGTCCTTTGGGGCCACGATGGGCAGGGACCCTCAGCAAAACGCCAGCTCGAGCCTTTTCCCTGCTAAGGCATTGAGTAACATGGAAGGGGGGAAGAGAGAAGGAAGGAGCCTGAATAAAATCGGTGCAGAGAAACGGCTCGCGGCTGGAGAAGGGGCAGCAGCTGGGGCTGGCAGGGCTCGGGGCACGGCCAGACGGGTAGCAAACCGCACGGGGAGCTTACAACATGGAGCAAGCCGCTGGGCTGGTGGAAAGGGGAACCGGAAAGGCATGGTGGGTTGAGCAATGTGTCAATCACAGCCTTGGGTTGGGAACCGCAAACCCCAGCACCGGTCCCATGCGTGGCCCAGCTCTCCGAGGCGGGATGGGGGCACCCAGCCCCGTGGGGAAGGGGAAGCCGCTGGGAGCCCGGCAGTTAATCCGGGATCAGGGTGCGGGTCGGGGTTTGAGGAGGAGTGGGGTGGCTTTGGCTGCTCCACTGGTTGGCACAGTGGCTTTGCCGGCACAGTGGCTCTCCTTGCCATGGGGAGGTTGGGCTGGTGCCAGGCATGGCAGGGCACAGCCAGGTTTTGGGAAGCCGCAGCCCATCATGGCTCATCCCACAAAACCTGCCAGCGTTTGCTTGCTGGTCCCCATGCCCCTGCCTGGTGTACGGTCCTCTTCCACCCGCTGAGGTCCTGCCTGCCCCCACCATCCCCTGCATGCCGGGGAGCCGCAGTTTGGCCAGGGATGTGGATGAGGAACCCACCGGCTCCGTTTCCCTCCCAGCCCCTCCGGCAACATCTCCGGGCAGGGAGCAGCCGACTGGCATGCCATGAGGAGCCGGCAAGCGGCACATCACTGTGGCACCTTGTCCCATCCTGCAAGAGGCTGCAGGATGGTGAGGCTGAGTGTGGGACGGGGCTGGGGAGGATGGATGGGATGGAGAGGTGATGCACAGGAAAGCCCGCCTGCGCTCATCCTCGCAACATGGGTCTTTCCAGCGTGGGAATATCCCCATGCCTGTCCCCCTCTGTCCCTTCCCTCCTTAAATAATCAGCTTTTTCCAGCCTCCCAATCTGCCCTATGCTGGAGGGAAGTGAGGGTGGTCTGTGGAGTTGGGCTGCATCAGCCCAGGAGGGACCTTTTGGCAACAATGCCACAAGGAGCTGATGGAGACGGGGCAATCCCTGGTGCTTGGCCGTTTCAGCTCTGGCTGGCAGGATTTCCACCCATTTCGCTAAGAAAGTTTAAAAAAAACGAACAAACCTCAGATGAAAAGGATCTAATTTTAACTCAGAACAGGGAGGATCGAGGAAGCGATGTTTTAAAGAAAGGAAAGTAATCTGAACTACGTCAACACGCGGCAGGATGATTTATTGTGTATTAAAAGGACTGGGAGGAAATAACTCATTGATGAGAGTGACTTCATCAGTGCATGTTCACACACGTCTTCCTGAAGGGGTTCGCCAGCCGGGGCCCCAGGAAAGGGGCTGCTCAGTTTTGGGGGGTCCTGAGCATCGTAGCAGTTCCCCACAGCCTGACCTCTCCTCTGGGCTGAAATGGGGGGGAAATAGCCCCGAGATAGGATGGATGCGACCCTTCATGGTTCTCCCTACCTGTGCGGAGTGGGGTGATGGCACCCAAAAGTGGATTGTGGCTTTCTCCTCATTGAAGGGTCAGCTGGGGAGAGGGAAAAGAGAGAAACAGGGGATTTTGTGTTTCTTGGAGGTATCTTATTACTGCAACCATCTTTGTATTGCAGGACATGACCTATCTCTGTATCTCGGCCTCGGATTCATCCAGTCAAAACCTGTAAGTCGTTTGCCACCCTTTTGTCTCCCAGCATCGCGCGTTGGTAGTTGGTGGTCAATAAAAGTTCAGATTTTGCAGAATGAAAGTTCAATTCATTCACGCTGCAAAAACTTGGTATCGTTGCTGAGCTGGACAGAAGCTGTGCTTCATTCTCAGGCAGTAAATAGCATTTGTAGGGATTAAAATCTGTTTCTGTGTGTGTTTGCAGTCAATAAGTTTAATTTAATTTTCCATCAGATTTCCGAATTGTTCTGCTGGGCAGGGTTGAAAATTGGAGCATCAGAAAGACATTGATTTTTGTTGATCTTCTAGGCATTTTCCTTGGAAAGAGAAAGAAAAGATTTGTTAGAACCAAAGTTTTTTTTTTTCCCCCCATACAAAGCATAGATACTCATAAGTCTTTTAACGATGTTCTTGAGATGAAGCTGGTGAGGGATGCTGCAAGGAAGCCCCAGGATTTCATGGGACGTGGTGTTGGGGCGCAATGGGTGCAGGTGCTGCTGACACCGGGGGGGTGACAGCACCCGGCTGCCGCTTTGGCCATCCATAAACCATCTGTTGCAACCAGGAAATGGGTGACTCCGAGGGATTTTTCTCATCAATCAAACCCTAAAAAGGATCGAAACTTTGTTCAGAGTGACGGGAGCGAAGCCCGTTTGTGGAGGTGTTGGTTTTCCAGCAGCCTCGGGAGCAGCCGTGCCCGGGGGTGTAATTCGGGGGTGTGATTCTGCTTGCTCATGCTCCTGCTGAGCGGAAAGAGAAGCTTTACAAGAAAACCCTGCCTCAGCAAGAACCGGGTTTTTTTTTTGTTGTTGTTATTTTTTTCCCTTCTCTCATTTCTTTGCATTCGTGGCATGTCTACCGAAATGAAAAAAAAAAAAAGGAGAAAAAAGGAGATAAGCCTGGCTGCCGGAAGGAAGACTTATTCAAGGAACTATTTTCTGCCTGTCAGTTTATGCCTTGGATTTCACAATCTTGATGTCCTGAAGAGGAGATGCTTGCGACTCAGGACCTCAGTGGCTCTCAGCATTACCAGGCTCCACGTCCTGATCCCACGCTTTGAGGCTGGAAAAGCACGGGGACAGCTTTCCTCTGGCTGGCTACCTGGGGAAAAAAACACCCCGTGGAGTGGGTGAGGATGGATGGGGCTGCAGAAGCGCTCACCTGCCTCCCTCCAGGATGAGTTGGGAGAGCGATGCTGCGTGCATGGAGCGGGCTGAGGCAGCTGGAGGCAAAAAGCATCACGTCCTTCCAAGCAAGGTGCATCCCTGCTGGTCCCAGCCCAGGGGCTGAAGTGGAGGACTGGGTTCTGGAGAGCTTGGACCTGTGTGGGCAACACGTGCAGGCCCTGGGGGATGCCGTCTGCTCTGCAAAGATAAGTAGGACGAGGCAAAATCCCCCGGGACAAGCTTTAGGCAGGGAAAGGCCCCGCAAAGGGTGACGCTCTGTTTGCTACGGTGGTCAAGGAGTAGGCATGTCTGTAGCCCACGAGGAGCAACGGACTGACATCTCCTTCCAGGGCTGAGAGGCTCAATATTTTTAGTATGACCACAGCTTCAGAGACTCCCCCATCTCTTCTCCTCTTCTTGGGCAGGAGAACCCCCTGCTGTTTGTATTCAAAAATGTCCTTGGCTGGTTTCCTAGAAGGAGCCCTGCCCTTCCAGGGAAGGGCGAAGAGCAGCATCCCCTTCGATCCCCCCTCTGGGGCAGGGGGAAGAGCATCCCCTTCCATGGGCTGGCAGGGATGGATTTTAGAGGCTTCTGCCTTGTCCCCTTAGGGAAGCCAGCTCCGAGGGGGGGGAGGATGCGCTGGGAGCGAGCCCTGGGCGAGGGGCACGGTGGGGAATAACTCTGCGGTAGCTCATGCCTTGGCTTCTGGGAAATCAGGAAGGCTGTGCAGGCGCACGCCCGCCCCATCACGCGGAGGCAGAGGAAGTCCGGCGCCGGGGCAGAGGCGCTGCCGGCTCCCACACTCACTGCCCTGTGGCTCTGGCTTGCCTGCGCCAGAGGGACGCTTTTCTCCTTCCCAAAAAAGCCAGGGCTGTGTGGTCAGGTAGTCCACCAGAAGCCCAGGTTACCCAAAAATCAGGTTTTCTGCCTCAAAACTACCCCAAGGCTCGGTGCGGCTGCGAGGGTGAGCAGGGATGGGCAGCATTTATTGCAAATATGTACCAAGGAGCCGAATACCTGGCTCGGCGTGGGCTCTTGGAGATGCCCTCTGTCTTCGGGAGGGATTGGCAGTGGCTTCCAGCATCCCATGCAGCGATGAGCAGGAGGGATGTGTCTTCCATGAACACCCACCTCTATCTCATCAGTACATATGGAGTTATTTATCCTGTTTTCTACGTCTCCATCCTTTGAAAAGATGGGCGCTGCTCAGGCTGAGAGAGTTGGGGTTGTTAGCCTGGAGAAGAGAAGGCTCTGAGGAGGCCTTATAGCGGTCTTCCAGTATCTGAAGGGGACCTGCAGGAAAGCTGGAGAGGGACTTTTTACAAGGGCATGTAGTGATAGGATGAGGGGTAATGGCTTCAAACTGGAAGAGGGGGGATTTAGAATAGGAAGAAATTTTTCACTGTGAGGGCGGTGAGACCCTGGAACAGGTTGCCCAGAGGAGCTGTGGATGCCCCATCCCTGGAGGTGGCCAAGAACAGGTGTGATGGGACTTTGAGCAACCTGGTCTACTGGGAGGTGTCCCTGCCCATGGCAGGAGGGTTGGAACTTGATGATCTTTTAGGTCCCTTCCAACCCAAACCATTCTATGATTCATTTGGCTGAGCACGCAGGTCAGAAGGAGAGAAGCACCACAGCGTGTTGCAGCTGAGCTGCCAGAAAGCCCCGACTCCCTGACCGTAGGGTTAACGTGCTCCCTCTGCCTTAACGGCAGTTACTGGTTGTACTCTCAGGAACGCAGCTACCTGGGGACAAGCCTGTGTTGTTGCTGGCAGCTCTGCCTCCCTGGCACCAGCACCTCTCTGTGCCCTCTCTGGGATGGGAAGGGGCTGGAGGGGCTGCTTGGGGTGAGGAAGGGAAAGGAGTTGCACCATTTTGGGACCTACAGGCAAAACACCTAGGGAGGTACCTTCTCCCTGCCTTCTTCCCCGCTGGCATCTTTCCCTTGAAGGAAACTGGGTGTTTTTGGTATGGTTTGGGAATTAGGGGTGAGCTGACGGCTCAGGACAACCTCTGACACGGCCCTTGGGCACAAGATGACACCTCGCCTGGAGGCTGTCTCCCTGGGGTCCTCCCCTGAGCTGGTTTGGCTGATGGCATCACCCTGTTCCTGATGCCTTGGGAGCAGGAAATCCCCCGGAAAGTCTCCCAGGTCATTTCCTTCCTGGCAGATGAAGATCAGCCCTCTGCCTTTGCTGGGCAGAGGAAGGACCGCTGCTCCCACCCCACGCCGGTGGCCCCAGAGCGGTGGGAAGTCCTTGGTGGGTGGACATGACTGCTGGTGTGGCCAGGCACCTTGCAGGGGTGGGCAGCCCTCCTGTCCTCACCTCCCTGCCTCTCTCCTTGCAGGCTGCAGCATTTTAAGGAGTGCATCAAGTTCATCCACGAATGCCGGCTCGGTGGGGGAGGCTGCCTCGTCCATTGGTGAGAGCTGCTGTCGCTGCCTTGCATCCCCAGTTCACATTGGTCCTGTGGGAGGTGGGGATGGACTCCCCAAAAGTGTCCTCAACATCGAACGTCACTTGTGGTGGGGAGGAAGAAGAGAAGACAAGGAACAGTGGGAGGGTGACAGGGGAAGGTCTCCGCTGCTGAGACCTGGGGGATGGGTGGTCTGTGCACCGAAAACCTGAGCATCCAAAGAGGTGGGACAGCCTGGAGGAGGGGACAGGGGGAAGTCACCTGCCTGGAACCACCAGCAGTGGATCCCTGTCCATGCGGCTCCTTATCCCCACGCAACCCACGGCTGGGGAACCCCGCTAGCCCCCCAGCGAGAAGGGATGCCCATGGGAAGATGAATGTCCCTTGTTGCGGGGCCACACCAGCCTCGGTGGTGGGAATACCTCTACCTGATGCTGTTCCCTCGCGCTGTGCCAGCCTGGCCGGGGTCTCCCGCAGCACCACCATCCTGGTGGCTTACCTCATGACGGTGACCGAACTCGGCTGGGAGGGCTGCCTGGCTGCCACCAAGGCCGTGCGGTCCTACGTCAGCCCCAACTTTGGCTTCCAGCAGCAGCTGCAGGAGTACGAGGCGACCTTGCTGCAGGAGGTACGTCCTGCGCCGACGTCCCTTTATATATGTGTCTGCGGAGTTTGCAAACATGCACGACTCTTTTGCATGCAGCTCACTGCAGGCGCCAGCTGTTTGCCCGAGCTGGCCTTTGTGCATGCTATTTATTGCCTGGGGATTTTGGGTTTTGCATGCAAAAAAAAAAAAAAAAAATTAAAAAAAGGAAAAAAAAAAGAAGTGCCTAGACATTATGCGAGTGCACTTAAAAAAAAGCTCTTTAAAACCCCAGTGCTTTTCTCGAGAGTTCAGTTAGGATGTAGCGGGAGGGACGGGCGAGCATCAAGTCCCCTGGGAGCCCCAGGAAGGGCGCTGAGCCGGATCCTGGGAATGGAGAGGAGAGGAGAGGAGAGGAGAGGAGAGGAAGGCTCTTGCAAGTGGCTTCAGATGCCTGGGTGCGCTTGGATCTGGCAGGGCNGGTGGTTCCCGGCCCTGCTCTCATCGCGCCGAGAGGAGTGGAGAGGGGAGGAGAGGGGAGGAGAGGGGAGGAGAGGGGAGGAGAGGAGAGGAAGGCTCTTGCAAGTGGCTTCAGATGCCTGGGTGCGCTTGGATCTGGCAGGGCTTCCTCTGACAGCAAGTGCCCGGCTTTTAGTGGCAGGGGACAGAGAGAAGCAAGCGTTGATGGAGAAATTCACCTCTTTCCTCCCCAAAATGATGTGGAACAGCAGGTTTTAGGAGAGCTGGAGCCCTGGCTGGGTGCGTTCCCGTCCTGTGCGAGGGTGGGATGTTACTGTAGCTGAGCCGAGCCAGATGCTGGCAGCTGGGAGCGAGAGCAGCGCATTTACCCGGGAGAATGCTAGTTGCAGAGATCAGAGCTGCACTTTTGACCCGGAAAGCCTTCAAAAGCAAAAGGAAAGGCCTTTAAAGACACAGCTCCCGCGCAGCTCCCCGGCTGCCCTCCAGTCTCTCCCACGCCGAACCCTGTTCCTCTGCTCAGCCCCGGCCCCCGCAGCGAAGGACCGGGATCCAAAACTGCCCCGGGAGGGCGCAGGGGCCACAGCTGGAATTCTGCAAGGAAGAAGTAACCCACAACGCAATGTCCACAAGGCCCACGTCACCACTAAACTTGGTCTCACCCCTGGGGGTGAGCCCCCCCCATCCGCTGTAACCATGAGGACCGTGCAGTGGCCCCATGGCAGACGGTGACAGAGACCCGGCGGTCCCTCCGGCTACACCGAGTGGTTTAAGGGGATTTCTCTCCTCCCAGGAGAGAGGCAGGGACAGCATGTGACACTGGCCCAAATGTCAGCCCCTTCCCCGCTGCTGAGTTCCCTTCCCCGGGTGCCGGAGGGAGCGGGCAGTGGCTGTCACATGAGGGACGCAGCTCTGCCCCGTTATCACCGGCTTGCAAAAACACCCACGGAGGAGGGTGGAAAATGGTCCAAGGGATTACAAAACACCCGTGGTGCTGGAGATTCCCTGCGGGGCTTCCCCTGGACGGGTCAGCTCTCCCCAACCCTTCCCACGCTCTGGCCGCGTCCCAGCGCAAACCATGATGTGGAGTTGCTGTGTGCCCCCCCCCACCTCCATCCCAGCTATTCCTCCTGCTCCCCAAAATCCAAGCTGGGCTCAGTAGATGCTGGACTTTCTTCCCTTTCCCTCAGACGCTGCTTTTTCATCACATTGAAGTTTTGCCGGGGGCTTTGCCAGCATTTCCCTGGAAATACCAAAGGCAGAGCCAAGGGCGGAGGTGCCTGGATGTGTTTTTCTGAGCTGCGGGCCTTAGCGAGAGCTGCCTTTTTACTCAAAACGCCCTGCGTTCCCCACGATCGCGGCGTCGGGGAGAGGGGGAAGCTGCGGATGACCCTCGTGGGCGGACTGCTGCTCGCGCAGCCCCGGGGGCGAAGGCTGGGTGCTGGAGCGGGGAGCGCTCCGGCATTACTCATCCGCAGCTGCATTAGAAGAAAGGGAAGAGCCAGGATGGATGCTCCAACTTGACCGGCGATGCTCTGCTCCCAGCTCACCCCTGCGCCCTCCACCTTTGCAAGAGGAAGGGACTTGTGGGTAGGTCAGCCGAGGTGGATGGTTGGGGGTCCCGCAGGATGGTGGGCACCATAGGCATGTACCTGTGTGGCCAGGAGCCTGTGGGACCCGGTGCCGCGTGGGTCCTGCACCTTGCTTCGTGCCAAACAGCAGTTGGCTTGCTTACCTTGGCTGTGGGATGTCACACCTGGTTCCCCTTTGTGGCTTTGGGGTGGTTTTCCGTGTGTGTAGGTAGGATGCAGGAGCAAGGGCATCATGACCTGAGCTTCAGCTCTTGCTGAGGATAGCAAAGAGGTTAAACGTCCCCATTTAGCCCAGCTGTCATCCCAGCAGGCAGCGATTTGGAAATGCAGCACTTGGGAGCAGACATGGATAAGGTCTGGGCAGGCTGCTCGGGATGAAAAACCTTATTTCTTGTTGGCTAAAACCTGTGAGGGACAGGTCAGACCTCCCAGGAGCCTCCTTCCCAGGTGAGCATCCCTCAGTGCCTTGGTTTCCTCCATCCAGAGCAGGGACCTGAGATGGGATCCCGGGATGGAGAAATGGAGAAGCTGCTCTCTGGGACTGGCCAGCTGGCCCCTCGCCGCAGGATGCGTGCCTCGAGCGCGCAGCTGTGGTTTTGAGCTGGCAAATGGTGCTTATTGGGGCTAGATGGATGAAGAAGGAAGGAAGGGACCAAGAGCAGCAGCAGGATGACGGGTAAGGTTAGAAAAGGAAGTAAGAGAGCTCAGAGAAGACAGTATGGATGTGAGAGAGGGCACAGACGGGCATTCAGGTGACGGACCTGTCCCCCTGTGGTGCTGGCATACCGTGACCAGGCTGCCTTCCCCACCTCCCCGGTGCTGTCCCAGATGGGACATGTGCTCCGGGCCCCGGGAGAGAGGAGGAGGGCAGCGGGTTAGTGGTCAGCGCTGGAGGAAACAGGCTGTAACCACTTCTTGCTCTGGCTTTAAAAGGAAACGCCTGGCAGCAGCCGGGTGCTTCCCCCAGCCTCCCGCCGGCTCCTTCCCTCTTTCGCTGGACGGTGGGAGCCACCGTTTCGCTGGGTGGTGGGTGCTGAGCCTCGGAGGGTGCCAAGCCTTGGTGGCCAGGCTGGTTTACCCATGGAGCTTCATCCTTCCGGATGGTTTGCATGGGAGGGATGTTCCCCGCCATGAGCGGCTGGCGTGGTTGCTTGCCCCAAATCCTGTCCCAAATCCTTTGGGATGCACTTCCCAGGGGTTGTTTTCTAGCAAGGAAATCAGGCCTGGCTCTCGGGGTCCGCCCCGAACAAGGGGTCTTCCCGCTTGCAGGCGGTGAACGTGCAGCAGCCGCAGCTGTGGCGAGTCCTGCTGTCTGAGGGAGTGGATTTGGGGAATCCAGACATTCCCGGTGGAAATCCCCTCTGCCCGAGCTGACTTTCCCTGGCTGCAGGAGGGGGGATGCCGCCAGGGTCAGTCTCAGACTTTACTCTCTTGTGGCTCGTGGTCCCCACGCCTGTGGCAGCCCTGGCAGGACAGGGCTGAGCTGCCCGTCCCACTCTCCCGCATCCGTGAATTTGGTGGCTCCCGGCCGTGGAGCGCACCTCACCCTGGGGGTGCTGAGGCTGGGCAGCTCATGGGGGCTGCCTGCCCTCTCCCTCCGGTTCCTCCGGCTGCACCCATGCCTGTCCCAGTGCTACCCCATGCCGGGGCTCCAGCGCTCGGTCCCTCTCTGGACGCTTTGCCCCCGCAGGTTTCGCATTCCCGTACTGCCTATCCTCCATCCTTTTTGTAAAGTGGTTGGTTATCGCTGGCCGTGCTCCTACCTCTCATCCCAGTAAGTCCTGCTTACTGGAGCTGCCTGTTCCCAGCTGCTTGGGAAGACGGTGAAGCCCTGCCCGCTCCCCACGAGCACCGGGTATCTGCCGCAGCAGATCCCGGCAGAGCTGCCCGTTCCTGCCCACGCTCTCGGGCGCTGCAGCCTGGACCCGTCTGGCCGTTTCTCATCCCACCAGTAGCGGGAAGCGTTTCTACGGACCGTCTCTCTCGCTTCCCGGCCACCTCCGGACCTCCGCCTGCTGCCAGCTGGCCGCCGGCCATCAGCACGCTCCGTGCCGCCGGAGCAGCCTTTGCAGGGACGCAGGGAGGATGAGAGGCGCTCCCCGACTGCCCGGCGGCGAGCAAGACGCTCTGTAAATCAAACCTGCCTCGGCATGCGAGAGCCGGCTCGGCCCTGCAGCTTGTGGCAGCGCATCCAGCCCGTCCCCGCGCTGCCACGGCGGGGAGAGAGCACGGGGAGGCTTTTCTTACGGGAATTCGGGCACGCGAGGAACAACAGCAGCTTCTTGGCAGTGCTTGGTAAATAAAGCTGCCGTCCCGGCTGCAGCCGGGGTGAGAAGCTGAGGATGCTGCCGGCTCTCCGGGTCCGTCTGTGCCGGGCTGGGCATGCGGGAAGCGCTTGGTTTTGGGGGGGGGAACCGTCGCATCTCTCCTGCGATGTGGTCATGTCGCGTGGTGCGCGAGCTCCCGCGAAACCGGGACCGTTCTGCTTGCTGGTTCTGACTGGGGATCCCCTGGCCTCGCCTGGGATGCAGCGGGCATTGCCCCCGCTCAGCTCGCTGCTTTCCACCGGAGCTGTCGCAAGTCCCGGCTCACAAGCTGGGGGTGTCTCAGCCCCCGCTGACCCTGACAACCTCTTTTGGCTTTATCTTGGCAGTACCGCACCTGGATCCGCCGCGACTATGGCAGGAACCCCTTCAAGGACCAGGAGGAGCTGGAGTGCCTGCTGGCCCAGCAGGAGCAGCGGCAGAAGGAGCAGCAGCTGGGGAGCAGGGATTGCTCCTGGCTCCGCTCTCCAGCTCCCACCTACCCGCTCCCCGACCACGCAGGCGGCACGGGCAGAAGCAGATGGATGAACAGATAAGCCGCCGGCTGCTCGCAGGCAGACGTTGGCCCTGGGGCTTGGAAAACTCCATATTCCCTTTGCCAAGCGCTCTAAGGGATTCATGTCTCGGGCAGAAAGCAGCCAGTGCCGGCCTCGGCTGCGGGCTCGAGGGTTGGAGCGAGGGAGTCGGGACTCGCAGAGCCTCCCCTTGGCTGCCGGCTCCGTGTGTACCTCTGGGCAAGCCAGTTGATTGATGACAGTGTCTTGCACTGTCCCCTTCCCCCATTCCCCACTGGATCATAGAATCATAGAATGGTTTGGGTTGGAAAGGACCTTGAAGATCATTGAGTTCCAACCCCCGTGCCATAGGCAGGGACACCTCCCACCAGACCAGGTTGCTCCAAGTCCCATCCAGCCTGGCCTTGAACACCTCCAGGGATGGGGCATCCACAGCTCCTCTGGGCAACCTGTTTCAGTGCCTTACTACCCTTAAAGTGAAAAATTTCTTCCTAGTATTTAATCATGGCCATGTTTCCATCATGCAGGGCAGCAGCAAGCCCCGTCCCTCTCTCCAGCAGCGTGGCACCCGGACACTCCTGCGGCAGGGCATGGAGATGTCAATACAGACCTTGGAAAGCCAGGGTAGGGTGAGATGGGGAGAGGCCACCTTGTATTCTGCTTTGCAGTGAAGCTGGAGGCTGATGCAGCCCACGAGGCTGCCCCAAGGAGGGAGGGATGGGTCCCGGGGTGTGGGTGTGCTGCCGAGCCTGGCTGTCACCCCGTGGGATGGGGAGAGGGGCCGGAGGCTCCTGGGGCTGCAGATGCCCCTCGCTATGCTTGGACTTTCCTGGTCCAGCCTGTCCTTGGCAGATGTCTGTCTGGCATTTTCCTTCACCCACCGTCCCCAGGGAGGGGGGAAACCCAGCTGTGCCGGAGTCTGCCTGTCCCCACCGCCTCCATCCCTGGAGCCAGAGCGGTTTTGGGTTTCCCCTGCCACCCGATCTGAATGTCCCCGGTTGCAAAAGCAGCCAGTTGCTCGATTTGACTCGGTTGACCCGCAGACCAATTTAACGCTGTCCTTCTCCAACAGCCTCTTTAATATTGAAAGATCGTGACTACGTCCCTTTTTACATCCCAAACTCGTACACCGTGTTTCCAAAGCGTGGCCTCGCTGCCTTCCTTTGCCAGGACTCCCCACATCCATCCTACAATGGGGATCCCAATCCATCGACACAGCCCTTCTAGTTTTAAACCTTCAAACCTTCCACGCCAGCTTGGCCTTTTACTATAAATACCTTGCCTGGCTTCTCTAAAATATTTGTTCTGCAATCCGTTCTGAGAAAAAAAAGGGCTTAAAATATTTCTAGGAATTCCCTAATGAAAATTTCTGGGTACTCCAAGTGTGACAGTACTGGGGGTTACTTGCCCAACTCCTTATAAAGAGGAGAGTGATTAAAACTGTGAGGATGGCTGGTCTTGATTTGCGTTTTTCCTGGTGGGAAAGGAGGGATGGACTGACATGACTGCTCCACTGTTTGTCCTGTTGCCTATTTTCTTGATGAGAACCATCAGCAAAATTAAAAGTTTTAAAGATGCAGTGTTTAGCCATAATGTATAGGATTCCAGGGGTAAAAAAAAAAATAAATATGGGGGCTTTTCCCTGTCTTTTTAGGTGGAGAAAATGGTCCCTTTGGCTGTTATTCTCCATGGAGGTACGTGGTGGTTCGTGCCTGCAGCGTACTCTGTGTGGGAAAGCGCCCCAAGCAATTAATGAGTTCAGGGACCATAAATGCTGTTGATGGAGTGGACTGAAGGGAAGTTGAGCAAACCGGGTCGATATTGTATTTAATGCCTCTGTTATCATTTTAGGAAGCAGAAAAATGGAACTTGTGCACAGGAAAAAAAAAAAAAAGAAAAAAAGAAGAAAGTTGGTTTCTGGTGTTAATAGGAAGTCATTGGAGATCTGTGATAAGCAGAAATTAGTTTTGCAGTAGGTGTGATAACCTCTGCGGAGCGCTGCTGCCCCATCACATGCGCCAGCCCGGGTGGCCGTGCCCCCTCCCGTCCCACGGCTGGGCATCCCGGGACTCAAACGTACCCCAAGGAACTGTGGCGCACCAAAGCAGCTGTTATCCCTGGAAAAATCCCCCTGATTTGGGGACTCACAAGGGACGCTCCCCCCTAAGCTGCAGCATCACCCACGCTTGGCATCACAGTAACAACCGTTGCCCAAATAGCATCTTCCAAGCCCAATTTCCTCGAATTTGAGGCACGTCCCAGGTGGCTATATATATTTTTCCACTCTGGCCTACATCAGTGGGACCTGTGGTGGCTTTAGGACCTCTGGCCACTGGAAGGCAAGCCCTGAAGCAGGGAAAACCGGGCTGCTTTCCGCTTCTTTCTACATCCATAAGAGCTCTGCACGCTTCGCTGCTCAGCTCTCCCGAAAGCCGTGGTGCCTCCGACGTGGGGAAAATGACTCCGCTGAAGTGTGAATGAGCTTCCCGGGATGCTGCTCCCCCCTGGCACACGGGGAAATAGCTTGCAAGAAATTCCTGTCCGGGCTGCCCGCCCCAGGCTGTGTTTTGTGTTGTCCCTTGCCAGCCACCGGCAGGGATGCAGGGGCACCTCGCTCCCTTCCAGCCCGCTGCTGCCAGGACCGTGAGCGGCTGAAACCCCCGTTTTAAGGGGTTTATTATTTTATCCTCCTCCTGCCGGGATCCCCCTCACCCCAGGGAACTGAGATTTTGCTTTTCCAGGATTTTTCCAGGCTGCCCATGAAGTTGCGGAGCCAAAATGAAGCCAAGAGGTGACAGAATCGCCCTGCCGGTAACACGGTTGCAATTAGCTCGTTGGGCTCCAGGGGGGACAAGGGGATGGAGACATTTGATTTAAAATATCTCGAATTTGCCAGACCTTGTACAAAGGAAACAATTTTTTTATCGAGGTGGGTCGTGGGCCGGCGCGGGCAGGCAGGACTGGTGCTGCGGGGGTTGGTGATGCAAACTCCCTCTGCAAAGCTTAACATGTTTCTCTGTAAAAAAAAAAATAATCAAAAAACCGAAAACACCAAAAAACCCAGAAATAACCCTCCTAACCGCATCTGATTGCAAAAGAGGTTTTTGGCTCTCCCCAAATCTCATAGGGGGAATCTGATTAGGATCAGTCGGGTGTTTAAAAACAAGGGCTATTACAGCCGTTATTTATTAGAAATGACAGTAAAGGTTGTGTACCTTAGATCATTATTTTTATTATACCATCTGTGCAGCTCCATACATTTCCCATTTCTCTGTATTACCCACATGGGAGTGATTATGGTTTTCTTCCAAGAAATGTGCGTGTAATCTGGTAATCCCGAAAAAGCCCTCTGAAGTCAGGCTGCAGATGGTCCTTTACGCTCTGCTCCGGCCGGCAGCCCCGGCTGGGTACGTCCGGGCTGGACTGGGGCTGCTGGGCACTGCGGGGACAGCGATGATGGCGGGGGGACAGCGGCACTGCCGGGGCGGCGAGGGAGGGACTGATCCGGGGAACTGGGGATGATCTGGGAGAGGACTGGGAACTGCCTGGGCATGGACTGATCTGGCACTGGGGAGACTGTTCTGGGACTGGGGATGGACCAATCTGGGACTGGGGGCACTGGTCTGAGACTGGGAAGACTGATCTGGGTCTGGGGATGGACTGATCTGGGACTGGGGAGAAACTGGTCTGGGACTGGGGAGACTGGTCTGAAAGTGGGGATGGACTGATCTGGGGCTGGGAACACTGGTCTGGGTCTAGGGATGGATTGATCTGGGACTGGGGAGACTGATCTGGGACTGGGGATGGACCAGTCTGGGACAGAGGACACTTGCTGGTAACTGGGTATGGACTGGTCTGGGACTGGGGATGCTGGTCTGGGACTAGGGATGGATTGATCTGGGACTGGGGAGATTGATCTGGGACTGGGGATGGAGAGATCTGGGACAGAGGACACTGGTCGGTAACTGGGTATGGACTGGACTGGGACTGGGGATGCTAGTCTGGGGCTAGGCAGAGACTGGTCTGGGGCTGGGGATGGACTGACCTGGGATTGGGAAGAGACTGGCCTGGGACTGGGGAGACTGGTCTGGAACCGGAGATGGACTAATATGGATTGGGAAGAGACCGGTCTGGGACTGGGGACACTGATCTGGAACTGGGGATGGACCAATCTGGGACTGGGGAGACTGGTCAGTAACTGGGGATGTACCAGTCTGGGACTGGGGACACTGGTCTGGGGATGGACTGATCTCAGACTATGGAGAGACTGGTCTGTGACTGGGGATGGACCAGTCTGGGACTGGGGAGACTCATCTGGGGCTGGGGAGAGACTGGTCTGGGACTGGGGAGAGACTGGTCTGGGACTGGGGATGGGCTGATCTAATATTGAGAAGAGACTGGTTGGTAACTGGGGATGGACTGGGCCAGCACTGGGGAGACTGGTCTGGGACTGGCGATGGACTAATCTGGCACTGGAGAAACTGGTCGGTNCCCTTCAGAGAAAGCTGCTCCGGCTGCACGCGCCCCACTGGGCGGCTCTGCATTGGGCGGCCGGAGGCGGAGGCGGCTCCCCATTGGTCGGGGCGGGCACGGAGGGGGCGGCTGGCTATTGGCGGGGCGTAGGTGTGGGCGTGGACGTTGGCGGCCCCGCCCCCCGGGCAGCTATAAAAGGCGGGCACGGTGTGCGGCGCGGGCAGCGGCGCGGAGCGCGCGCGGAGCGGAGGTACGGGCGGGTAGCGGTGTCCCCGCGTCCCGCGCTGCGGGGCGGGTGGAGCGGGGGGACCCGGGATGGAGCCGTCCCGCTGCCCACGGGCCCCGTGCGTGCGGGGAGGGGGTGAGCAAGGACTGAGCCCGCTTGATGCTGGGCGGCGCTGGGGTCGCGGGAGGTGCTGCCCGCCTTTGCTTCAAGGCAGATCTCGGGATGGGATGGGATGGGGAGAGCGCTGAGTGGTGGCTTGGAGCTGGGATCATCGGGAGGGCGATGGACCGCAGGGTGATGGTGCGGTGCTGCCTCTGCCAGCCAAGTTTTTCTGGCTGCTTGTTCCTCCTGGAGTGGGGTTGGTGCTCAGCTTGCTGTGTGGGAAGGACTCCTTGGCCCGTGTCCTGTGCCTGCTCGCTGGCTTGTGTCGCCAGCGGCAGCCTGGAGGGCTTTGCTCAGCCTTTCGTGGAGGAGAAATGGAACTCTGGCCTCAGCCAGTGGTGGGAACAGGCTCTCTAGAAAATGAGCTGAATTAGGATGGAGTCCCATTTCAGGGAGTGTTTCTGAGGCTCTCAAGTTGGTGTAACTCAGGCGCAGGAGCCTGTGGAGAAGCTGTGTGTAACCCTCATCCCTCTGGGGACATGCTCCAGCAGGTGCTTTGGGGCATCCTGCTCTGTGGTGGCAACTGGGATCCAGAGCTGTGCTGTCCATGTTCTTTTGGCTGGTGATGTTAGCTGTGGCCATCCCTAAGAGCAGGGGCTGTGCTGTGGGTGGCCAGAGAGGTCTGTGTGTCCCGCTGCGCAGTAGTAGGGCAAGGGAGAAGAGAGAGAAGTTGGTGGCACTGAGCTGGTGTGAGCCCGTGGCAAAGCACGGGCCACCGGGTCTTAGGCTGTGTTGGGAGCATCCTCGTCTTCTCCCCAAAACCTTCCCATGGGGCAGTAAATAAAAAAGGCATGAGGGTGAGGCAGTCTGGTGAAATTTGGAGGAGAGCTGTAAGCCCAAAAGGCCTGGAGGGCTGATCCTGGGGCGTCTGGTCACTTCTGCCAGGCCACCAACTCCTGGAGTCCCTGTAGGTCTTGCCATGGACGTGATAGGAAATGCTGGGAGAGTTGAGCCTGGCACTTTGCTTCCAGCTGGGCAGGAGAAGTTTTCTTCTGGGTCCTCCATGGAGTCATCCAGCAGTTTTAGCTAAAAATGACTCAAGGTCCCCAGCAAGCATGACTTCATTTCCCCCCACTCCATCCTAGTGTTGGCTTTCTGTTCAAGAGGATTGGTTGTGTGGCCTCCAGCCCTGCTGTAGCTCTGGGTGCTGCCTGGACTGGTGACTGCTCCCCAAAGAGGCAGTGCCTGGTGAGAGGGGTTGCTGTCCCCTCTGGGGCAGACCCTTGTGCCAAGACCAGCTGGGGGAAGCATTTGGCTCCCATCTCCCATGGATGCTAATAAGTCTCTGCCCTGGGATGGCCTGGCCAGTGTCACCTGCTCAGGTGACAGCACGACCGGGCACTTTAATCCCCATCCATCTGCTTCCTATGGGACTTATACCACAGCGAAAAAAAAAAAAGAGTAAGCAGAGCACCAAGTCAGCCTGTCGTGGTGAGCAGAGCTTTGATTGAGCTGGAGGAAGAATTTGTAGTAACTCACAGAAAATTGCCTTGATTTTTTTTTTTTAATTATAAAAGAAGCAGAGGGGGGGATTTTAATGTACAGAGGTTGGCATGTGGGACTTGCAGGGCTCCCGAAAGCTGCTTGTCTCTGCAGGCAGTGCCGCTACCAGCTGTGCATGTGGCAAACCAGAGCATGGCATGATCCCTTGTACCCCAGTTGTGGTGGGACGGTGCTGGGGGACCTAATGGGGCTTGGATCTCTTGCTCCATCCAGAATGTGTGACCGCAACGGCGGGCGACGGCTCCGGCAGTGGCTGATCGAGCAGATTGACAGTGAGCTGTACCCGGGGCTCATCTGGGAGAATGAGGAGAAAACCATGTTCCGCATCCCGTGGAAACACGCTGGGAAGCAGGACTACAACCAGGAGGTGGATGCTTCTATTTTCAAGGTAGGGACAGATGGTTAATGCCTTTTTCTCCATGGTTCCTGGGCTCAGCAATGCTCTTTTTTTTTTTTTTTTCCTCACTGACAGTCTCGGTGGTGGGAGAAGCCCACATTGCCTGTGGGTTTTGCATCTCTAACTCCTGCAGGAGATGCTTCACCATGCAATTGGTCTCCCAGGGTTTTTGGGGAGCATTTGTTCCTCTTTGCCAAATGTTGGTACCAGTTTTAGGTTTGTTTTCAGCACGTTTGAATCCTGGTCTGACATGAGAAGGAGCTGGATGTGCTCCATTTGACCTGCTCTAAACTTCTGATCAGGCTATTCTTGATAAAATGCTGGATTTACCAAATAAAAAAAAAAGACTTTGCAGGAGGGAAGGAAGTTTTGAATTTGGCTGAAGTGGGGGGGTGGGGGGGGAGGTTGGGGAAAAACTGAAAAATTTCATCCTAAACTGAAAAGGTCAGGTTTTTCCCCAGGAATTCCCTTTCCTCTGTCCCCACTTCCAAATATCTGTACCAGCGAGCAAGTTCACTTTCAGGGCAGTGACAGTAGGTTAGTGGCCGATCGAGCACTGAATTACAAGGATGGTGTTGAATTCAGCCATCTGAAAACATATAATTATATACAAAATAAATACATAGCTTTAAAAAAATAACATATTTTGCAATCTCCACTCAGTGGTAAAATGTATTCTCCCACCAAAAGCATAAACGATTCTGATTTTTAAGAAGAAACCAGCTTTTGCTTATTAGTCATGAGCTGGAAAAGGAAGCTTAATTTGATCTGTAACTGCGGTGTTACCAGGTCGTTAGGCACATCACCGCTTCAGTAGTGATTCCTGGCATCTCCAGCAGCTCTGGACCTGTCGGTGCAGAGATGATGCCACATGGAATGACCTTGACCTCTGCTTTTTTTTTTATTTTTCTTTGAAATGTGGGTGCTGCAGCCCTCCCTGCGCCCGGGGCAGGTGGTGCTGCTCTGCACCCAGATACCCGTCCCCACGTGCGTGGCGGCTGCCGCACGTGTCCGCAGTCTAGGAGCGAAACGGCGAACGCGCATGGGATGGTTGAGAGGGTGCAAGGGGCAGAGAGGCGGGGAGAGCAAAATGCGAAACGCTCTCTTGCGGCCCCAGCTCCTTTGCCCTGGGGGTGGAGGGGTTCTGCAGAGCTCACGCGGAGGGGTTTTTCGTTGCTTCGTTTTAGGCTTGGGCTGTGTTCAAAGGCAAGTTCAAAGAAGGTGACAAAGCGGAGCCGGCCACATGGAAGACGCGCCTGCGCTGTGCTTTGAACAAGAGCCCCGACTTCGAGGAGGTGACGGACAGGTCCCAGCTGGACATCTCCGAGCCCTACAAGGTCTACAGGATCGTGCCAGAGGAGGAACAGAAATGTGAGTGCCCCAATAAGGGACTGACCCCCCGGCGCAGGTCAGTCCTGCGAGTAACCGCAGGCTCGTGCCACTGACCTACATCGGAGCAGAGCTTCCTGGCCAGATGCTGCTCTCAAGCCGTGACGCTTTGCGTGTCCTGCTTTGCAGAAGATGTCCCCTGCATCACCGCGGTGGCAGGGAGAGGGAGGGAGGAAGGACAGGCTTCTTTTTTCTCCCTCCAAACAGCTGCTTAGGAAATGGGGGTTAATTGCAGCATTGCACGACCTTCCATCCTATAAGGATGTTGTGGGGGCCAATTCAAAATCCTTCCCCCACCTCGGGGAGGGGGGGAATTGAGCCCCATCCCCTTGTCCTCCCAACGCCTGCCCCTGGGTGGGTGGCAGGGAGTTGCAGTAAATCCCTTTTCTCTTGCCAGCAGTGATTAGAGTAGCAGTAGTTTCACAGAGAGCAGTTGCTGCTGCGATGTCCGGTGCGGTGCAGGTCGCACTAAGTATATCTCTGTTTGTGGTTAGGCTGTGTGCGCTTTTTCCTTCTTTTTTTAAAGTTTTTAAAAAAAAAAAAAACTTGCAAAAAGAAAAAAATAATAATAATCTTGCTGTCAGGAAATATGCCTTTTAGCATCTCGGTCTCCTCCGGCCGTGTTCACACGGGGGGCGCAGTGCCGCTATGCAAATGGCACTGCAGGTTCCCACCGGCAGCACCGCTGCGCTCGGGGCAGCGGGCGGAAAAAAGGAGAAGCAGCAGCAGCCGCCACGGTCTCTGGGGTGCTCAGAAAAAAAAACAACAAACCAACCAAAAACCAGCCCTCTGCTCTAGCTCTGTCTGTGCTACCAGCCAGATTTTTGATTCACCTCATTCCTGGTCACCATGCATTGGGACAATGGGTTGCAAATGGGATTTTGGTCCTGAAAAGCAGCTCTGGGTGGAGCTGGAGGGGGCTGTGAGCTTCCCCCCCCAAGAGGTGCTGTTACATGGCTCTGCTGTGGTTCTCAGTTTCATAACTTTCACGGGGTGAAGGGTTTCTAGAACCCGGTGGAGAGATGAGCTGCGGCGAGGGGGCGGGTGTGCTCACTGCATCCTGGCCTCTCCTTCCAGGCAAAGCGGGCATTGCCAACGGGAGCAGCCTCAACGACATCACGGAGATGGACTGCAGTTCCTCTGCAATCGATGACCTCATTAAAGAGGTAAGCCTTCACCGTGGCTGCAGGTCACCTTGGCTGGAGGTGGACGGAGAGCGGGAGCTGGCTAATAAAGCGTTGCCTTCCTAAAATTCAGTCTGCAAAGCTTTGGGAATTGGCCTGGCAAGCAACGCTGTGTTCTTGCAGCTCATTGAAGTGAGCCAGTGGTGGGATGCGGTTGCTGATGAATGGCTCCTGCTTTAGATTTGCATTTGGCGAGACCTTCGCCGAGGGACAGAGGCTCTTTTACAGCTCTGTTCCCCTTCTTGGCTGTGTCACCATGAGCTGCTTCTGCTCAGTAGCTCTGGAGGGTGTTATCTGAGTGTACAGCCCCAGGAATGCCAAACTTGCTCTTTGTAACCAAAAAAAAAAAGTTCACTGGCATCCTGGTGGCACTGCCATTTGGACCTGCTCTGAGCACTGCAGGTGTCTCTTTGGGCAGCCGCTGCCCTGCACAGCATCAAACCCGCTCTGATCTCAGTGTCTGGTCTCGCACAGCCCCCCTGCGTAGATGAGTACCTGGGGATCATCAAGAGAAGCCCCTCACCCCCTCAGGAGACCTGCAGAAACCCATTGATACCTGACTGGTGGGTGCAGCAGCCCAGTCCCGGTAAGCAGCCGACAGCGTGTCCAGTTTAACAGGACCGAGGTTTTTCCTTTGTCCAGGGCATAAAAATATTACTGTACAGAAACAGATAATAGACAACGGTTGTATTTTATCTTCCTTATTAAGAATGTTTAAAGTACCAATTACGAACACTGGTTGGTAGCAGGCACCCAAGAGTGTATTGCACAAGATTAAATCCACCTGGGAGTGTTTTTCTGGCATCTCCTGTGTGGGAGCTGGGAAGCCTGATGTGCCTGGGAGAGAAAACTGGGGGGGCTGGTGGAGGGGAGAAGGAGGGATCGGTGTCTGAGAGCTGGGCACAGAGGCACAACTCTTTCTGTCTTCTTGCAGCGTTGCCCCTGATGAACGGATACTCTGGCTATGAGCAGCATCATTCGGGTAAGGCACCTCCCCTGCTCGGTTGTGGACTGTGGCCATCAAAAGCCCCTCTGGGGCTCATCCTTGAGTGTGTGGTGGCAGAAGGTGGCTCTGCCTCTGCTCCGTGCCTTGGGGGAGGCTTTGCTCTTGGCTTGGGAGGTCCTGTGCCCTCCTGAGCGTCCACAGGGTTTGCATGCTGAGCAGGGACGCATCCTGCCTGTTGTCCTGTGGCCATGGCCCTGGCATGGGGGGCTGCCCAGGGATGGTGGTATCAGCCATGCCTTTAGCATGGGGGCATCTGTCCGCAGCAAGGGTAGTGTGGAGCAAAGGCAGGAGGGAAGGGGTTCAGTGTTGGGAGCTCTTGCTGATCAGTGCTGCTACCAGGCTGAGTGCTAGAGGAGATGTCCTCTACCAAGTAGGTCTCCTCCATCAAGCGAGACTTGCTTTCAGGAAATTTTGCTGCTGTTATGGAGCTTGGGCATCACAGTGAAGAGCAGGCAGGGTTTGTCTTCTCCTGATGGGTGGTATATGTGCCCATTCCCTCCCAGGTTACTCCCAGATGGTCATCAACTTCTACTACAGTGGGAGGCTGGTGGGCCACATCACCACTTCGTGCACTGAGGGCTGTCGGATCTCACTCAGCCAGCCCTCCAGCCATGGCGAGAAGCTGTATGCCCCAGATGCCCTGGAGCACGTGCGTTTCCCCTCAGCTGACACCATCCAGAATGACCGCCAGAAGCAGATCACCAAGAAGCTCTTTGGGCACCTGGAGAGGGGTGTCCTGCTGCACAGCAACAGGCAGGGCATCTTCATCAAGAGGCTGTGCCAGGGCAGGGTCTTCTGGAGCGGGAACGGCATGGTCTACAAGGACAGGCCCAACAAACTGGACCGGGATGAGGTGGTGAAGATCTTTGACACCAACTTGTTCTTCAGAGGTTTGTAGGAGCATTTCCCTCTTTCTCTTTATCTGCTTGGTGGGGTTGAAAGGGTGGAGCCCTTGGCCTTGGAGCACTTTGGAGTCCTCACTGTCCATCACTGATGGGTTACTCAAGTGCTCTGGATGAGTAGCTGATGCTACCAGATCTAGGAAGGAATAACCTGGTGTCTTGTGTCACTACCAAACTCCTCCTGGTTGGAGGCTCTGCACAGCAAAGCTGCCTTCTCTTGAGCCCACAGCTTTCTTCCATGGCAGGGTGCTTGATCCTGAAGCTGCGTAGCAATGGCTGGCAGCTTGTGGCAGGCAGCATCCAACTGTGCCCCTCTCCTTGCAGAGTTGCAGCAGTATTACAACAACCAGGGCCGCTTCCCAGACACCAGAGTCATGCTGTGCTTTGGAGAGGAGTTCCCGGATGCGGTGCCACTGCGGTGTAAGCTCATCCTTGTCCAGGTATGGAAGGCTGCCCTTTGGAGCTCTGCTGCTGAATTTCCACCTCTTGTCCAGACCATATTGCTCTTTTCCCCCCACAAGCAGGGCTCTAGCTTCAACCCCAGGAGCCACAGACCACTGGGGTGCCTGAGTTGGTTGGGTGGCAGGTGTGGCATGAGTATTGGCTTATCCACAGCCTCCTGAGAGGTGCTTGGGCTGTTGCTTGTCAGACTCCTTTATCTGGGTAGGTCATGTTTGCAAACAAAGCTCCCAAATGGCGAAAGCTCTTCTAAACTGCTAGGAAACCTGTTCTCTTCCTCCCGTTCCTGCTTATTGGCACTGGGGCCTCTCCTGTGGGAAAGAAGGGAATAAATACCTGGAATGATTGTGTTAAGGGATGGCCTCAAGCCAAGCAGCCAACAGATGTGGTGAACAGCCATGGTGGACAGCAACGGGGCTAGGAAATGCTTGGGAGGGTGAAGGAGGTGTGTGAAGGAGAGGATGGGATGAGAGGGGCAATCCCCATGGCTCTGGCCAGAAATGTCTCCCTGGAGAAGTTGAAGCAAGTCTGGGAGCCCAAAGCTTTGGGGCAATGTATAGGGTGTTTCTGGAGCCTGCACCCAGTGTGGGACCGCCTTGAGCCAACAAGGCTGCAGCAGCAGGGACGTGGCATGGAGGCTACAGGGAGGGTGTTGCATCCACCCTTAGGCAAGTGGACACATACCAAGTCTGTGAGGTCCTGGAGGGGATTTTACAAGTGCAGAGACTGGTCCTACACCTCCCTGCACAACTTTCTGACCTGGTCACGTCTTCTTGCCTTGGGTGTCTTCACTAGAGGGTCACTCTGCATGTGCTGGGACATCCTGCAGCTTGTCCTCAACTCCCTATAATTCTGCTGGGAGAGGAGCTCTTGTGACTGCTCCTTCTGTCCTAGAGGTGCTTGTGCCAACATGGCTTGTGGATTTGGACCTGTTGGCCTGGCTGGACCTGGCTAGCTGGGTCTGTTGGGCACAACTGCTCTGCTGTGTCTCTCCCACCCCATTCCCTGCTTTGTGGGCTGGTAGGGGTGGATGGCAGCAGTAGGAGATGCCCGAAGAGGTTCCACTTCATTCAGTGTCTTCATGACTTTTCTTTTTGCGTAGGTGGAGCAGCTGTGTGTCAGGCAGATGGTGGAGGAGGCTGGGAAGACCTGCAGCAGCAGCCCCATGCTCCCCGTAGCTGATGAGACGCAGCATGACCAGGTGTACAGGATCTTCCAGGACATCTGCGCGACGCACCAGCGGCCGCTCTTCAGAGAAAACCAACAGATTGCAGTCTGAGCCTCCTTCTCTGCAGACATAGCGTGGTGGTCTGGGTTGATGTAGACCCAGTTTGGTTCTGTTAGTGCCTAAATTCCCCTTTTGGAAAGTTGGTTTTTGTTCTTTGCTGTTTCCAGTCCAGAGTCTATATAAATAGAGCAGTAAAAAAATCGCATGACCAAGTAGGTTGGATGCTCAGTGTGTGTCCTACAGACACTTTACTGATAAAAACGTACCAAGCAGGGTAGGCCATGTGGTGGGGTTGTCTATAGCTAATGGCAGGGGAAGGAGGGAGCGTCTGAGCTGTGTGGGAAGGTCAGGGCTGGCAGTGCTCTGTGTTGCCTTTCTTGATGGCCAGTCAAGCAGAACCGAAAATCAACAGCTGTAGTGACCTGCCCCAGTGGTCTGTGACTCGAACCTTGCTGAGAATAGCAATTTGGTCAGAAGTGACTCTTGGAAAAGCCTTAAAATCATCAAATGTTGGAAATTCTTTCCAAAAAATCATTTCCCCCCTAAAAAGTCCTGCTGATGGAGGATAGGATATACCTTCCAAGGAGAACCGTCTCAAATTCCTTTTTATTTTTGCTATAATGTTTATATGTCTATCTACCAAAGTATTTTGAAACTTGGAAAGCAGCGCAGAGATTATGCGTGTAAATGTTGAATATAAGAACTTAGGAATCTTTTTTCCTAACTAGAGACAGAGTTTATATAAATATATATAGTATCTTTAATTTTAAAGATCGCAGCATAGCGTGAATAGGTTGGCTTCACCCGCACAAATACATGTGTTGGTCTCTCCCAAGCGTGACCAGGCAGCGGCATCCATGTGTGAATCCTCATTAACACGCTCCGTGTGTGCGCCCAGCACCGGGGAGCTGCTTGGGCACGGGGCTTGTGCCTTGCAGCTGACACGAACCAGGACTGCACGTGTGTGTGTGCTACTAAGCTGCCTATTTATTTTATGCCTGAGGTTTATTAATTTTTTTTGGTAATTTTTTTTATCTTCCTGCAATTAAAAGTGCTATATTTTGTATTTCTCTTGCAATGTGGTTTTTGGTTGGGTTGGGTCTCAAACCTGGTGGGGAGAGCCTGGTATCTCTGACTTGCTCTTGTCCTGCGGTGGGGTCTGAGTTAAGCCTCTGCTGTCACCTCTCTCCTCCGTAACTGCCTGGCTTCATCTCTGGGGCAGGAGAGAAGTGAGCCAAAATGCTGTAATATGATGGAGGGAGGAGAAGGGCATCACTTGTAGGGCCTTCATTCCAGGGAGCATGAAGATAAGTCATTCCTCATCTGCCACAGCATTGACCAGAGCTCTGATGCTTCAAGGTTATGGGATGAGGATTGGGTGGGTGTGATGGGCAGTTATTTATGGTCCTGCTATACTGTAGTTCCTTCCCCCTTCATTGCCTGGTGGAGCCTTTCCCTGCTGTCTTCTCCATCCACCTTTCTCATGGGGCCTGGTCTAGTGGAGGTGGGCAGTGTTTGGGGAGAACCAAGAGCAAAAAGGGAGCATCTGCCTCAATGAAACAATGAGGTCAGCGTTGCAGCAGGAGAGGCTGAGCGTCTGCACCCTCACCTGCCTTCATCTCGAGCTTGTGTCTGAGGGCAAAACATCAAGAGGCTCTGGAAGGCTGTGAGGACCATGTCTGATCTGTTGCTTTGTCCACTGTGAAGGACAAACAAACTCCAGCTCCTTCCCCGCAGCAGCCTCTGGCTCGGACCTGCCAAGTGGTGCAGATAGGGAAATCCAGCCATCATGGAGTGACCCTGGTATGCAAGATACTGGAGATGTAGGCACTTGTGAACCAGGGGGTGCCTGGAGATCCAGGCAGCTGGAGGCTGAGTATCCTTGGGAGATGCTGAGGAGATGGATGCAAAGCTGCCCTTCCTGTTTGGGTATCAAAGCAGATCGGCCCCTCTTTGCTGATCTACCTTTTCATTAACAATAGACACCTTCATCAATCACGGTTAAGTTATGAGGACCCTGACCTGGGTTGAGCTGACCTCAGCTCACTTCTGCTGGGAGGTGGTTCTGTTGGCAGGATTGCTGGCTGTTTTGAGGCGAGTAACTTGGTGTTTCCAACAAAGCCTCCCTAAAATAATTAAATGTTCAGCTCTTGTGGGATCTTAAGCTGACCCCCCTGCATCCCTCCAGGGTAAGCAGTTACAGCCTCTGTCCCAAAGAGCAGTAGGTGTACAGTGGACAATGCACAAATTATAGCACCCAAAACGTGCTCTGAGATGGGAGACCCAGCTGAAACTTTGTGGTTATACAGTAGGATTAAGGGAGGCCCTGCATCCCAAGCAATTTATGCCATGAGCTCCCCACTCTATGGCCAAGTTGTTCTCCATGCCCCAGCCGTGTTGGTGGGATGCTGTAGTCCTGTCTGTGCCTTTGCGCGCATCCCTTGCAGGCATTACGGCATCCGACTTTGGTGCTTGTGAGCAGAGATGGCTGCAGACTAAGATTTCTGAGGCTGCACCGGGGTCCTAGGTGCAATGAAGTCCCCAACTCCTGTAAGCTCCTATGGGATGCTTGGTCATGGAGGTGGGGATTGCACAGTGCAGGTGCCATCGGCATTCACCCCCAGCTTTTCCCTGCTCCTGCTGAGGACCGTCATGGTGTCCCCCTTGGGATTTAATCCTGTTCCAGTCCTCGGTGCTCCCTCAGAGCCTGAGGCAGACTCACCTCCCAGTGGGTGAGGTGCCTGGAGGGGGGGGCTGGCGGAGGGGAGGTGGGAGCAAGGCACCCACTGCGGTCTGTGCTGGAACAACACGTGCCCACTTGTGAAACACATGATGGGCCGCAGGCTGGGACACCATAAACACCATTTGCGGTTTCCCCAGATGTCCTGGTGCAAGTCCTTCCTCAGAAACCACCATCTTGTGCTTGCCTGGAGCCACCTGCTACGTATTCAGGGCTCTTTCAATTTCCACCCCAAGACCGCGGAAGAGCGGTGGGGAGCAGAGGTACCTTTTATTGGACCCAGTTGCACCGTTTATTTTTAGTGTTACCATTGTGCCTTGGAGCCCAGAGCTTGGTTTGGGACCATGCAGCACAGCTCCTGTCCTGAACGGCTTCCAAGACAACTGATGGGTGTGGATGGACTGGGAAGGAAACTGTGGGATACGGTCTTATGGCAGAGGTGGGATGCAAGAAGGATAAAGCAGTGCGGTATGTGATTGTGGGCAGGGGTCTCCTTTTTCCTCAGGGCCCAGGTAGGACTCACAGTTGGGTTTGTGCCTAATGTCTGGCCCAAGCTGGACTTCCCCAGCTTTGTCCCACCCCCAAAATCCAACACCAGAGAAGCGCCTGAGGCCGATGCTCACTCACAGACAAAAAACCAGATGCTCCGTCAGATGGGAGCAGGTTTTGAGGTAACTGTGCCAGTTTGCATTAAGGGAGCTGGTGCTGGTGATGTCCAGGAGCACCCTGACCCAGAGGCAGTACCTGCATCTTGGACACCCGTCCCTGCACCTTGCCTGGCCTCCAGCAGCTCCGGTGAGCTGCTCGGTGCAGCTGCGCGAAATCTTAGTGGTTTTGGGTGATCGGGGACTCAAATACTTTCGTTGGTTTCTGTTCACTTGGGTTCTTCTCTATGGCCTCACTGAAGTGAAACCTTGGCGCCTGGTGTCGGCTCTTCTTTGTCAATGGCTCATGTGTTGGCAAGTCTGAACAGTGGCCCATGTCTTCAGTTGAGGGTCCCATTCCCAAATCCCAGGGGTGCAGTACCCACTGCATATAGCATACGTGGCATAGGCTGCATCCACTGCGATGAATGGTCCCCACTGGTGTAGCAGGATTGCGGGTGGCATGAATGAGAAGCTCCAAGGCTGTCCTCCCCAAAATGCTTGCTGCTTGTCCAAATGTGGTTTCCTACACCTTGAGCATGCGTTTGAATTGGAGCAGCAATGCCATCAAACTTCCACCTGATGTGGAAATATTTCCTTGCTTCCTGCGAAGGCCAACCCAGGTACCAGGTCCTGCTGCTCGTCTGGAGAGGGCTGCAATCCCTGCAGACACAGGAAGGTCCTTTCTGGGAGACACCCATGCTAAACTCCTGCCTTCAGGAGAAGGGCAGAGTGAAAGTTTCACATGGGAAGGAGAGAGGAGCTTTGCTTCCATGGAGGAAGACTCATCTTTCCTTGCATGCTTCTCCTCAAGCGTGTTCGGGAAGCAGCAGTGTGCTTACCCAATCGGCCAGGACAGACAATGTGGGGGAATTTTCTGTTGACCCTTTCTGTAAGGTCTTCCAACATAAAGACATCTACTCCATGGTGTACACTGGAACGCTTCGATTTCTAGGAGCTGCAAAGGACTTGATAGACATTGCAGCCCCCACCTGCTGTTTTGCTCACTGACTTGGGGTGTTATTTGGGTTCAAAGCTAACCTTATTCCTGAGATTTGTCACAGCTGGAAGACGGTTTTGCCACTGGGAAGCATTTTCCTTCAGAGAAAATGAGCCTGGTTATATCCTGAAGTGTTATATGTCTTGTTCCTTAATGGGCTTTGGTAGTTTCCCATGATGTGCCCTTCAACAAATGCAAAAAGGACGACTGCATGTGGCTTCAAGAGTATAATTCAGTGTCTACGATGACAATCAGCTTCTACCCATCCCTACTATATGCTTGAAATACAGTGTGAGGAGATACCTGGTGACAAATCTCCTGTATGCTCATTGGACTGAGGAAAAGGAAGGTGATGTTTGGATCCAGAGCTCCAGTCCAGCTAAAGTTCCTGAGATTTAGCCCATCCCAACCTGGAGAAACAGGAAAAGCTCTGCAGCCATCTCCATCCAGGTCTGGAGGCCGAGTGCTCTGCACAGAGAGACAACCACAAGTCGATCGCAGGTCCCAGCTCACAGTTGAACTGCTCAGGAATACAGCATAAACCAGCTACAGCTGCTTCCTCCAACCTGCTGCCGCTTGCTGTGGGCCCCCACCAGCCCCTATAGGCGTTAGAAAACAAACAGTCACTTTTTATTTCTAGACACCAGGGTTTTCAACTGGTTTGATTGCTCAATGCCCCATTTCAGCACAGCAGCCTGTCCACGACGAGCATCTCTGGGTTCTTCTTGTGAGCGTGTTGTAATATGGGAAGCACCCTCCTTCGCATGGTCACCAGCAGCAGGATATCTCCTCCCTGCCCTCAGGAACACAGGAGAGCTGCATGGGGGTTTGTACCTCCCTCTCCAAGGGGTTTGTACCCCCTTGACTGGTCTTAACACCAAGGACACCTCAGTGACGCCTTGTGAAGGAAGCCTGGCAGGACAACCCACCTAGAGTTGTCTTTGGTGGGGCTCAAAGGATGTACGCTGTTGTGTGAGGTGAGACTGCTCTGTGCTCAAACTGGTGTTATGTGGCACTTCCAACTCATGCTTGTTTTGGATGGTCACCATACACGGCTGGTGGGACTTGGTTCATGCATGATACCACACTTCTCATAAAGTCAGACCTGTGGCAGGCAATGGGAGGGGAGGGATGGTCTGAAGGCGTCTCATCAGCTCTGGGCACCTCAGCTCTGCCAGGGCTGGCCGAGAAGAAGGAAGAGGAGGTGGTGGAAAGAGCCGAGGGCGAGGAGGCTGAAGTCACAGGATCTGAGCCCGGGGAGGCAGCCAACCTGCCAGTTTCCTCAAGTGAGACTTGGCTGCAGAAATGTCTCACGCAGAGGAAAGGAGATCCCGAGCTCCAGCAAGCACGACAGCCACTTATTTTTCTGATGACCTCTTCCTCCTGTGAGTCTTTGCTGTAACACCAGATACGAGGTCATGAAAACAGGCTCCACCCAAGCCACAGCTGCAAAAATACACAGGGACGAGAAGAAATATGGCAATACTTGTTTTGTTTTGTCAGACCTTTGGGTTTATTATGAGACCGAGTCTGTGAAACCAAGGTCCAGGCTGAAATCCCCTCCCTTCCCCCCGAGTTTGCATGCACCTAGATGTTGTGTCCTGCTCTGAGCCTATTTTTGGTGCACGCAATTTGCTTGCAATAACGCAAACACCCTGATGCACCGAAGTGGCTGGAACCATAAAATACAGTCAGATAGCATTTTGTGTGTCACAACCCACCCAGACACCAGGTAACCTGGGCCTCTGTTGCTCATCAGAAGAGTACCACGGAAGAGCTTGGACTCAGCCCTAAAACGCTTATGGAAGTGGGAAGAAGCAAAAGGGCGTTTCAGGCTGTTGCACAAAGAGATCTTTGTAACGTGGCAATTTAAAAAGTACTCCAAGCTGGAGAAACGTTCCTTTTCCTTCTTTTTTCCCCCCTAATGTGTTAGAGTAGCTGGATGTTCAGAAGAGTTGCTCCAGTTCTTGCTGAGACTATAATTCTCATCGCTTCTGTAAAAATTCCTTACTTGTGCTGGATGTTTTACAGGGAACCACAAATGATAACGCGGTTTTGAGTTTTGGAGCAAGTAGGCCGCGGATTTCAATAATATTGATCTCAAGCGTGCTATGCTCCCAGGTTCTTCTTCCCATGGGCTTCCAAGGGAGTTTTGCCCCAATTCATCTCCTACAATGAGCCAAGAAAGAAGTTGCTGGGGGAAGGTGCACAGGTGTGGGAGCTGCCGCCATGGATCCTGCACTGCTTTCACATATCTGCTGTTTTCTGCTGTAGGACTGGGTGTTGCTGAGCCAAATCGTGAGCTCACCTACCATAAAAAAAACCCCCGTAGCCTGTATCTTGTAACTCAAGGCTGAGGGAGAGCGGATGGCAGCGACGGTCTCCATTACACTGGGGAGCAAAGCGTGTGGACGGGACTTCTGTTTGCCCTCACCCGCAAGCCGAGCGCCGCGAGAGGCAGCTGTGCCATGCAGATGCTCGCAGGGACGTTGTATTTGGGCAGGGAGAGGTGTGTGGAGCAACACCTGGAGGGTGAGGTCAGTGATGGCCCTTAAACAGCAGTGGCAGGGCAGCCTCCAGCTGATCGGGACGTGGCGCTTGGATCTGGCTGTGATGGGGGATTGCATCTACCTCTTCTTAGCTTGGTACTGAGCTCCAGCTCAGAAACGGGGGTTGTAATCAGGTAATAACCTGTGTGCTCACCGGGGCCGTAAAGTAAAGACTCGTTTCCTTGACATCAGATGCCTTGGTGCGCCAGAGCTAGGTCTCCATCCATGCCACACTGCAGCGGCCATGTCCAGAGGCATCACCTTGGTCTCTCCATGTCAGCAAAGTCACCTTCACTGGTTAATCCAAGGATGCCCTTCTCCTTGTTCAACCCTGGTCTCCTCCAGCATCCAACAGCCCCATTCCCTGCCTAGCCTTGCAGCTTAGGAAAATGCCATGCAGATCCACCCTGGGACCCGTAACTTCTTGAGGCTCCTGGTAAGGTTCCTACCAAAATCAGCGTTTCCCCATTTTTCGCACAGTGATGGCAGAGCGGGTCCCCCCTCAGCCAGGCGCTGCAGCCCCCGGGGCAGGCGTTGGGGTGGAGGGACCGAGGTATGTGGAAGCAGCACGGTGGTTCGAAACAAGTGATTCCCTCGTCTGGATCTTTCTGTTCTGTATTTCTCTTCAGAAGTAACCACTTCTCCCCGAGATAAATCTGGCTCATGGACACGTCCGCAGGGCACAACAGGCAGTGTGTCTGCAGGTTGGTCTTCCCAGCAAGCACGGCTAGAAAATAGTGAGAGGGGTCAGTCTGGGGAATGTTTTTACACCTATTGCCAGAAAAGATAGTCTGGTTTTATTTTGGAGGAGGTTCTGGACATCTCTTTCATAAAAGTCCCAAATATTTAGAATTTGCCAGTTTGCTTTGCTGTTTCTACCCAAGTTCCTGCTCTGGGTTTTTCTCTGTTTGCTCCTAAGTCCTCACCACCACTGCAACCTCCTGTCCTTCCCTGGGGTGCCGCTGAGGTCTGGAAGAGACCTATTCCACAAGGAAATGGTCAAAGCCTCACAGCTCTGTCTCCTGGTGCAGTGTGCTTTCAGGTGGAGGAGGGCAGGGACCAATTGGCTGCATTTAAAGCAAGGAAGGAAAAAGCAGTGGGAAATGTTTCTTCATGGTGCCACCAGCAAGGGCAAGGAGAGCCTGGAGGAAGGAGTCTCGTGGTTGGGAAGGTGGGGAAGGCGGGCTGTGGTGTTCACCACCAAGCAGGAGATCAAAAAGAGGGGGAAAGTGAGGGATGAGGATGGATGGAGGGAAAGATCCATTACTGAGGCAGCAAAGGAGGAGCTGGTGGAAGGAAGTCAACAGAGAAGTCTGCCATACCAAGGCCTGCCAAATGTCCACCCAGCCCAGGTCCTACACCCAACATCAGTCAATAGATCTCTGGGAGAGGAAGCAGCAAGCCTGCCAGATGAATCTTGCTGTGCTGAACCCAAAAAACAGTGGCCGAGGGACAGCCCAGACCACAGGTTATGCCTGCAATGTCGTGGGTCATAGTCCCTAGCACAGTTCTTCTCCATGGACATCTTTAACACCCTTAACCCGCTCATGGCTGTGGTGGCCAGCCCCTATGAAGTGATGGCCAAGGGGTGGACTATGCGGAGAGGGGAGGGGATAGGAGAGAGGGAGTCATCCCTGTTGGGCAGGACGTGACACTGGTTGTTTCTGGGAAAGGGGGCATCTCCTGGGTTCCTCCTGATGAGCCTGAGAGCATCTCCGGTGCACGGTGATGCCTTGGTTCCTCTTTCCTGGCCGCGGCAAGCGACAGTGCTGAGTCTCCTTTCATGGGGCTGAGACAACTCAGGAAGCCAGCGTCAGGCCAAGCACGTGGGGAAAACGAACCTGCTGTGCCCAGCCTGTATGGCTCTGCCCTCGGGGTGGATGTGGGAAACTCTCGGTCTTTACAAGAGACTGGAAATTCTGGTATAATAATAGCCTCGCCGTGGGTTGTGAGAAACCAAGGGGCTTTACAGGTTGCCGTGCCGGGCAGTCAAAGTCACGGTATGCAACTCCCCCAGGAGAAACATCGAGCCCCAGCTGAACTGTGGCGTGGAGCGGGGCAGGATCGGTGCGAGCCATGCGGGACAGCTGTCAGCCACCCCTCGGAAACCCCTTCCTCGGGCTGTGCAGCCTTTCTGCCTGGGGGCTGCGTCCTCGGATGAAATATACAGTAGTGATGGGTTGGGGGAAATTGGTTTTCAAGGAGGGCGATGGTTTGGGGTGTTTGGAAAAAGCGCTGGAAGATGTGCTGCAGGGCGGTTGTGAATGGAGAAACCCACCTTCTTAATTTTCCCCCTCTCAGCCTTTCTGGGTGAAGTTTCTTCTCACCCCGAGGATGAGCCAGAAAGCCAAGAGCTGTTGTTGCAGAAGGGTTTTGAGTAGCAGTCAGGCGTCTGTCTGGGCTGGTTTGCTGGCATCCCTCCTGGCTCGGAGCTCTTATTGCCGTGAGTCTGAAACTGCCTTTCAACGTAGGGGTCTAACGCTGCAGGTTTGCAGCCCTCCGTGTAAAAGCAGGAGCATGAAAGCAAAACCTTGCCTTGTTGTTTTTTGCCTTGTTCAGAAATTATTTCAAATTTGTAGTAAAGCGACAGCATCAATTACTGCTGCTGGAGGAAAGGAGGTGGCTGTGCTCATTGCTGCATGGGCTGCCGTGTCTTTTCTGGTCCGCCCTCCTAACTTTGTCTCTTGAGTAGTTTAAACACTTAAGCACGATAGTGGAAAACTGAGGATTTCACCCTAATTTTTATGAAACCGATAGAGTTTATAGCATCCTATTTCTAAAGTGAGAAATAATAGAAATGCTAGAAAAGATGACTGCAGCCAACGGAGCATTTTTTGCACAGCAGCATCGACCCCAAGTGCAGGACCGATGAAAACCTTGCCCGTGCGTGAAGGTTTGTTTGCCGAAAGGCTGAATCATCCGGAGCTGCTCGCGCTGGTTATCGCCTTGCGCCGCCATGATTTCATTCATCTCCAAACAACCAGGAGTCATTCAGCAGGAGCTGATGCATCATGACCCCGTCCTTGAGATATCACATGCCTTATCGTCCCCGGAGGACGACCGGTGGAGGTAAGGCTGGAAATGAACCCAGTGAATTTAATAATTCGCTCTCGATTTGCGTGGCCGTCACTGATGGATGCTGAGGTCCTGCCAGAGAGGTGACCTGATGTTCAGGGCAGGGCCAGATTTTAAAACAGGAAGACGGGAATGAATCGTAACGTTCGTTTTCTCTTTTATTGGCACGCTGTAAATGTTCACGTCCAGCCTGGGCCATCAGCTGGGCACGACGTGGCAATCCTGGCTTTCCGGTAATCGTGACCGTGGTGGCCTATGGACCCGCCGCTCTACCCTTCACCCCAACCTGAGCTGACTTTAGCACACCGCTGTTTTTTCTTGAGATGAGAAATATTTGTGGGTTGGCCATCTCTTTCCTATTCCTTTATTTTCTGCAATTTTAGCCATTTTATTATTTTGGGGGGCCGGAAGAGGATGCTGGTGGGGTCAGGCGTGCTTTCAGCCAGCCCCGCTGCCCTGTACGTTCAACCAGCTTTTCTCCGGGTGGTTTGGGGACAGACCCAATTCTTCCCCAAACCAGCATCTTTGCGTCACCCGCTTCAGCTTCTGAGGCTGCAGGTGCGGCTATTTCATCTGGCTCCGAAATAACCCCGCTGCCTATGAAAGACGAGTGCTTAAGCTTTGAAAATCCACAAAGCTGCAAGAAAAAAAAATAAAAATNCCCCCCCCCCCCAACGCCGAGAGCTGCTCTCAGTTTTATACGCTGGCAAAACCTTGGAGTTTCACTGAAACGAGCTGCGAAAATGCCTCCCCAGTCCTGTAACCCCTGCCCTTTTGGCGGCTATTTATTGTGTGCTTTAGTTACCATCTCCTCCCTCCCGTATCTTGACTTCAAGAGGGATTCTGGCTTAAGACCAAATTTTGGAAAGCAAACAGAGAAAAATTAAACAAACGAGCTCCGGTGCACAAAACCGGTGTGCACAGACAACCGAAATTCACTGAATAAATATTTAGTTTGCTCGACTGTGGCTCCCTGAAGAGGCAGGGAGGACTTTTCCTGCTGGAATGAGCCCCATCCCTGGGATGAGATCCCTCCCCTCCGATGACAAAATGAGCCCTGGGTCTGAATTTGGACTTTGGCCTCTGCCGGGAATCAGTTAATCTGCATCACGCTGCTCTTATCGAGATTTCAGCTCTTGGGTTTCCCACCGCGGGACGCTGAGCCCGGGGGTGCCCCTGCTTTAAAAATCAGAAATTCTGGCAGAAAAAGTGACTCGGTGAGAGCTGGTGACGGAGGGTGCCGGGCTGGGTGCCGGGCTGGCGGCCTCGCGGCTCATTTACATCTCGTCGAGAGAGAAGTCGGGCGTGAGCCACTTTCCTGTCAGCACCCAGCTCGACCCAAAACCCCTCCGTTTGCTTTGCCTTTCTCAGGGCTGGCAGCGAGACCTCAGAGGGCAAAAAGCCCTGTGAGCTGTTAAGCCTCTTTTCCTCATGGGTGGATTCTCTGGTGTCTAGTAATGGGGTTGAGCATGTGCTTCAGCCTCCTCCTCATCGCCTCTATTGTTATATATGCTATTTCCAGGAGGTTTCCAGGAATTGAGCATTTTTGAGGCTGCTAAAATCAGGTAGAGCTCAGGCATCGAGGTAGATGCACAGACGTGATCGCACGCACCCCCTGCTTTAGGAAACGGAGCTGCAACCCCCCAGGGCTCGCTGTGCAGAGACACCTCCTCCTCCTTTCCCCAGGCTGTCACCGACCCCGACGCTGATGCTCGCAGCTCGTACCTGTCCCGCTGTTATTTCTGGCCGCTGAGCCTCCGCAGGCTTCGAGGGGCTCCCGGTGCCACGGGTGGCGTGACGGCGAGGAAGCACCTGCGAGCTCTCTGCTCAGGAAGCCGGCAGCGTCCCGTGGCCCCGGTGTGCGCCGGGCTCCCGCACATGCTGTCCCCCTCCCCCTGGGGCTCCGTGCAACGGGACCCCAAAGGGACCCCCGTCTCAGCCCTGCATGCCAGCTAGAGACGTCCCTCCTCCTGGAAGGCTGCCTGGTTTTGGGGCACCACTGGCAGCAGCTCATCCTCTCCCCAGTGGTAACCTCAAAGAATTTAATAGGAATTACATGTCCCACGGCCACTGCCAAGTGATAAGGGCACCCCTGGGACCCCCAGGGGCTCTGGGGACCTCTCCAGGACTGGCCAGATAAATTGTCCCCACTCAGTTGGGTTGGTGTAACGCATTGGTTATGCCAAGCTGCATCCATCGTGGTGTCCCGCTGTGGTCCCTCTCCTTCCAGGGGAGTTAGAGAAGCTCCGAGAAGAGAGACCGGCCTGGGCACTGGGGTCGCAACGGATCGGCTTGCTGCAAAACTCCTGAGCGGGGGACTAAGTGGGTCCCCAGTTTCGAGGGAGCGTTGTAGCTCGCTCCGTGCCATTCCACACAGTGGGGACGCCTACAAAATAATTGCGTTGCACCCCGAGCAGGCTGGTGCTTAACACCGCTGGGATTAGGGCTGCTTTTTTGTTGTTTTTTTTTTTCTCCCCTGCAAGGGATGGATTGCTCAGAAGCAGCAAAAATGTAGCTGGAGAGGAAATGGAGTGTTTGCAGCCTCATGCATCCATCTGCATGCGATAGCAGCCCTGGTTGCGTGGTGAGATGGGAGGCAAGAGGAGGTACTGGAAAGGGAAACTGGGTATTGGCTCCAGGACGTACCCTCCCGTGGGATGCAGGCTAAGAGTGGTCAAAGGATTCACGCGTCTTTGTCCGTTCAAAATTCAGAATAAAAAGTGAAGATAACTCTCTCCTCAGTTCTGCAGTTTTCAAACTCTGCCCATCCCCGACAAAACTCAAAAAGGCCGTTGGCCCAAATGTCGATCTTTGGGCCTGGAGGAAATGAAAGCTCTCTGATGGAGGGCAGCCGGTATTCCAGCTGCGATGCTGCTTGCCGGGAGCACGGATTCCCTCGGCCTGACCCTGGGATGCTGCAGGTGGCCGTGCTCTGCGCCTGCTCAGCCCCAACCTGCCGGACGGCAGGACCCATCTATGTGCTCAATAGAGTCAGCAGTTAACGAAGGAGCCTCCCTTGCATCCCACGCTTCGCTTATTCGAGAAATACCGCACCAGAGAAGCTGCAGGGCTGGGCAGGAGGGCTTCATCCTGCCATATCGAGTACACCAGTGAATAAGAAATATATTTCCTTTTTTCTGCTGTTATTAATGCCATTGGGCTCCTTGTCCCTATTTTCCCACCATTTTCTGACGCAGGAGGTTGCAGGTGGGATGGAACATTAACCCTTGTGCTCCTGCCCTGTCCTTGTACTTGCACTGGGGTGGTGAGGCAGAGCCGGGTGTCCCCTTTAGGGCAAAAGGGCATTTTGCAGGGATAAACAATTAAAAGAGGGAGAAAACCAGGTCAGAGACGAATCCAGGCCTCGGGGGGTTTGCAAAATAGCTGGAAATCTCACAAGGCCAAGCTGCGTCTCATGAGATTTCTGATACTTCCCACTTCTGGCTGGGCCAGAAATACCGCAAGAACAACGCTGCATCATCATTCTTGGCGCTGGCTTTGCTCTTCCCACACTCCTGGCAGGGATTATCCTCCCAAACATCCTCCGGGCTACAGATCCGCCGGCGCTGGCTGCAGCTCCCAGGGCAGCATCGCTGAACGGCGCCCGGTGCAGACGGCGTCCGGCTCTTCCTTTAAGACCCATGCGCCGAGTAGGAAGATATTTTTGGTCAAGAAATCAAATGACTCATATGTGGATCCCAAGAACTATTTTGGGACCGAGCGTGCGCCTCTCCGGCGCAGTCCCATGGCCGATGCTTGCAGCTGATGCTCTGCTGGGGATGTTAAACTACCCCAGGTAGGTGGGTGCAGATATCGAATCCCCCCCGGATTACGAACCCCAGAGACTGCCGGTGGCCAGGGATGTTGTGCAATCCCGCTGTACACGTTTCAGTTCGGTCCTTACCCTTTCCGCCCTCCGGCCGGGGTTGTTATACAGAGGAAGCTTGTTAGGAGCCTCGACAAACAGACAGGAAACCAAGTCTTTCACTGCGCGTACACATTGTCTGCCGGGGGCTAATTTTGAACAGAAAAAGGCCTTATTTATTTCTTTTATTTATAAATCCCGAGCCTTGCGCTTTGAAGACAAGCACACGCTCTTGTTGGGCTAGGAAGTGTGAGGGAGAGGGCAAAGGGAAGAGCAGCCGTCACGGCACGGAGCGGCCGTAGGAAAGTCTGGCTCCGCCACACACAGCAGGGTCATGGTAGGCTTGGACACCACGTGAGATGGCGTGGGGTGATGTCCATGGAGTAATGACCAGCAGAGATGGTGCAAAAACCGGGGCTCTGGCTGGACAGCTCTGGGTGATGACTGCTCTTGGGGTGGAGACTCCACCAAAGACCTCATGGGCATCCCCTGGGTCAATGATGGTGAAGATGATGGTGACGATGATGCCACACACATCACCCTCTGGGTGCTAAAGTCCCAGGCAGCTCCACGCCCCCATGGAGGCTTGGGTGATGGGAAAGCAGCACCAGCAAGATTGGGTGGCCACTGCTCAGGTCCATGCCTGGAGGCATCACCGCTGGCTTCGGCCACCACCTCTGGAGAAGCCGCTCAGGTCCCCACCAGCATCAGAGACAGGGCGAGGGCTGCTTTGCACCCACCCCGCTGGCCCCTAGGGACTCTGGTGAGACCTTCAGGGAAGTCAGAGACTCCTTTGGAGATGTTTTTTTTTGATTTTCCGTGTACCGGTGGGTATTTCCAGGGCAAGGTAGTGTGATATGGGCAGGGAGATATTAGTCACTGCAGCAGACTTTAAAAAGTGAAAACACGAAGTCGAAAGCTACTGAACCTGCGGCAACTTCCCAAATCCCATCCAAAAAGTAGAAAAACTCACCTAAAAAGGCACAAAAAAAGTAAAAGTTCCAGCATTGCTTTTTTTGGGTTTGGGGTTTTTTTGTTGTTGTTGTTGCTGTTGTTTTTGGAGAAACATCATGCTTTATTCCGAGAAAGGGGAAGCACTGGGGCCATTGGCTCTGTGGGGCTGTGCATCTCCCATGGGTGCCCCCTCGGGAGAGCAAGATGGGGGGGGGGTGAGCCCCAGCACCCCGGGTTGCATCAGGGCTTGGGCAATGCAACAGCGATGCTGAGGTTTCTGTGGCAGGGCCAGGAGGTGCAGGATGAGACACGCGGGTGATAATGATGAGGAGAAGCCTCCCCTTATCATCACCCTCTGCCCCATTAGGGTTCTGCATAGACGGGTTTGGGAACGGGGCTGCTCCATCGCTCCCCCTCCTACATAGCCACATCCCACAGGCGAGCTCGGTCTCAGCTGCACCCAAAAAGACACACCGGCCATAGCGGCTCTTTTCTTTATTTAACCCTCCCCGACCCCAGGATCGAGGAGCCACTTCCACATTCTCTGCCGGCCACGGCCAAAAAGCCCTGGAGCCGTTTCTGCTCCTCCTGCCCGGCTGGTCTCGCTTGCAGATGCTCAAACCACACGCGCCTTCGCCCAGCCTGGCCTGTCGCAGATGGACACGGCTAAAAATATGTAAAAATGCTGCCCGGCCGCAGGCGTCCTGCAAGGGTCTCACAGCCAGAGCAGCTGGGACCGAGAGGACGGGCTAAAAATAGGGGTGCGGTGCGAGTTTCAGAAGATCCCGAAACATAAGGTGAAACTCGGTCCGGGTTAACGGAAGAGCTGAGCGTGTCAGAGGGCTTATTTCTGCTCAGGGAGGCTCAGCGGGAGAAATGTGGGAGCCTGGTAGCTCTTGTGTGTGGAGTTAGCGGGGTATCACCATCACCTCTGTGCATCACCCGTGTTTGCTCCTCGGGGCTCACCACCCAGGTAAGGGGCTGCCTTCCTGGGGACCAGAGGTGCTAAACCCATGCCGTACCCACAAATTTTCTTTTGGGGATGAAAACCTGGGGGTTTGGCCCTCTCGCCTCTCGTAGCATGTCCAGGCTTGCATCCCACCCAGCACCCCCCTATAATTGCATACATCCCCGATAGCATCTGTGCAAATTTGTTGAGCCCCATCCTGCCCCGGAGGATGCTCAGGCCCTCCAGCCTTTCATAAGGATGGCAGCTGGGGCAGGGGAAATCTCCCTCTGACATTTCCAGCCATGAACCACGAGCTAGTAGCCATGCCTGAAGGTGTGCGGTCCTGTCCAGGTCCCCTCGACCCACCACCAAGCCCAGGGGAACCCATTGTGTCTCCGTCCCTCCCCACCTTGCACAACTCGCCGGTCCTTCTCCTTCCTCGCGCTGGGTGAAATCAGAGCTGTTATTTCAAAGAGCAGCTTGTGATTTATCACTGTAATCTCAACCACAAGTTGAGCTGGCAGTAGTTAGGGGAGCCACGAGGAGTAAGCGAAGGGTTAGCTATTAATTTCTGCATCCTCTATGCTCTTGAGGTTTTTATTTCTTCAATACAGAGCAAGGAAATATGGGTTTCTGCTGAGTAAAGAGGAGAAAATGAAAAGGGAAAAAAAAATTGCCTGGGATTTATGCTGAAGTAGCTCATGTTGGGCCATTTCTTTGCATACTGTTAAAAAAAAAACAACAAAAAAACCCAGCTTTCTGAACTTTGAAAGCCGAGGTCACTGCAGAAACCAGAGGCACCAGCCCTTTCTCAGCAAGGGCAACACCCTGGGAAGGAGAGTGGAGTTGTGCCGGTGGGTCCACGAGCAGAATTGAGTAGGGTTTCTTCTCTCTTTCCCCCTTTCTGCTTCTCCGTAAGTCACTTTTACGGCTCTCAGCAGCCATTCCGGAAAGCGCAGCTTTGCGCTGATCTTAATGAGTCTTTAAATCAAAGGGGCAGCTGAAGGGTTGTGTTGGCCAAATCACACACTGAGTCTCCTTCCAGAAAGGGCTGGGGCTGCACAGCCCAGGGGTGTCAGAGGTGGGGAAAACTCCCAAACACCCACCGCCTGTGAAGTAACAGCATTTTCATCTTTATTACCTGATTTTGTTCTTATTTTGATCTTTATTTGTCTACGATTCTATGGTTTATTTAAGGCTTTAAATTCTATTTTCCCCAGCTTCGCCTTGCTTTGAAGAACCTGGGAGCATATTTTTTTTGCTAAATATCAGTGAGATACACGTTATCTCATGTAATTTCAGACTCTGGAGCTCTAATAAACCCCCCAAATTTCCCACCACTGGAGCCTGGTAGAGCCCTTTGCATCCAGGACGCTGAGCTCCCGGTGTGCTCAGAAAAACATCAGTTTTTTACTTCTTTTCCTTGCTTTGCAGAAGAAAAGGCTGTTTTCCAGGCTTGCTGCAGACCACGGAGGAGTCAGACAGTATTTTAACCCAGTCTGAGGAAATGACAAAGCATTAACTCCCCTGCAACGCACTGGAATAGTTTTCATTAAATACAATCTTTGCAAGAACCCCGCAGTTATTTTCCAAGCCAAAAAAAAAAAAAAAAGAAAAAAAAAAAGTTTGTTCTTTCTTGGCCTTTCTGGTTTGCTAATCTATTTTGACATTTATTAGCAATTATTTATTTCCTTCCCCGTTGGCTGTTTATGGTGCAATTTTTCAACAAAATAGGCATTACTCAATAATAACCTCTGCAAAAAGGCAATTAGGAAATGTGAGGCGTGTTGCAGGGATGGCTGACAGAGATTGTGGGCCTTTTCCCATGGACCAAATCTCATTTTCTGGCTCTGATGGAGCTGAAGATGCTGCTCCGGGCAGCAGAGCCTGGCCAGGATCCGGCTCCGGAGCACCGCAGCCTTCGCCCCATCCTTTCGGCAAAGGACCCCGGGGTTTGTCCCTGCTGTTCGCAGCCTTTGCAAGGAGCAGCGAGCTGAGAAACGCGTGTTTAGGAAGACCCGCTTTCGCCGTCTCCCGGGTAATAATTGTCTTTCTTCCCTTTGGGTTTCGGCGATGAGGAAGATCTGTAAGAAAACAGGATTCTTGTTCCTTAATGAAAACGCTCCGCGCCAAAAACGCTCCCACGAGTTCCCATAAAGCCACAAGGTAGTGCAAAACCGAAAAAACAAATAAATTAAAAAATAGCTCAACCTTTCAGTGCGGCATCTCGGGAGCATTTCCCCATTCCCCCGCTCCGTGGGGAGAGCTCTACGCCGGCCGCCCGCCCGCCCTGCAAAATCCCCTCCTCCCCCCAAGAGCGGCGGCTTTCCCGAGAAAGGGCTTCGCCGCGGGTTCTCGCGTGCAAGAAGCCACAGCAGGGGAAAGAAAAAGCTTTGCATCGAAATAACGGAGCTTGTAAGAAAATAAAGCCCTTTTCTGGCTGCGCTTGCACGCAGAGCCTTGCACCCATCGCCCTGCATCCTCCCTGGTGGGTGCTGACGGGGAGTTGGGGCACGATGTTGGGCGCTGGTGTGTGGGGGATTTTGGGCACGACCTTGGCCCTTTTCTGGGGAATTAATTAGAGAAACCATCCCAGAAATCGCCGGGGCTGGGTGGCGGCAGGAAACACGCTAGAGAGGGGTGAGAACAGCGGGTGCTGCTCGAAGGCGGGGGACAGCCCAGTCCTGGTTCTGCTTGGCTGGAGCTATCACCTAAAATAATCAGCCTCGTTGCAGTACTTTTGCTGGTTAGGGCAACTTAATTTTCATTTTCCGACTGGTTTCCCGGCTGGGACACAGGCAGGGGGCAGGCGGTGGCGGGGGCAGGGGGTTATTCGGCACCAAATGCTGCTGAGCTGCGATTTGGGGGGGCTTTGCTGGGTCTTTTCTCCTCGCTGGCGGCACTGGAGGAGGGAGGCGTGAGAGTGTGGCAAAGTGGGGATGCAGCCAGGGGCTGCGGTAGGGTGCAAAATCCCATGGAAGCTGCGGGATCCCTGCCAGGGTGTCCGTCTGTCTGTCTGTCCAGAGCAGCTCTCCGATGCTGGTTTCGGTAGACCCAGCCCGGGGCTGCAGCTGGACGCTGTTATGTCATCTCTGCCCACGGCTCTGGCAAACCTATGAGAACCGGAGACTGAACATCGCGCTGTTTGCTCAGCGATGGTCATTTTGCACCGTCGCGGTCTGTCTGTCGGGTTTTGCCATAGGACCCGGACTGCTGTGCAGGGGGACCGTATATCCAGCTATAGCCCAGTATCATTTATATAATAACCCCTCCCCCGTAGGTTATGATGAGCTCGTTAAATCATCTGCGCTCTAATAGGCAATACACATAAACCTTCCACAGACACCAGACGCTCCTTGAGACAAGATTAAACTCACCAATAACAAATCCAGCAGAGTTTCATCTATTTATATGAACCATTAAGGCATATGGACAACCCACCGCGCATTTCTTTATGTCCGCCATGAATCGCATATTCCCCGGTGCTGTGCACTTACCGAGCCGAACCGCTCCCTCTGCTTATATTCAATATTTCCTCTGCACTTCAAGGGGCTGAAAACATTTCTCTTTGTGAATTCTTTTCAATTCCACCCCCAAAACAACTCTCTGGCTCATTGAAAGTGTGAATGTTTATATCGAGGATCCTACACGGAGCCTGGGAATTATTTTACAGCTACAAACTTTTTCTCACGTCTTATCAAAATTCAAATGTACTAATCCCAATGTTACTAAAAAAGTGAAGATAAGAGTGGCTTATTCAGTGTACGAATTTCTTTTCGGCTGCTTATTCTTAGTAGTTGCCATCGAAAACCACAATTTGCTGTTTGTAATAAATATAACAGCATGAAGAAAAGGTGACTTTTAAGCAAGCAAAGGCAATCCCTGAAATTAGGAGTTTCAAATCCTTCTGGAAAATGTGTGTGAGGATCATAGGGGAAAATATCTCACTAGAAATAAAAACCGCAGCCTGGAAAGTGAACAGTGGAAATACTCTTACGTACGAACAGGAAGAATCCACAGCCATTGAGAACCATTACAGTCAGCGTTAATTAGGGCTGATTGACTAAAAACAGAGTCCGACATAAGCTGAGCTCTGCTCACAGGGCTGCTCAGAGCCTCTATTGAGTCACTGTGAAAACCACATGCTGAGTTGTTAGAGGAAAAAAAAAAATATATATATATATGTGAGCAGGTGGGATTTTCCATGGCCCCGAGTGATGGAGGAGCCTGGCATTGGGCATCAGCCCCGATTAAGGGAGACGGTGCCGCCTGCTCCCCAGCACCAGCCCCGTTTTGCAGCCTGGGAGAGCGACGGTGGATGCTCTCCGGGGTGGGAACGAGTGAGACCTCGCGTCCCTGCCAGGGATGTGCATTCCTGAAAATTCGAAGGCAGGAACATGGATGGAGAAGCTGAACTCCCCGTGGAGCCCATGTCCTCAAAAGGTGGAAAATAGGGAAGATGGAAGCCCTCCTCCCCCATCCCGCTGGAGGCAGAGCTCCCATGGCCGCCTCCAGCCTCACCGGCAGTGCGTTGATGCCAGCCAGGAGCCTCGGGGTGCTCCTCTCTCCAGAGAAAGTTTTAGGGACATGAAAAACCACTTCCCCAAAATCCTCGCTGCTGTTTCACCATCGGAAGGGCTGAAGGCCCTGCAAAAAGTAGACAGGAGAAGCGTGTGTTACTGGGGGGGGAAAGGCGGTGAAAGCGGAGCCGGAGCCTGGCGAAGGAGAGCTCTCTGCAGCCTGGGATGCAGCTCCGCTCGGCTGTCGGAGCGCGCTTTCTGCCCGCTCAGAGGATGGAGAGCCCCGAGGACTCAGTGTGAGCCCTGAGGACTCAGTAAAACCCCATTCTGCAAGGAGGGACTGGTCCTCCAGGACCCATCTCCCTGCCCCTTGCTCCAAACCATGAAACTTATGATTTCATGACTTTTCCATGTTTTTTTTGGTTTCTGTCATAAATTCATATAGGTTTGACAACCTTGCTCACGAGATAAGTGCATGATCCTGGCTGGGGGTCACGGTATCTGCTGCCTTTTGCAGCGACAGGAGCGGAGCTGGACCATGCACTGTGCAAGAACATCTCCATCACCATGTCCTGTGGCTCAATTTGGGGCTGGGAGATGCAGAAAAAAAGCCCCCCCTCCAACACCTCTCGCTGCAGGTTTTTTTTGCATGGTTCAGGGCTGGTTTGGCTCTGTCCCTGCTCTCTCCCTCCACCCCACACATATCGATCCCCTTCCCCGCGTGCTCCAGCCGTAAATGTAAAATACGGTGCGCTCAGAGTCTCGCTATTATTCACCATTCCGTTTCTTATATAACCGAGCCGGCTGGTTTTGCTCTTTTGACTCACCGGTGCTCCCTCCACGGAGGGTTTGCAGCAGGAGCCATGCTGTGAATCAGTACAGTTAATTCAGAAATTAGTAACTGGCACGAATAATTTAAAACATTCTCTGGAGTGGGCTGGTTTGCACCTCTGTCTGTAGGGCACAGGCTCGGGTCCATTCTCTGCGGAGGGCTTTCACTGCGCTGCCGAGTGGATGCTTCCCTCTTTGTTTTTGTTTTTTTTTTTTCCCCTTAGAAAAATAGATTTTTGTACTAAAATCCACCCCTGGCTCCTGGCAGCTGGCAGGAGAGGTGAGGGGAACGGGACCCATGGCTGCCCACCGGCTCTGGCAGCCTCGGAGACAGCATCTGAGCGCACGTCTCGGACCAGAGCACGGTGGGGAATTGCTGCTGCAGACCCTTCCCAATGAGCTGCCTAATTGACTGTTTAATGACCTGTTGTACAGCGATGCCTCCAGCAGTCCTGGCACTGGGTTTTAAAGCTCTTCCATGCTAGCCTGGCTCTGGGTATGTTCCTGGGAGCAAGGAGGAGGGGACACGGGTGCTGTCCCTTCTGCCCCCACCTTGGTGTCCCCTACAGCAGCTACGTGGCCACCCTGCAACCCCTGGGGCCAAGAGTGGATGACTTTGGCTGTGCGCAGAAGCAGGACTGCAGCTCGCTTCCCTGGCCGAGCCCTCGGGCAAACCCGGTCCCACGTATAAACGATGGTTTATTGCGTCCAAACGACGGGGAGTTTGGACTCAGCCATGGTGTGGCAGCTAAAGGCTAAAGGAGACTCAGCTGCTGGGTGGGAAAGCTTCACCTTTATATATAACCCTGCCCTCCATGCCAGGCGCATTCAAGGGATGCCCCCTGGAATGAAGATCCCTGTTCTCTGCCTGCACACAGCTTTTTGGGGTCCTGGAGCTGGAGCGGCTCCCTGGCACAGCTGCCAAGGTGGCTGGTAGAGGAACAGAGAGTGCTTCGTATTTAGGAAGTTAAAAGGGGACTGAGTTCCCTAAAGGGATGGACCAAGAGTGAGAAGGATGGCAGATAGGTGAAAGCACCCAGCTGCTGGAGCCGGAGGGACCTCTGTCCCCACTGTCCCTGCTGTCCCCCAGCGTGGGGGAGGACACCCGGAGCTCCTGGCGCCCAACTTCGCTGCGCCCAGGTCACACCGAGCCACATGATCTGCGGGGTCGGAGCAGCAACAACAACAGGAACAATCTGTGGGAGAGGAACTTAGGATGAGCCCAACTTCTCTAAAAGTAAAAAAAGACCCTGGCGGCCGCAAAAGGCATCAACTTGCACGTCCTCTCCTCCCGCCGCTGCTGCCGCCTCGCAGCCCTGACGGTTGGAAGCCGGCGTTGTCCCAGCGTTGTGCAATACCGTTCCTGTGCCCTTGGCATCGGCTCGCCCCGCCGCTCGCCTGCCCTCCCAGAAAAGGAAACACAACCCCACCGATGCGTGAAGGTCCTCCTCAAGAGAGCAAACGGCTCTGCTCAGCCTCTGTCCTGCTCGGGGGCTTCACCCGGGTGATGCTCCCGTGAAAGGTGTGAGTGAGGCTGCAAAAAGCCACCCTGAATCCCATTAAAGAGCATCAGGGAAGGGAATTGTAAGCAGTACCTTCTCTTCCTATCAAAGGATGCTCCTGCAGCTGTCATGGTTTCAGCTGGGATGGAGTTAACTTCCTTGCTAGCAGCTGGTGTAGTGCTGTGGTTTGGATTTGGGGTGAGAAACAATGATGACAGCACACTAATGGTTTTGGTTGTTGCTTGGCAGTCAAGGCCTTTTCTGCTCCTCACACTTCCCCGCCAGTGAGCAGGCTGGGGGGCACAAGAAGCTGGGAGGGGACACAGCCGGGACAGCTGACCCCACCTGACCAAAGGGCTGTTCCATACCATGTGCTGACATGCTCGGTGTATAAAGGTGGGGGAAGAAGAAGGAAGGGGGGATGTTCAGAGTGATGAGATTTGTCTTCCCAAGTCACCATGAAGCGTGACGGAGCCCTGCTGTCCTGGGGATGGCTGAACACCTGCCTGCCCAGGGGAAGCAGTGAATGAATTCCTTGGTTTGCTTTGCTTGTGCGTGCTCGGCTTTTGTTCTACCTATTCAACTGTCTTTATCTCAACCCATGAGTTTTTCCTCACTTTTACTCTTCCGATTCTCTCCCCCATCCCACCGAGGGGGCAGTGAGCGAGCGGCTGCCTGGTCCTAGTCGCTGGCTGGGGTTAAACCACGAGAGCAGCTCAAAACCGAAGCAAGGCCAATTAATTCAAAGTCAAACAGATTTTCAGCATCTTGCTGGATAGTCACTCACTAAGCACATCTACACCAAGGTGCACATCAGTTTTTGGGGTCCTATTCCCACCAGTTTCTTTTTTTCCCCTGCATTTATTGGCATTTCCTCTTGCTGACCCGGGCCAGCTCTGGGGAGGACGTGTCCCTGGTGCATCACAGTTTTTGCAGCAGCTCTCTGCATGTGCCCTGAAGTAAGGCATTTAGACCAGGACATTTTAAAGCCTATTTTTGGCTTGAGGAAACACTACCTCTGTCTGAAACCTTCCAAATGGCAAAAAAAGACCTACTGAAAATGAAGGTGAAGCTTGTCGGATGGCCTCACTCCGGACCGGCTGATAGAAAGGCACATCTTGCGCACAAGCCCATCTCCAAGCCAGACCTGGTGGCACCCTCCAGGAGATGGGTCAGATGCTGTGACTATTGGGCACATCTAACGATGCATGTGGTGTCTTTCATGGGTTACGAACTACAAAAAAATATCAACTCATGTAGAAAACCTTGCTTCGATCACATCCTCTGGCCACCACGCCTGGAAGGCTGTGATAGAAACCATGCAGTTGTGTGACATTTTCTCCTCGCCTGGAGGAAAATGTTTTTCTGATTGGAGAGAGGGGAATAGCAGGGGAAAATCTGATCTTAAATTCTAGGTACTCCTGGCTGCTAGAAAATTATTCTTTACTGTTTAGGCAAACTGATGAGACCGATGAGAAGGAAAACTCAAAACATGATGAGATTTAAAACTGTAGCCCATGGCCACTTGCAAGGCAGCTGTGGCTTATGGGCTTCAACACTTTTTCTAGCCAGTCACTTAAAAGAACCAGGAGTTGAGGTTCCAGGAATTTTGTTGTTTTGTTTGTTTGGGGTTTTTTTTAACTAGTAGGAAAGGAGGAAGAAACAGACAGAGACGCAGCTTCTGAACTAAAAATACTGTTTAGAGAAGGACATCTGCAGTGCAGCTTTGAGAGTGAATGTCCTCAGTGTTTGGGCTGCTCTTCAAATGTCACCTCCTGACGTTGGGAGAGGTATGAAGACTGGAAAGGAAAGTGAAAGATTGCAGACATCCACTTCTTCCTTTAGAAATACTTGTTCACCTGGAGGGGTTGCAATGAAATGGAAAGGAAACCTCATTTTCAACCTGCGGTGCAGGGACAAGGACACCCCCAAGCTGGCCTTCCCAGTTTGGGATCCCCATGCAGTGGATCTGGACCGGTTCCATCTGCTGGAGGCTTTTTGGGGATGTGGGAGTTGCTGAGAAGTCTGACAAGCCATTCATAAAACTTCTGGGAGAGTATTTGTGAAAGTCAAACACATTCCGCCCCCCGCCCCCCCACCAGCCTCCCCCAGCATCAAATAACTGACCTTTGTCTTGTCTTTTATTTTCACTTTCGAGCCCTTGCCTTGCAGAGGTCAAGCAGTTTATAAAGCTCAGCAGTATTAAAGAGGCAAGATTATTTTATCTTTCTGGCTACCAGCTCATCTTGCTTTTGCCAGGGTCAGTCATTTTGCAAAAAAATCAAAATGTACCAAAACGCCACAAGTTACACCCCAGAGAACCCAGAAAACTGGTGTTAAAAAGCACAGCCTTTGTAAAAATACCCTTTTCTGTCTCTCCATTCAGAGAGTCTTCGCAGTTCTTGTTTTTCAAAAAAAGGAAGAACGATTCTGATGTAACGGCAGGACTCCGGGAGCTGGAGATTTATGGGGGAAAAAAAATAACCAGTCATGTACAACTCGTCATAAAGCGGTGAAAAACCACCTGCGCTTCCCTCTGGTCTTGTTAAAACATCTCTGCAACAAGGTACCATCACTTCGCTTCTTGAATATGGTTTGTTTTATAAGATTATACCCCTGCGGGGCACGGAGTGTGCAAGTCAGGCCATAAACCTCCATCAGCAATAGCGCGTCGCTGTTATTTAACCCCTGATTAACGCCTGCAGTAGGATGTGGTATCTCTTATCAGGGCTCACTGGAACATCCCCTCCCCTGGGCACTGATAGCAGCAAACCCCCAATCTGGAGTTAAACATTAATGAGCTGTCACCACGCTGGATTACCAGAAGTCTGTTGAGCTAAGGTCATCCTGAGGGATGAATGATGAGGTTTGTTTTAAATATCCCCGGGATACGGTGGGTCAAGGCTCAGAAGGAAGACTTGCGTGGGTGTCAGCAGTCCCCAGCGTGGTTGAGGTCTCTCTTGGCTAATGTCAAGTCTTCATCAGACTTCTTGCTTCGGTCTTGTGGTCCAGCGGCTGCTTCCCTCCAGATATTTAAAGGAAAAAAAGCAAGAGAGGCGGGGGAAGGCTCGGTTTCTGAAAGCCCTTTCAGTGCTGCTTTTATTACTGTTAATGGGACAGCACACGGTATTCTTGTCATTCACGTGAACCTCTTCAGATGGTGGCTTCAGCTGAAGGTGCATGTGGCAGTGAGCTCCCCAGTCTAATTACCTCTGTCAAGTGAAAGTGCTGCCCTTTGAGGGGGGGGAGGTAATTTCCCAACTATTCCTTTCATCTAACGGCTCCTTGTGCTTGGAGTACAAGCCATGGAAACAGCTCTTAATCTACCTCCTGCCTCCCACCAATTATCTAATACCTGTATTTTATCCCTTCTCATTTATGTTTCCAACTATCCTAATTTTTCCAGTTCCTCTCGTCAGCGTTTTCCCAAGCTCTTTATTGTTTTCTGATTGCTGTAATTCTGCAATATCTTTTGGCACTGAAGCACGGCTCCCCAGAGGAAGAGGCTCATGAATTTATACAGCGACATTACGCAGCCTTTTCAGACGAGTCTCGGGGCGGATTCGGATGCCCAGAAATGCTCCTTCTGTTCCTACCTCTCCTGTCGCCGCATCCCTGTGAGGAGCGGATACGCCAAAATTAGAAAATAGAAATTGCACAAGTGGTCGTACTCTTGGTATAAAGAGGCACGAATGTCTGGGTCAAGGTTTTTGGCGACTAAGTGCTTGGTCTCCTCCGTCCTTCCCCACTCTCTACACCTCTGACTCGGCACGCCGTTTCTCTCTCCATTTGTCAAGACAAGAGTTTCAGCCGGGGAGGAAATTTTCCCCATGGTACTAATTTCTTCTTCTTCTTGCAACTGAAGCACATTTGAGAATTTGTTCCTGAAACTTCCCATGTTCTAATTTTACATGTCGGGGCTGTCAGAAGCAGCAGACAAGAGAAACGAGATCTCCTCCGCAGCTTTGGGGTGACTGTGCTGCCTTAGAAGGGGTGATGAAACTCAGCGGCTGTTCCCCTGTTCATTAACACCAAATTTCCTACCTCAGCTCCAGGGGTTTTACGTGACAAAGACTCAAACTGGGCCCAACATGACGCTGCTAAATCCTCTTTAAGTGACACCACCTCTTTTTTTCTCACTTGGCAGAGGAATCTGCCTTCTAACCAAATACTTGAATGCGCTCATGTCAGGAAAGGAGTTTTAAATATCATCAGTATGAGGAAATACATTGGGGTGCTGGGAAAAAACATGTTCCCTGGGAGCTTATTTATCTTACAGGGCTGCTTCAGACTAAGGATCGGGTAAGACAGGAGCCAAACATTGCTCTAAGGTTGCTTCAAGCAACCTTTTTTTTTTCCCTCTTCCAGTAATTTGTTTCTCTTTCCATCTGAGAGTGGAATTAAAAGATGAGAGATTCTGCTTGTGGGATATTCTGCTTTTTTTAAGGCCAAGAGCGTGCAGCTGCACGGTAAGTACCGGTGGGTGGATTGAGTTGTACGCATCCGTGTCAGGATCTGGTGGAGTTGCACTGATCAGAGATCAGGGTTTGGGTATCCAATTCTTCACAACGGCTTCTGCTAGCCCATCCCACTTGAAAAGACCCAATAATTGCAAATCCTGTTGCTGGTAAGAACAAAAGCTAGTGGTCCCTAAAGGTGCCCCAGGAAGGATGCTCATGGTCAGAGTGGGAAAGTGGTTTCCTTTATGGCTTGTTAGTTATCTGCCTCCTCTCCAGGGCAGGGTAAGATGAGCAGAGACTAATGTGTGATTACTTGGTTGGGATCCAGGAGGGGCTCAGAAAAAACGTCTGAAGATCCAAACATCTTCAGTTCTGGGAAGGTTTGGGTTGGCACCTGGTGGTGGGGTTTGATCTCTGTTGTATGTCAGCCAGCATCTGCAGTGTCGCTTTGCAAACGAATCTCAGATCGGGGTTTGATCATGAATTGATGGGCTTGAGGTGCTGCAGTCCCAAGGGCTTTGAGGCTGAGGTTTGTAAATGTCATCTACTACCCACAAACAGAAATCAGTGTCCATCTGCTCCCATAATTACGGGTGGGAGCAGGAAGACCTTTCCTCCGTTGGACTGGGGTCTCTCTGTTAGCGTGTTTCTCCTATGTTGGTTGAACAACAAGAGCAACATGGGCCCAACTCAAGACGAAGTCTTGTAAGTCTTCCCAGAGCCACAACCAGTATCAGTCATGGTGCCCAATACTGTCTTCTGAGCCCCAGTTTGTTGGTTATCATTGGCACAGGTGGTCAGAGTGTCTGACAGCACATCCACTGATGTTCTCCATGGCTCATTGTCTCAGATGCCTGCTGGAACTCTGTTTTTTTGAGCCCATGAGTGTCATTACCTTCTGCCCGATGAATTTTTCCCCTTTTCTGGCCCTGTGGTGTGTTGATGGGAGCAGGTCATGGGACAACCTGCCACGTGGAACCAACCGACTGCATCTTGGTGCGGTTTGTTCTCACCTTTTTTTTTGTCTTCGGAGAGGCCAGATGATGACCATAAAAGGGAATAACGGAATATTGGGCGAGGAGCCCTTCCCCGATTGGCTGAGTGCCGATTCACGATGGTTTCGGGGGAAATAACCAGGTCGGAGTAATTTTTGGGCTGAGAATAAAAACAATGCAACAAAACCGTGTGGTTCACCATTGAAACCAAGGCAGGACTTTCGGTGTCGGTGCCTCCCGCTGTTCTTGGTTCCACCTGCGTGAAACTGCAGCAGGGCCCTCACTTCCGCATGGGCACAGCAGCTCAGCCGCACCGAGCTCCTGGTTCCCATAAAACATCTCTGCAGCCACAACCAGCTGGTGCCACCTAAGGTAACATCTCCTGGAGGTGAGCTGAAAGGACCTGGTGGCCAGGTTGGCCAGGACCCAGAATGGCAACCACCTCCTGGTTTCCACAAAACACCTCTGCAGCCACGACCAGCTGATGCCACCTAAGGTAACATCTCCTAGAGGTGAACTGAAAGGACCTGGTGGCCAGGTTGGCCAGGAACCAGAACTGCAATCACCTCCTGTCAGCCTGATGGCCTTCCGAGTTGGGAGAGCCCAAGCACCAGCTTCTTGTGGTTGAGTATCTGTCTGAAAACCAGCAGAACAAAATCCCTTCGTGCCTGAACATCTCTTCCACCCAACCCTCATTAGACCATCTGCGTGGTTAAAACCAAGATTTTAATCTCCTGAGACACTCGCCTAAAATTTGCCACCAGCAGTGAATTACAACATCTAATAAATACAATAAAAAAAGGCTGAGAGGGTTTCCGGGAAACTTTGGCAGCCTTGCGTTGGGAGCAGATGTTGGCAGCAAGCAAAGTTCTTGTGAGCTGTAAAGGCATTTTCCTGTTTAATGATTAGCCTGAGAAATCTGTCGGCTGAATTAGGGTGTTTGTGCACAGGAGCATGGAGAGCTGAGGTATCAGCTTCGCCCCTTCTGGGAAGGCCGCGCCCACGTAAATTCTTCACTCGTTGCCTCCATCCAATAAGAACAAGATGGTTTTATGGTTAATGCTGTTCTTGGAGTCGGAAACGGCCTCTCGTCACCGAGCCGATGGCAATCTTCTGCCTTGCCTTGTGTGCTCAGGGTGGCAGCGGGGCCATCTGCAACGAGGAGCATCTCATCTGGAAGATGAGCCCAACCGCCTGCAGAATGAGACAGCAGCCTGGCTGCCTCGCTGGAGGATGTTTGCATTAACCACCTCCCAGAAGAAGTGGCTCTGGCCGCCTTTGGTTTCTTCCCTAAACTGAAATGGGGTGTCGGTCCCCCCCTCACTGGTTGCTGCTGGCAGCATCAGGTTGATCATCTGCTCCTTTGGCGACCTCATCCAAGTCCGAGGGAGGTGCGCCTTGCAGGTGGCTGCGCAGACACCACAGCCTGCTCTGTTCATCCCTTTCTTCAACTTTCCTCCCCGTCCCTCCTTGCATCCACCCTTCCCTCCCAGTCTCCCCCCTTTTCCCTGGGATCCCCTTTCGGATAAGCACTGGTGAAATTGGAGACGGTCCTGCGCCATCACCCAACCTCTCCCTCTCCATCAGGCCCCTTCCTCTGCTCTTGCCCCGACCCCGAGTACCTTTTGCTCTCCCGCGGTAGCAGTGCCCTGGTTCTCCTTGCTCCACCGCCCGCTACAATTCCACTCCCCGTTACCACTGCAGCTATTTCTTCAGCAGCGACCGCAGCGGCGAGCCCCGGGACCTATCGCAGCATCGCAAGCCATGGTGCTTGGCCCCACAAAACCAGAGGGGAACCACAGCATCTTACTCATTGGCACTGGAGTGATGCTACCCCATCGCCTCCTTCCCGGTGGGCAGTGGTTTGGGGAGAGGGGGAAGAGGTGGCCGTGCTCGTTTCAGGGCAGAGTGCCTGCTCCGGGGGGGGTGTGTTGGTCTCCTCCATGACCATCAGCCCAACATCTCCAAAACCAGCCTGGGCTGCAAGAGCCAAGGTCTGGGTAAAGCATCTTTTGCAAGGCAGGGATGAAGATGGCGTTTGAAGGTTTGTTATCAGTGCGGTTCAGGGTAACACTGGTGGTAAAGCGGCTCTGAAAACTGCAGCGGGGACGTGGGTAGAGCCATCCCAACCAAAGGTCTGTGCGGTGGTTTGCTGCTCGCTGCATTTTAGTACGTAGACTTGAATCATCAGGTCTTCGGGTCTAAACTATGCGGTTCTGCAGTATCCATGAAAAAACTTGCTGCAAGTACAGCTTAAGCACTCTGGGTATTTCACGTGTACCCTTGTCCTCATAATACCTCCCTGGGGCAGAGTTGTGGTGATGTCCCTATTGCACAGACGGCAAACGGAGGTCGGGGGACACAGAATGGTTTACCCGAGGCTGCAGAGGAAGCCTGCGGCAGAAGCACATTGAATCTGCCTCCAGCTCCCACCCTAAGCAGCCTCTAGTCTCCCAGACCACAGGTTTCCTCTCCAGCCCTTCCGTCCTAACCCCAAACCAGCCTGCAGAGAGCAAGAGGGAATTGCATAAACGCCTGGGCTGCATTTCGGAGAAACCTCCCTGGAGTATTGCCCGGGTGCCCCCCGGAATGCTGGCAAGCCCAAGTCCCAGGGACAGCCCAGATCTTGTGCAAGGGACACCTGGCCCTGCTCAAAGCAACCAGGGAGAGTAAAACTAGAAGCTTTTAAGGATAATTCAGACCCTTCAAAGGACGGTATCCCTTATCGAAGGGCCACTTTTCGCCCAGCAGGATGGGGACGCGGCCACCGCGTGCTGCACAGCATCTGCAGGCAGGCGATAAAGCCGAGCGAGATGCAGCAGGGCAAACGACAACAGGCAAATTAGCACTGAAAAAAATAACAATTAAAATAAATAATAATAATAAAAAAAAAAGCTTTGACTACATGGCAGCTTGGTTGAGACCCTGTTCCTGTATTTGCTTAGCTGAGGGCTATCTTTACAACTCCTCGCTACCAGATGTTCCGGCATTTGCATGCGGGGCGAAGGGAAGGGATGCTCGGCGGGTCCCAGGGGTGCTGGCTGGGTGCTGCAGCCGGATGGCGATTGCCACCCAGTGGCTGTGCGCGCCGCGCTGCCTTTCCGCCTTGCAGACTCCCTAAAAATAAAGCGGCGCTTCTGCAACCTTTTGGCAGCTGAAGCTGTTGCTTTTCTCTATGGTTAGTGACAGCAAAGCCTGTGGCGCAGTCCTGCTGTGCTCGGAGCGCTCCTGTTTCACAGCCAGAGTGGTTCAAATGTGTATGGGAGATACAAAACAGCTTTATTATATTTTTTTTTTTTTAGTGCAAGTCACTGCTGCTGCTGAGCAGCTGGGTGAGCTCAGCCTGGTACTCAAGGAAACCCTGCGCAGCTCTGGCACAGCAGAGAAAACCTTTACGATACACATTGGTCTGTACCCTGAACAAGGCACCACCCCAGGCTGGCAGACCCCATCCTCAAACCCGTTACCCAGCAGGGACCCAGGGGAAACACACTCACAGCCCTTTTTTTTACCCTCAGCTTGCTCCTCAGCTCAGGTCACGGCAAAGAGCGAGTCTGGAGGTAATTTCTAAACCTGCGGTTGCTGCAAGTTTCCATCACAGAGAACATGGTCAGACGCAGCCCAGCCACCGGCGTCCTGCAGGGACCTGGGCTGAGGGCTTTCCAGCTAATCCTTCCCAAGCCAGGACCCATTTTCTGCTCTTACGTACTTTCTGCCTAGAGCGTAAACAACGAAACCCTCACAGCAACCACATTGCTCTGCTCAAGCTCTCCTAGTGGTCCTTTCCAGCTGTATTTCATATTTTTACACTAACATTACCTATAGAAGGCATAGGCTATAAAGATAATTACTCCTATTGCCTACAACAGCGCTAGTTCAAGCCCCAAAATAAGCTTTCTTACCCTCATTTCTATTACTTGCACAGCAAACCAGCCTCACCTTTATATAGACACCTCCCCAATGTGCTTATTTGACCACAGTCCCCTTAAAATCAGCAGGGCGCACCCTGACATGGCTAATGAGGCTAATTAGGAGCAGGGTGCTGGGGGGAAAGGAAGTGCTTTTGCTGCAGCATTTTTTTTTTCTGGTGCTTCAGTGGTTGGAGCAGGTCATGTACCTTATAGGCTGTGTAACCTCTCTGCTTGGGTCATTATGTGTTTGCTGAAGTGAGGTGAGAGGATTGAGCTACTTGGTTGTTCCTTTTATTTATTTATTTTTTTCCTTACAGCTGCTGCTGGAGTTGTTAGCCCAGCATATTCCCCGAATTTGGTTTTAAATGTATGCTGCATCCCTTGGAAATGCTTTGAGTAGGCTGTTCCTAACCTATAGCTGTCTGAGCCTGGGGAGAGCGGCACCGGAGTTAATGGCCGCTAGCGGGTTTTTCTTTAGGGCTTGCTGTTGAGCACAAATTACCTGATCCCAAAGCTGTAGGGAGATAACCATTTCTTCAGAAACCCTTCTGGTGAGGTTAGGCAATGGCTGGCAGGGATGCTGCGAGTCCTGCTCTCGCTCTGCCTTTGGTTCCTCCCCATCATGGGGTGCACGGGGGTCCCTCTCCTCTGCTCTGTTCCCTTCCCTGGGGGTTTTCTGCTTAGAAAAATCTCATTAGGGCTGCTACGTAGGGAGAAAAGTGCCCGTGTTCGCTGATAAATAACACTGCGGAGTGTTTGTGTCCCGGCAGCCGGCGGAGTTGGGTGTTGCATTCCCCACTCCATCGCGCAGGTACTGAGAATGGCCCACGAGGGCTTCCCAGTGACTACCTCAGGGCGCTGTTTCCCACTGACACCCTTCTTTACCAAAGCAAACTTTGGAAAATGAGCAGGACTATTTATTTCTCAGGGGGAATTTGGGAGGACTCAGGTGCTCTGTGTGGGTTTGCACTGGGTGTTCAGAGCCAGAAGACCCTGTTCTGCTCTAAGCCCCCAGACCAAACCCTGATGTCAGCTGTGAAACACCAGTTCTGTGGGGACTCTGAGCAAACCCCTGGTTAAGAAGAAATGATTTTCTTAATCACGCTCCTAAGGCACGGAGCTTAACCTAAAATCTCTTCTCGGCTGCCTGCTTGCACCAATCACCTGGTGCTTTTGCAAAGACGAAAATCCCAGTGCTGGTTGCTCCAGCACTAATTGCAGACTGGCTCTGAAGCTGCTGAGGCACCTGAAGGCGCCACTCCAGAATTATTCCATAGACAAAGCCCTGTCCCCTGCAGCAGAGCTGATCCCCTCCTGCAGGGGAGCATTCGTGGGAACCGCTCGCCCACTGCTAAACTTTGTCTTGGGGCAAAACTTCTTCCCTGTTGCTCCCTCGTGTCAGCATTTAGTTTAGGCTTGGTTCATCTGGAAAAAAAAAAAAGTAAAAAAAAAAAAAAAGAAGATAGCAGCCTCCAAACCATTTCCTCTTTCTGCGAGACGCGCTGCTGAGGCAGGAGCCCGACACAGCTTGTGGGGTTTGACAAACTCTGACTGTGCATCTCCTTCGGGTTGGGTTTAGTGGGGGTGAAATCAGCCTTTTTTTTTAATATATAATAGCCTGGGGTGGCTATAAATACTGCTGTGCTGAAAGGCAGAGCGTCGGTGGGGAAGGTAAGAGCCTGTGGGTGCTTGGCTGTGCTGGCAACGCTATGGGGGAGATCCACCTTGCGTTCTCCTGGGGGTCAGGGACCTTCCTACAAGCATCTCTTGAGGGCTTGGTTGCCCCAGGGATGTGGAAGCTCTTTGGTGGCTCCAGAGGGAGCCCAGAGTAACTTGCACGGGCTGCAGGGCAGGTAGGACAAATCCCAGCTGCTGTGTCCATTGCTTGGAGAGGTGAAGGTGAGGTTGTAGCAGAGGGGGACTTAGACCAACTCATAGATGCCTGCTGGTGTGCCTGGCTAATTCGGGACCGAAGCAGGCAAAGACTGGTCTGTGCATACACACATAGCCATAGATAAATCTTGGTGGAGACCTTCATCTGGAGATGAAGGTGGAAACCTTCATCTGGAGAAAGGTTAGATCTCACTGGGACCCAACCATGGGATGCAACCCATGTTTGATATGAAAGAGAACTCCTTCGTGAAACCTCTGTGACAAAGCAAACACACAGCAGTGCTTAAAGCAGAGGGTGAGTGAGTTGCAGCCAAAGGTGGGTGAAAAAAGGCAGAAAAGTGGAGGGAGGAGGTTATGAAGGCATTGAAATCAGCTTGGGTATGTATCTTGGGACATATCTTCCAAAAAAGGTTGTCAAAAGCTTTTTGGGCACAGTGTTGGTTGAAAACAGGATAGACCAGGCACCTCGGATGTTTTCTGTCGCCTGTGCGTAGGAAGGCAGCCTTGCACGTTGCATGTAAGAGGGTAAGGATGTGGCATCCCAACCCCATCACTAGATTTTCCTCCTTGCAGGGACAACATCCCACTCCCAATCAACCGCTAGGAGACCAGTGCACACCTGATGCCAATCCCTGTAAGTTGCTCCTTGCTCCAGGAGACATCCGAGCCTGGGAAGCAATCCCTGCTGCTCTACTGGGAGCTGTGGGCAAGGTGCAAGCTCGGTGCAAGCTACTCATAAGCTCGCTAGGTTAGATACGTGCTGCTAATGCAGCACAGACCTCGCAACAGAGGCATCCTCAGCCTGACGGGGCCAGACTTGGGATACGAGAAGTGGAGAAGAAGGTGTTGAGATGGGGAGAGCCCCGAAGGCTGTCTGGGCTCTCCAAGGGGGAATTTGGGCCAGGGCCGGAGCTGGGGTGCTCCTCTCTGGCCACAGCAGGGAGGTAGCCTCGTGAGGCTAAAGCTAGCTTCCCAAAAACCCCGGAGGTCACACGGGAAAGCTGCAGTGGGAGGAAGTGAGCACAGCCGTGGGTTCGCATCAGAAGTCCTGGGCCATCCTTTCTCCCTGGGGACACGGCTCCTGCAGACTCTGGTGCTCCAGGGGCCGGGACACCAAACGGTTCAAGGAGCCGATCCTCCCCAAAATAACCTTTCTGAACAGACNGACCCCCTTTTTTTTTTTTTTTTTTTTTTTTTTTTTTTTTTGGCTGGATCAACTCCCCAGGGTGGCTCAGAGCAGGCACAGGGTGGGAATGTGCTGCAGAAAGCCTCTGCTGCAGCCCAAATTCAACTGAAAGGCCTTAAACTGCTAAAAAACTGCATCTGAAGAAGCCGGCTTTCCTCTTTTGCTGAGTTTTGCTCCAAAAACCTCTTCGAGGTCTGTATGTAGAGCAGGGTAGAGACCAGCTGCCTTTAGGTGGGAAGGGAAGGGGCCACGCGCAGGCACGGAGCAAGCCCTGCTTTGGGTCATCTGCTCGAGTTCCTCCTGGAACGAATCCGCTGCTTTTAGACCCCAAATTAAACTGGACCTTCATTCAGAAAGAGAGATCTCTTCACAGCTGGGAGACTTTGAATCAGAATTTTCAGAGCTATTTATATTAAGCAGTGCTTGTACAGACTGATGCTTGGACACGGTGATTTAGGTGAATATCGTATTAGAATGCCTTGGGAGCCAGAAAACACAGTTTCTGTGGGAATTCCGTGTTGAGATTAAATCCTATTTTTCCCATTTATTGTTGCTGATTAGCAGCATGATATTTAGGATGCTAAATACGCGCCAAGAGATACGTTTTTTGGCAACCCCCAAGTTTGCAGGAAGGAGCAGCGTGGCGAGAGGAGCTCTGCTGTGCCGCTTGCCTGGAGTTAAGTTTTGGGCCATCTCCTGTCTCGTTCGATAAATGGCTGTCACGAAATAAGGTCAGCTCCTAATGACCTCTCTCAGGGCTGTGCTAATTCAGCTATTTCTGCACTCTTTTGGGAAAGTGCCGAACGTATTTTAGCATCTCCGTGTTTTGGGTTTTTTGTG